>CM074455.1:14398845-14848845 GCA_037101425.1 Elopichthys bambusa
TCTGTATTTAATATTTACAATAAAGAATACAGAAATTAAGGTAACCAATGTAAAATAAAACTGGATGTGTTATTTTATATTTGATTACTTTAATTTCTGTAGTATTTCTTACCTGAATAAAAACCTACTTAACCTGAAAAACTTAGTTTTATAGCTCTCTTTATTCTATTGCATTTATTTGTTGTTACAGTCCCAGACTTTCTGTTTGTGTTTTCATCTGTCACATGTTCCTTTGTTCTAGTTTCCCGCCACAATCTGTCACCATGGACACTATCTCATTCATGTCAGCTGTTCCTCGTTTGAGTTCAATCATCTGTGTACTTAAGTTCCTGTTTCTGTTGATCATGTTGTCGGGTACTGATTAGGTTTGGATGTTAGTGTGTGTTTCTCCTGTGTTCCTGTATGCTCCTTTGGATTCTCTAGTAAAGTTTGACTCTGGATATTACATTCCTCTTCGTGCGTGTGTCTACACACCTAGCACTGTAACATTTGTGCTGTTGTTTGCAATTTTTTTTATTTGTACTTATTTTATTACCGACTTACTTGGCTGTTTTATGAACAGTAGATTTTTGAGTTGAAGAAAAGTAGATTTTTGTATTATAGTTCTTAGAAAGAAAATTGGAATCGGCAGATCACACTAACAAAAAAAATCGGAAATCGGCCAAGAAAATTGCAATCGATACATCTCTACTTTTATGTTAGATGTGATTAATGCTGTCAAATTGATTAATCATGATTAATATATATATATATATATATATGCGTGTGTGTGTGTGTGTGTATAAAATAAATAAAAATCTAAAATGTCAAGACTGGGTTTTTATATATAGATTAGTGCATAGAAAGCATAATTGATAAAATGTTAATATAAGAGTAAATTCAACAACATAATTGCATTTCATATGATTGCATTTAATTATATTATAGACTATTACATTATATTTATGTATTAGATAAAAAAAAAATAATTGCAATTTTCTCATATTTTTTAATCTGTCTGTAATGAAACGTCTGATCATCTGCCGTATACAGAACAAACACATTGGCCTGATATGTACAATGTTTTCTGTGTGCCAATCCACGATTCACTGATGCCACAGACTAGAAAATCTTTTAAATAAGTGCAGCATCTGTTAAAATACTACTTTGCTACAAGTCAAAGGTTCATTTGTTATGACCTATGGTTAAAAATACGAGCTCATTGTCTGGATGTGTTCCTCAGAAGGGAGTGTGAATGGCTTTGACATTGTTCCTCTAGAGCTTACTATAGGAGGCCATTAAATGCTCTATTAATGGGCCACAGTGGAGCTGTAGCATTACCTGCATATGCCAAACTTTCCTCACAGATCACATTCTCTTGTGCACCAACCAACACCTTGTATCAGCGTTACCTGAAATACAGTAGACACTGCATTTTTCACCGCCCTCCTTGTGTTTGCCTCATTCACTTGCCATGACACCAGTTACTGCTTCTGCTGCTGTTAAGTCTCTGACCCACTGCTTGTTTGTTTTTCTGTGAGACTTCAAGCTGAAGTATGTATTCTTTTTTATGTCAAAATCCCAGTCAACAATAAGTAAGCCCTTACTAAACATCATTCTGTTTGTTTAAACAGCCCAACATGGCAACACTGGCTCAACCAATAGTGTGAGTTTGGGGCGGGGCTATCTGTTTGTTCAACCAATGGAAGATGAGGAGAGTTTGGGAAACCTGTTTGAAAACAGTGTTTGAAATTGTGTTTGGTCCCACTAGTGGTGGAGAAATTACACACTTCAGCTTTAGCAATTCTGAAAAATGTAATCAAAATCACTCAAGCTGACATGCGGAAAGTTGTTTAAAAAGCCAAATGTTGCTAAGGCTATATTTTCAGATGACTCATGGGTAAATTGTAAAACCAAAATGAAAAGTCACTGCAATAAACATATTTTTGTATTCTGTTTTAAAAGATTAATTTTAAGTGAGCTTTATAGTAAATGGCGGCAAAGTTTGCATTTGCAGCACCTGCAAAGAATTTTGCAAAGCACAAATATTTAATATCCATCTATATAAAAAGGTTATATAATTTGTAAAAATTTTCCAGTAATCATCAAGTGCATTTGAAGGACAGCTCCATAAATGATTCATAACTTGTACTCGAGACCTGGTTTACATTAATGCTGTTTTTGAAGTAGAAGAAGCAAATATTTCCATACAATTATGCTATAATTTCTTGTGCCAAAATCTACTCGAGGAGGAACACTGAGAGCATTGGAAGAATCTTTATTTTTATTGCAGAGGTTTAGATCACATGCCAGCCTGCTTGCCCTTAAAATGGGCAGTTCAAACAGCACTTCATACTCAGCAAGTTCATACCATAAAGACATGCCCCATCTGAACAAGCAAACCAAACACTAGATTCATGATACAACAAACTTTAAAGTGCTGCTAAATCAACAGTAGGGTCGCATTTCCTAAGCTGTGGTTTAATAAAATCAGACCTCCCAGTTTGTATGATGAAATGCGGTTTTGTACCAAAGGACATGTGGTGTTCAATGTCCACAAAAATCACACTCCAATCATAACATAAATATATGACAACCTGGGGGTTATTGGTGCAAAACTTTTTTTATGCTTTATTTTTTGGGCTTTTTGCCTTTACATAACTGGACGGTTTGGACAGAGGAGAAAGAACTGGAATGGGATTAGAACATGATGCAGTTCGGATTCGAACCCACAATCCCTTGACCATCCATATGTCACATTTCCAACTAAAACCATTGGCTATTTTTTTCACATAAGCCCATACACTCTTCCGCTGCTAGCATTAGCGTGACTCTTGAAGAGCGTGGGGTGTGTCAAACACACTCACACAGTCATTGCTAATTGTTGCTATAGTTGACCAGGAGACAGGAAGTCTGTAATTTACTAACTGTCTGAATAAACCTCTTCGAAAGGCTTGGGGAAAAAAACAAAAACCTCATCGTCATTACACAGCCCATTTGTTAGCACGTTTCACAGCCCAGTCCTGGATGCTATTTAACCAAAATGACTAAAACACCACTGTCATTGGGTCACCCCTTCTGCAATGTAACAAGTCAATGTCAGATAAACATTTGCAGTTTCACTGCCCTGATATTATGCTCTCTCACTGTAATCTTCTAAGGATTATACTCTGAAATTTAAACCATTCAGCTATTCCCAGAGGAACATTTTTCTGCTTAAGGTTTGCACTTTCAGAGCTCAGGTCATGAACTTTAAGTTTGCATGAAATTAAAATTCTATCCCTCTATTTTTTTTCTAAATGGATGTGATAGAATTTATTGTGAATGATTCATCCATTTATCCATCTCAACCCAATCTTCTGGTGAAACAACAATCATCTCTGGTGATGTAGCCTAGACGTCTCCAATCATTTTATCCATTTCTAACAATTAACTACAAGCTCGCATTCAGGTCTGCCTCCAACCAATCAACAACTGATGGATAGAACCAAGACCCCGCATACATTATTTAGTTTACTACACTCGGATGTATGTCAAAATACGGATTTTAAAAAAATGTGACCCATGCTGGCAAAATGAGAATGATTTGTTCTCAAAAAAATGACTGACCTACACCTGTCTGAAGTTGATAGAGTCAGCAAAGTCAATTTTGAGAAAAACCAAGTTAAAGTTTTCTGAAGAGTCCAAAACAAATTCACCAGACAACCATACTTTAAAGGGTTAGTTCACCCAAAAATGATGTAATTAATTACTCACCCTCATGTCATTACTCACCATCATGTCGTTCCACACCCGTAAGACCTTCATTCATCTTCAGAACACAAATTAAGATTTTTTAATAAAATATGATGGCTCAGTGAGCCATAATTAACACTTTCAAATGCCCAGAAAGCTACTAAAGACGTATTTAAAACAGTTCATGTGACTACAGTGGTTCAACTTTAATGTTATGAAGCAACAAGAATACTTTTTTGTGCGCCAAAAAAACTACTTTATTCAACAATATCTAGTGATGGGTAATTTCAAAACACTGCTTCACGAAGCTTTACAAATCTTTTGTTTCGAATCAGTGGTTCGGAGCGTGTATCAAACTGCCAAAGTCACATGATTTCAGTAAACAAGGCTTTGTTACGTGTTTGTTAAGTGTTTTCACGTGACTTTGGCAGTTTTGCTGTAGCTCGAAATAAACCTGTGCGCATTCTGACTCATTTTGCCAGCATAGGTAACAAATGATGCTACTTCTGTTTAATCACGATTTTAAAAGTTTGATTTTGGTCGGACTAAGACCAAAAGTAATTCATCTTTTTAATATGTCATGATGTAAGCACTTTAGTCTTAAATTGCATCAGTCAAGTTTCAGACCTAGATAACGCAATTGTAGCATAGCTTGTAGCTTTGACAAGAAATGTTTGTGTTCCAACTGAGACACCTGACTTTTGATTACAGACAGTGCTTGAAGTGGAAAAATAAAAGTGCCGGTACTCCTGATGCTCGGTTCAAAACGCATTACTGGAGGAGGGCGTGGCCGGCTTCCGTACGTGCAACATGTCGGAGGTATACGCAGTCAAATCAGTCAAATCTGTTTACTTAAGATCTCTACTAAGCAGATTTACTGAAATCTCAGCAAATTACTAGATCAAATGGAGACTTTGCTTCTCTTATTGTTGACTATACTCAGAAAAAAAAAAATGGTACAAAAGCTGTAACTGGGATGCTACCCTTTCAAAAGGTACTGTACATTTAAAGCTACTAATATGCACCCTTTAGGGATACAAAGTTGTAACTTTTAAAAGGGTACAGCCTTAGTGACAGCTTTTGTACCTTATTTGTGTAGGAGAGTGTAGGAGAAACACTTGAGATTAAGATCTCATTTGCAAGTTTTCTTTCTTATTTGGACAGAGAAAGTGTGTGAGGGAGAGTCTTGAAGCGTATGTTCCTGAATGGTACAATGCCAGAAAAACAGCTCCCTGACCACTTGGTCTGGCACGTCGCCCTGAGGTCTGGAATCTGATGACTGCGCTCAACTAGACCTCACTGGTTTCTCTACAGTTCTGCAGAACCCACTCATTCAGCATCGATATTAAACACTGCTTTTCAGCTCTCATTCACCCTCAACAGAATCATAATTTGATCTTTTCTTTTTATTAGCTATAGACATCTAGATCCAAATCATGCCCATTAGGCTAATCTTACTCAACGGTAACACATCTCGCAGGGTTTACCGTACAAAGAGGCTAACAAATTAATACCAGACCAGAGCAAGAACAAGGAAATGTGTACAAACAGAAAGTTCAACCTTAGAGTTTCAGTTAGACCGGAAAAAAAGTTGTGAAAAAAGTTGCAGCTTGGACTTGTGCAGTTATAATGGAAGATGTTTTTTTTTTTTTTTTGCTTAGTCGAGCTACACTCTTCATATGACTGTCCCAAGTATACATGACAAAATGAGTAATTGAACATTTGAAGCATTGAATACATCGCACCTCACCATGCTCACATCGGTAAGGCCAAATGTAGTAAATTAACGTGTAAACATGCTGGACAAGGTTGTGCTACAATTTAATTACATTCTGTGGGTCTGTTAGTACGAGTTGGCAAAAAAACTCTGCCTGTACCTAAACAAATCGAACTAAACTAGTCTTCCAATTGTACACTAGGAATAGATCTGCCCTTTTTTTCTGAAGGCACAATAGGTCAGGGAAGTTTCAACTAATTATCCACAATGCTGGCCCAACACGACCTTCTCATTCCCTCAGCTGTGGGAATGTGGTTTTCTATTGAAGCACGCCAACCTTTTCAACCATCCACCACCTCATCTCCCGCCGCTGAATAAACTTCTCTTGAATAAATTCATTTCCACTTTGACTGCACTATGTGGAGGCTGGACAGCGGCAAGAAGTCTCAGCCAGAACACAGCATCCGGCACCCAGAGGATCTATAGTAGCTTGGTGTGTTGGTGGTCCTGGTTAGTCATGATAACATTTTATTTTCCTGAATAAGTAGGCTTTCCCACATGAAGACCAGGTCAAACCATTTTGTGCTGCTGAATCTAGTGATAAAACAAAACAACTTCAAAGATCTAGAGCTCCTTTGTTAATTGGGTTAATACGTCTCTTATAAAAAGGCAAAATGATTATCTGACATTTTAACAAGGTAAGGTTACTGCAGGTTTCAAAACGTCATATGATGCTACTCAATGCTACTTAATTTTACCTTTTATTTATCTTACACATCAATGAATCAATTGTTGACTGCTGCTTGTGGCTTTTGCTTGGTATCTTTTTTATGAACCCATATACAACAAAAGGACCATGCACAAGTGGAATGACAGTGCAAGGCCTTTAGTTTGAAAACTGTGTACACCAAGACAACATGCCTCCACTACCCCTACGCACTGACCTAGACCCTATCATTATACTGAACGCTTTACATAGCAGATGACTTGGTGACTGTTGGCTGTCAACAAGCCGCTCCATTCAGCTAGCTTCCTCGTGCTTGGATAACAACATAAAATTGCTATCTAGCAGTTTCTATTATGATTCCAGATACCAACTGAATAGTCACACTCATTTAAGAAGGACAAGTCCTATTGCATCCAGACCTGATGCAAAAGTTTCGGTGAGAATTAAGACTTTGTTTGAGAAAGATCCCCTGTCTTTATCTCACTTTCAAGCCAGGCATCTT
Source organism: Elopichthys bambusa (assembly GCA_037101425.1). NCBI lineage: Eukaryota > Metazoa > Chordata > Actinopteri > Cypriniformes > Xenocyprididae > Elopichthys > Elopichthys bambusa. Next base: position 14,405,506 of record CM074455.1, read on the forward strand.
AAGGAACCCCATAAATGTAGAGACAGCTGCACCACAGGATTCATGCACAGTCTTCAAATTAGAGTTGGAGGGAATGGAGGGAATTAAGAAAAATGTGCTAACAAAGTTTGGGGACTATAACTTTCACATGGTAATTTAGCAAGGTTCGCCATAGGAATGCAACTAATGCTTCCAGAGATCCCACCATGGACATTTGCCGTTAGATTATTGCAATCTCTTCCATTTCTAACCAAAACTGGGGTTGTGTGTGTATTTAGGCAAGGAAAAATTTAAATGTGCGAACATAAATACATACTTCTGGTTAAGACCAAAAACATCATAATTTAGTACATACTACAATACTGTACTGAAAAAACAGTTTATATATAATATTATAGAATATGCATATATTTACACACACACACACACACACTATACACTGATCAGGCATTACATTATGACTACCTTCCTAATATTGTGTTGGTCCTCCTTTTGCTTCCAAAACAGCCCTGACCCATTGAGGCATGAACTCCTCTAGACCCCTGAAGGTGTGCTGTGGTATCTGGCACCAAGATGTTAACAGCAGATCCTTTAAGTCCTGTAAATTGCGAGGTGGGGCCTCCATGGATCTGACTTGTTTGTTCAGCACATCCCACAGATGCTCAATTGGATTGAGATCTGGGAAATTTGGAGGCCAAGTCAATACCTCGTTGTTGTGCTCCTCAAACCATTCCTGAACCGTTTTTGCTTTATGGCAGGGCGCATTATCCTGCTGAAAGAAGACACAGCCACCAGGGAATACCGTTTCCATGAAAGGGTGTATATGGTCTGCAGCAATGCTTAGGTAGGTGGTATGTGTCAAGGTAACATTCACATGGATGGCAGGACCCAAGGTTTCCCAGCAGAACATTGCCCAAAGCATCACACTGCCTCCGCCGGCTTGCCTTCTTCCCATAGTGCATCCTGGTGCCATGTGTTCCCCAGGTAAGCGACGCACACACACCTGGCCATCCACGTGATGTAAACAAAAATGTGATTCATCAGACCAGGCCACCTTCTTCCATTGCTCCATGGTCCAGTTCTGATGCTCGCTTGCCCACTGTTGGTGCTTTCGGCGGTGGACAGGGGTCAGCACCCCATACACAACAAACTGCGATGCACTGTGTATTCTGACACCTTTCTATCAGAACCAGCATTAACTTCTTGAGCAATTTGAGCTACAGTAGCTCGTCTGTTGGATCGGACCACACAGGCCAGCCTTCCCCACGTGTATCAATGAGCCTTGGCCACCCATGACCCTGTCGCCGGTTCACCACTGTTCCTTCCTTGGATAGATGCTGACCACTGCAGACCAAGAACACCCCACAAGAGCTGCAGACATGCTCTGACCCAGTCGTCTAGCCATCACAATTTGGCCCTTGTCAAACTCACTCAAATCCTTACGCTTGCCCATTATTCCTGCTTCTAACACATCAACTTTGAGAACAAAATGTTCACTTGCTGCCTAATATATCACACCCATCAACAGGTGCCGTAATGAAGAGAGAATCAGTGTTACTAACATCACCTGTCAGTGGTTATAATGTTATGCCTGATTGGTGTATATAGTCACACACACATTGGGTTTTCATGTTTTATAGGGACATTCCATAGTCAATGATTTTTATACTGTACAAAATTGATATTCTATCTACCTACCCATCACAGAAAACTTTCTGTATTTTTACATTTTCAAAACATATCACTTATGATTTATTAAGCTGTTTTCTTCATGGGGTCCAAAAAATGCCCCCACAAGGACAAGGAATTCCGATATTGCCATTTTTGAGAGGACAATTTGTTCGCATAAAGTAGGGTATACCTGAAACCCCCCCCCCCCCCCCACACGCTCACGCACTATATATTTCTTGGCAAATGTCTACTCTGGAGCCACAAAAGACAGTGACTAAGAAACAAAAACAAGACAATCACAGGCCACATGGGACAGTAACTCGAGCAGGAAGAACACTCCCAGAGCTTCAACAAGGCCTGGTTGTGTCTGTAGTGTATTAAAACCTCTTGTGAACTCACAGCCAGGTGATTGGAGGATGCTAAACCCGGCTAATGCTGAGTGATGTGGATGAGTGTAAGACGCTGTGCATGCTGTCTTGAGGATCAAACGTGCACACACTCACACTCATGTACTTTCACATGCACACTCAGTCAATGGGATTTAGACTGGAGTCCTCCCTCCCTCCTCTACTCTAATCGCAGTGTTGTGGTTTTCTCGCTGTGGCTGTGTGGTTGTTTTCTCCTCCCTCTCAGGAAACTCTCTGTCTCTCTCTCTCTCTTCGTGGTATATAAGTAAGCTGTGAGTAGGCTTTTCAGCAGACAGAGAAAAACTATGCTAGTGTACTGTAGATGTAGAGAAGTGTGTGCAGTGTATCGTCAGCCATATGTGACTGAGGCAGCGGCGTGGGATCTACAGGTGAGTGACCTCTAATTACTTTGACTCAATATATTATATATACACACACACTTTACATGACCCTGTTGACATCAGCATGCTCTCAAAACAAAGCGCATGATGAAAGTAGGCGCATTCCATCTTCTTATAGCATTTCTAAAATTGTTGTCTGTGTTGTTCTCAGTTAACTATACTCTGTAATTCACATTCATTTTTTTTTTCTGCACATACTTTGTATCCAGACTTCAGTAAATGTTTTTGAATGACTGTAGCCACATGCTTTGTGTTAACCTGTGAAGCAATATGAATTTTTTAAAAGTGTCTTGGCAACATACCAAAGCTGTCAAAGAGCAATGTTTGCCCCTTTTTTCTGTAGTCAGCTAGAGGCAAAGATGTTTACATGGGGTTTTTGAAGAACTTTATATAGGGACGCATAATTAATAGGTACCATATGCGTTATCACCTGATATTAGATATTTTTTTACATTTATCTGTATGTGCATGCTAATTTTCTCTATTTTTACCTTTAGATTACCTTTGCCATCATCTAATGCTCACTTAAATGTAAATATTTAAAAAAAACACTAACAATATAATGATATTAAATGTAATCTTTAGCAAATCTCAAAATATAATTTTTTCATATTGTACATTATATGTATGCTGACGCATTTTAATATAGCATAAATACATTTAAACTAAAATTTCCTTTTTTTTTCTTAAAATTGCAGAATTTCCAAAATAAATTATCAGCCAGAATTTTAATATCGATGCATCCTAAATTGTAAATATATCACTGTTAATATATATATTCAACAGTGTTGTGACTATTGAATGTAAATGTGGCAGGGCAAGACCTCTCCGCAAAGGAAATCAAATCAAAGAAAACCTAATTAGCCCATTCCAAATATATGTGTTCCTCAAAGGGTTTAATTTAAAGTTTACTGTCAGGAAATGTGTCGTGGCACCACTGAGGTCTTTAAAGTGAGTTAATCAGAGGGAAGGGTTTACAGATAAGATTACGTACTTCCGGATAAAGAGCTTCTCTTGAGTGATGGCTCATGATGCTGGAGAAACTAACAGCTTCAACGTCAAAGTTTTCCAAGAGCCCGTGATCATTGTGAAGACATCTTGTGGAATATGGTGAAATTGAAAAGAGTGTCATTATACCATTTCACTGTCAGCATTACTTAGAAGTAGCTTAGGATAGGATTCTTAGGATTATAGGATTCTTTGATGTTCAAGAGATCACTTATTATCCTTACTACCTAAGAGAAAACAATCCACCTCAAACCAAAACAGATTAACCTGATGTAAAACTCTGTTTGGGTTCCACCGTGATTAAGATTCCCTTTTTTTAAGGTTTTGTTTACCATTCGAGCATCAAATGCAGTAATAAATAACCAAATTAAACCTCTTATATGTGATCTTAGTGTGAGATCTTTGGATTCCAATGACTTTGTCATTATAGATGTTTTCCATTTGATCTTTCCTCAAAGCTACGGATGTCACAGAACATCATCTCATTTCATTTGGGGCAAACAAAGGATTAAATGGGAACACTTACGTCGTCCTCAGAGCCACAGATATTAAACCACACATCTTCTGAGGTTCCTTTATGGCTATTTAAAAAACCTCTCTGTCTACTCTTGTAAATCTGGCTCGGTCATATTTAGGTTTCCAATTTGGATCAAATTCACATTGGGAAAGGACTGAATGAAGCTGCATCGAAATGCTAGCATCAGGTTGACTCCATGCCTTTTGTGGTTTCTCTGAAGCCGTCGCCTAAAAGGTTTTTGTAAAAACCACTCTCACTAAGCCACATGTATCTTAATTATTGCCAGAGAGGGCTGAGGGTTTGAGGAAGCTCAAAGATAAATAAATCTATCTGAAATACAGGCACAATCATTTCAATTCTCCATACCCCAATGTTTTTATTGATGGCTAACCGTAAAGCTTCGTGGAAAGTTTTATTCATTCCCCCCACTTGAATTTTCTCACATACTTTGGCATAATCATATGCGAGATCCTTCCTCCTCTCCATTTTTAAAATCTTTGTCACAAGCATGTTCTGGATTACAGTATTTTAAGTAAAGCTTATAAGTTATCAATGTGTGAAGGTATTCCATGTACAAATACCACGAAGATCATCTGTGAAGCTCTCTGCAAAGCAGAGGTCTTATTATGCAGGAAGTGGTTTAATTCTTCCCCCTCATGGCACGGGCCCGCCGCCAGTCCTAGGGGAAAAAGGAGCTACAGCGCTTTCAGCCAGGCTCTTTCCACTCAATAACACAACCACCACGAGGCTCCACAATTTGCCTTCATCCGCAACATTCCATGCCATACCTCATTTTTTAACCTCAGATTTAGCACATGACTGGCATTAATAACCTTTCAATGCATGTGTTACTGCTATAGTTACTAGTGATTGGTTCCATTACTTACTCAGCGTAATCAGAGACTCCTGATTATTTGGTACCAAAGAACATCCTGTAACATTTTTAAAGAAACTTGGAGGCCATTATTAAAACCATAATTTTTAAATTTTATACTATACACACTGTAATAACAAAAGCCAGATGAGAGGTTTTGGAAACGGTACTTTACATACACTGGTCCTAAAAATTTATTGGACACTTGAGAAATAACTCTTAGAAATAAATGAACGTCATTGTATGATATGCCAAAATATCAAATCCTGTGGCATTTATTGTAAAGAAAGACAACACAGGCACATTTTACAATGTTTTTTGTTTTGTTTGTTTGTTTGTTTTGTTTTTTGTTTTAAATGATTTAATGACTTTTAAAAAATATTCACACAAAAGCATCTGGGCTTAAATGTTAGTGGAACATGTTAATAATTAATGTAAAATTAACATTTGACTCTGCAAGATCCTGGTCTTAGACTGGTTCAGATCCACCTTAAGCAGCAGGGAATACTATGTTACACTGGGTACCTAACTTCCAGGTGTTATGTCTTTTCTTGTGGTGTTCCTCAAGGCTCAATTTTGGGTCCTCTATTATTTAACCTATACATGCTTCCTTTAGCTGGTGTAATTAAAGGATTAGTTCACTTTCAAATGAAAATTACCCCCAAGCTTTACTCACCCTCAAGCCATCCTAGGTGTATATGACTTTCTTTTTTCTGAAAGAAAATCGGAGAAATATTATTAAATATCCTGATGCATCTGAGCTTTATAATGACAGTAAGCGTTACCAAATGAGAATGAGCAGAAGGAAGTGTCTCCATCCACATCCATCCATCATAAACATATTCCACTGGGTTAATAAAGGCCTTCTGAAGGGTGAAGCGATGCATTTGTATAAGAAAAATATCCATATTTAACAAGTTATTAAGTTAAAATATCTAGCTTCCACCAGACCGTATTCAACTTATGAAGAAAGTGTAAAACTCTAGCAGTTCAAAGCTTGGGGTAATTTTCATTTGAAGTGAACTAATCCTTTAATCAGTATTTCCTTTCACTGCAGATGACACGCAAATCTATCTTTCACTTGCACCAGATGCCCATATTTCATTTTCCACCCTACCGGACTGCATAGAGAGCATAAAACTGTCGATGTCACAGAACTTTCTACAGCTAAACAAGACAGAGGTACTTGCTATCAGTTATGATGCACAGAGAACATCTATTGCTTAATATCTTGCCTCTCGATCACTAAAAGCCAGTAATCAGTTCAAGAACTTAGGAATCATGTTTGACAGTGACCTCAGTTTAAAAAAAAACAAAAAAAAAAACATCAGCAATGTTACAAAAATAGCATATTGTCACCTCAGAAACATCTCCAAAGTATGTGACATTCTCTCCTCTGCTGACAATGAGAAACTTGTTCATGCATTTGTTACATTTAGACATGACTACGGCATTTTTGCTGGGTTACCAAAGAGCTCTATTAAACACAAAATTCAGAATACAGCTGCACAAATGCTAAGTGACTCTAAAATGAGAAATTATATTAATCCAACATAAGATCCCTTCACTGGTTGCTTGTATCATTCAGGATTGAATTCTAGATCCTCTTTTTAGTTTTTTAAATGTCTATGGTACCGCCCCAATACACCTTTCTAATTTTTTGAATAAATATACTCCGAACATCCACTAGTAACTTGTTAATTATACCAAAAACATGGCTAAAAAGTCAGCGAGTCAGCCTTTAGGTATTTCGGTCCCAAGCTATGAAACTCTTTCTGACAAACTACAAGCAATCAACTAACTATGCACTTTTAAAAAGTATCTTAAAACACATTTGTCACTAGGGCTTGTCCTTGATTTATTTTATTGTTGTATTTTGTTTTAATTATTTTATTTCTATTATGTGCTATATAAATAAAGCTTTACTTACTTACTTACTAGACACCTGTGTTAACTTGAGGGTATTAGACTTATCTCTTAAAATCCACCTTGACACAAGCTGGCTAAAAGTCATTGCATGGCACAGAAAAGTCAGAAAAGATTTGGTTTGACAACTGGTTATATCTAATGCCATGAAATTTATACCCTGTACCTTTTTCTTTATCTTTTAATGCTCTAGCATGCAGATAGGGCATCTGGCGATGGCAGCTATAATTATGGCTATGTGGGCGCCACACTGGTGAGAGTATGTGGCTGGATTTGGCCATTACCCTTGTGGTTAACTGCTGGTTTGACTGATGACTGCAACCCCCAAAGTAACATTTGACTCATAATCAAACCAAGCTGAAGCACAAAATGTTATGTTTACGCTTGACCTCTCCTTACTTTGCACATTTAACTTGGCTCAAGACTTCGGGCATTACATCCATCTTAAAAATGAACACCTTAGCAATTTTAGCCATTATCCACTTTCAGTAACAAAATGCTTTATTTAGACTGTCTATGTTAATTCAGTTGCAAAATCTTTTGCAGTTGCAGTCATAATTGCTTTTTCCTTGCTAAGAATAAATATTCAAAGTTTGTACTTAACATCATTGACACAAGCAACAAGTTCATGGTTTCAATCCCTGCATGACCTGATAAAATATCTACCTTGAATGCAATGCAAGTCGCCTTGAATGAAAGCTAGAATCTGCTAAATGTAAATGTAGCAGTTATTGTGTAAATATGCCAACTCTGTCACTTTTTTTGTCCCTCACAGGATGATTGACAGTTGCCTGTGCTGAGTCACGTAGCAGAATGCCCGGTGTGCCCTGCGGGGCTTTGCAACACCACACTGTGCCCGTAGCCTGTGCCATCATCTGTTCCTGGCTGTTGATCTTGGTACATTCTGCCTTTTGCCAGAAACCTGCAAAGCTGCCTCTGGTGGGCCGCAAGCCTTTCCTGGCAGCCTGGAATGCTCCGCTGGATATGTGTACGTTGAAGTACAATATCAATGTCAGTCTCGATCTTTTCCACATCAACGGTAGTCCACGAGCCGTCCACACGGGCCAGAATGTCACCATCTTTTATGCCAACCGCCTGGGTTACTACCCTTTCTACAATGAGCAAGGGGTTCCCATCAACGGAGGCCTACCTCAGAACAGCAGTCTTGAAGCACATCTTCACAAAGCCCGAAAAGACATAGCGCACTTCATCCCTTCGGAAGACTTCAGTGGCCTGGCCGTGATCGACTGGGAGTTCTGGAGGCCACAGTGGAATCGTAACTGGCACAAGAAAGACATTTACCGGCAGCGTTCACGCGAGCTGATTGCACAGGCCTACCTTAATGTGACCGACGAACAGGTGGAGGAGCTGGCACGCTTGCGCTTCGAGAAGAGCGCCATGGAGTTCATGCAGGGCACGCTGCAGCTTGGTACACAAACTCGTCCGCATGGCCTCTGGGGTTTTTATCTCTACCCTGACTGTCACAATTACAATGTACATGCACACAACTACAGCGGCACATGCCCCCTACTAGAGAGTTCTCGTAATGACCAGCTGTTTTGGCTGTGGAACAGCAGCACTGCCCTTTTCCCATCCCTCGCTATACGCAAGAGCCACACAGACAGCATTCGCAACCTGCACTTCTCGCAGAACAGGGTTCTGGAGTCACTGCGACTAGCTTCCCTTACCTCATTGCCCTATGAACTGCCTACATATGTATACACACGCCTGGGGTATAGAGACGAGGCCATGGCTTTCCTGACTCAGGTAAGTGCAGAAATGTAAAATCAAAAAGTACTTTGGGAATCAAATGGTTATAATAACATTGTTTCTATCCCATTTTGCTAGTCTCTATACACATAAACTGGTATGGAGTCTGAAATCAAGAGCTCCCTCTTGTGGTCCAACAGAATAAATAGAGAACATTAAAAAGGATGTTTGAATGCTGGGTTGACTATCATTCCTATCTCAATGACTACATTTAAACAGTAACACTATTATGGGGAACAATTCTCAATTTTAACTAATTGCTTATTAGCTTGCATATTGGCTGCTTATTAGTACTTATAAAGCACATATTAATGCCTTATTCTGCATGACCATATTCTACATCCCTAAATCCTACCCCATACTTAAACGAAGTAAATTAAGAGTTTATCGAGGCAAAAGTCGTAGTTAATAATGAATATGTGTTCACAAAAAGTGTTACCATTTAAACTTATTGTAATCATTCCAGTAAAAAAGTTTTAAGAATCTGTGGCAGTGAACTTCCATTCTAATGATGTTATATATACATATACACATTAGTTTATTTTCATTTTACAGAAGGACTTGATACATACGATAGGAGAAAGTGCTGCTTTGGGAGCTGCGGGATTTGTCATTTGGGGGGATCTTAACCTCACTTCTTCAAGGGTAAGATTTTAAACACTGTTTCATATACCTGAAATACCTTGACATATTTCATTGGTCAAGACTGTTGTGTTTGTCCATTACAAATCTGCTTCAAGAAGATAATTCCTAGATCAGGCATTTCAAAACTTTTCATTGTAAAGGTGTGTGGAACAATTCCGAGAAAATAAAGATGTAAAATAAATAAAATAAGTTAAAATTTACCATTTTGATTCTGCTTTGTATTAAAGACTGCAATTATTAGATTAATTACAACTATTTTATTCTATTTATTTAACTGTCTCTCTTTAAGTTTAATGCATGTCAAATTTGGGGGTCTGAAAAAAAGATTGAAAATGCCTGCCCGAAATATTTTCTGCCACACTTTTACGCGTGCAGAAGAGCACCAGATATGATTTATCATTGCAAGTGCAATACAATGTAGCATTCACAATGATTTCTGGCTCAACAGAGAACACATTAAAGGGTTAGTTCACTCAAAAATGATAATTATTTTATTAATTACTCACCCTCATGTCGTTCCAAACCTGCAAGACCTTCGTTCATCTTCTGAAATCCGTGATCTTTCTGGCTTCCGATAGACTGCAACACAATTATCACTTTCAAGGCCCAGAAAGGTAGTAAAGACATCATTAAAATATTCCATGTGACTGCAGTGGTTCAGCCTTAATGTTATGAAGTGACGAATTTCTCCTCTTCTGTGTCATTCTCCTACGCTGTTTACGTTCAGCACTTCAGGGTTCTACATCTAAATGCCAGCTCACTATTGGCCGATGCTGTACACGTGAGGACCACAACACATGCGTTTGATGCGGACGCAGGAGCCGGCCAATAATAAGTCGGCATTCTGACGTAGAACCTGGAAGTGCTACACTGTGTTTACAAGGTCAACAATGTAGGAGACTGACATGTAAGAGAAGAAATTGTTGAATAAAGTCGTTATTTTTGTTGTTGTATTTTTGTGCACAAAAAGTATTCTTGTCGCTTTATAAAATTAAGGTTGAACCACTGTAGTCACATGGACTATTTTAAAAATGTCTTTACTACCTCTCTGGGCCTTGAAAGTGATTGTGTTGCAGTCTAACGGAGGCCAGATAGCTCACAGAATTCATCAAAAATATCTTAATTTGTGTTCCGAAGATGAAAGAAGGTGTGGAACGACATAAGAGTGAGTAATTACTGACTGAATTTTCATATTTGGGTGAACTAACCCTTTTATAAATCTGTAAACTTGCCAGCTAACTTTACACTAAGTTCCATGCAATTTAATGCCTCAGTTTTAACTTCCTGAAAATGTCTTTGCCCCCTCAGCACAACTGTTCCAAAGTGAAGGCATTTCTGAACCATAGGCTGGGTCAGTACATTACTAACGTTACCCGGGCAGCAGAAGTCTGTAGCGACTTCCTGTGTCAGTCCAATGGGCGCTGTGTCCGTCGAGACCCACAGGCACCACACTACCTGCACCTGAGCCGTGGCAGCTATCGGATCCTGTCCAACCGGAACGGCACCTTCACCGTAACCGGATGGCACTCTCAACACGAGCGCCAGTTGCTGTCCGACAGGTTCCGCTGTCACTGTTACCAGGGGTACGAGGGAGACCGCTGCAATAATATAGAGCCAGAGGAGACCGAAGAGGACAACATGATAAAAGAGGACGTGGAGGAGGTGAATAAGGATGAACCAGAGGACCAAAAAGACATGAGGGATACTGCTGTGCCTTTACAAAATACCTACATCCTCACTGCTCTACTCATCTTGTTGAATTTCAGTTGTATTTAGAGGTGAAGTGTGTAATTTGTGCACCACTAGCATCATCAGGTGGAACAATGTGTTTCCCAAACACTCCCCCATTGGTCAATCAAACAGAGAGCCCCGCCTCAAATTTACACCATTGGTTAAGCCACTGTTACTGTGTTGGGCTGGACGGATTCAGGTAACACTTTACAATAAGGTTTCATTAGTTAAAGGGATAGTTCACCCAAAAATGAGAATTATCCTATGATTTACTCACCCTCAAGCCATCCTAGGTGTATATGACTATTCTTTTACATGAGTTACATTAAATAATATACTCGCTCTTCCCAGCTGTATAAGGGGACGTGAGATTTTGAAGCACGAAAAGTGCATCCATCTATCATACAAGTAACCCATACAGTTCCGGGGGGTTAATAAAGGCCTTCTGAAGCAATGCGATGGGTTTTTGTAAGAAACATATCCATATTTAAAACTAGCTTCCGGCAGACGGCCATATGCATCGATTTACGGCAGAAGAGTAAGAGCTATCCCTTTAACATTTGTTACAGTATTTATTAATCTTTGTTAATAAAAATACAGTCGTTCATTGTTTGTTCATTAGCTAAATGTTAACAAACACAACATTTGATTTTTTAATAATGTATAAGTAAATGCTGAAATTATCATTAATTTAGACTGATAAATGCAGTAGAAGCATTGTTCATTCTTAATTCATGTTAACTAAATTAGTTAACTAATAAAACCGTATTGTAAAGTGTTACCAAACAGGGAAAACACCACAAAGCCAAAGTTTACACTAGTGGTCAAACAATATGGATTTTTGATGGGCAATGACAATATCTTAGAGAGCAAAGTGGCTACTAAATAACAGATATCAGTGATAAAGATAATGAAATTTACAGTTATCCTACATAATACTTACTAAATTAGAAATTAATAATTTACAAATATATATATATATATATATATATCAATATGAAAAAGACAGTTTGAACAAGAGTCACTTCTGGCCAAACTGGCCAGTAATTAAAAAAAAGAAGAAGCATTATATCGCCTTGGCGATATAATGGTTGACCACTAGTTTACACTTTTCAAGGGAATCAACCTACAAATGGCTTGCTTATAGTTGTATTTTCTCCTATCTCAGATTAAATTATTTTAATATAAAAAAATTAGACACTTCACCTTTAAGAAAAAGTGGTCAAAGCGCCACTTGATGGCACATCATGACTTAGTCAGGTTTTAATATTTGTGATTTTGGATTATTGAATCCAACTTGTTACAATGGTGCTGTATGATAATGTAGATGAGATGCAAGCCTTGTTTGCACAAACTTCATGCTAAATAGATTCTAATAACTATTCTGGATGAATGCTCGATGATTATGTTAATTTGTCAATGTTTTCTGACAGGGAAGGTTAAATCTATGCAGTCTGTTTTTATAAAGCACTGACACCAGCATATCGGCTGTAGCAGAAAAAGGCCGATATAACAAACCGATGGTTTATTAAATAACTGCGTGAAGGCGCTGAGCTTTATAATGACTGTTGCGTAATCCTAGCGCTGCTGTCTGCGCTTTAATGCTAATCAATAACAAAAGATCGTATTCTTGACTAAATATATTTTTATTAAGTTTCTTGCGTCCGTTTTCACTCCAAAAAAAATCACCACAAAAGCTAAACAATACAGAGCACAAGAAGTGAGCATTAAACTCTCTCTCTCTCCATTGCATTATCATCAACATACAGCGAATTACTCAAAACACTTATAACAACTAACAGTAAACAAACACATACAGATCTTGTGCCTTTTTGGGGGTGCTTAATAAACTGACAAACTTTAAATCTGCAAAATATCTCCAAAGAACTGCGTGCTCTCCATTACGCTTATAGCTCCGTAGACGAGAAAACCCGTCAAAATAAGAGTCCCACCTTAGTAAAGGAGATCTTATACATATTTAAACTTACAAAAAATATTAAAATGTATACAAAAACAAATTAGAAAATTAATCACAATAAGGTCTGTTACAATAAAGAAGGATTAATATGTATATCATTTATACAGTGAAGAATATGCAGTGTTATTTACATTTGTTTACTTTATTTCTGTACCTGAAAACTATTAAACCTACCTAAAAAGCACTGTTTATTTCATATGTATCTTTGTTCTGTTGTCTTTATGTAGGCCTGCTGAATGTTAAATGGATCCAATCAATGTTTATGAAAATGATTTGATGATGCAGCAAATATGCAAGTATATGCAAGTATATTTTAATGCAGACGTTTTTGAACACTATCTATTTTAATGACAAAATTTCAAATAAGAGAGGAAGTGACAAATACCGGTATTGGGCAATAATTGTTTGTTAAAATCGGTATTGGTATCGGCCCCAAAAAATCATATCGGTGCATCCCTAGTTTTAACTGAGGCAACTTGCACGGAGATATCTTAAAACATATCAGTGCCATTGTTTTGTCTCAAGATGCACGCCAGAAAAGATACTTAAATGTCCTAATTGAACTAAGCCCTAATCCTGGCTTAATCTAAGCCCTGTTTGTGAAACCAGGCCTATATGATTGTATGTTATGTCTATATGTTCTATGTCTTTTTTGTTCTTGTCTAAATGAAGCCAGAATGATTGATACTGAAAACAAAGAAAGGTATATACCTCAAAATCTTTCAGTACTTTGAATACTTTTGATTAGCAGAATCTGCATTTTTTTTTTTTGATGTCTACAGATTGTATTAGCTTACATGTCCAGTTTCAGGTTGAAGGATAATTGGACCATGTTTTATCACTATTGTCTGACCCTTTTTGACTCAATATATACATTTTTTTCTAAAATACTGCATTTTGTATCATGTAGACAGTAGTTTGTATGGGATGCTATTAGCAGAGCCTTCAATATTGGTCAAAGTGTCCTTTTTTTACCTCAGCTAAACTTTGCCAGTGTCCAATTTCCATAGAGCTCTTTTTTCATCTCAAAGTCTTATATGCAATGTGTAATTACTTGATTTCTTTTTTACATTAAGCAATACAATTAACCAAATACTCAAAGACAAATGTTGCTTGACTCTTGATGCACTGCAAATAAAGGATTGTAACCTGGTTTTGATTTTCATTGCCAAAATTTTCTTTGAATGCACAGTAATTGCAACTAAGGTACTTGTAACTCAATTTACAAAGTCTGTAAATATTCACAGTGCAGGGTGGTAAATGTATGTGACTTAAATAGTAGAGCCTCCCTCTTTGGGTCATTGTCCAGTTGTATTACCCAACTTCTGTTGAGCTTCAACTGGCAGACAGGCGTCATTGCATTTTCCTGCAAAACCTTGGGAATTCATTTTGCCATTGATGATAGCAAGCTGTCCAAACCCTGAGGCAGCAAAGCAGCCCCAATTGCACTTCCACAATACTGTACATAAAAGTTGGGATGAGGATTTGATGTGCTCCAAAATTTAGCACCCATTTCCATTTTTTGTAGCCCAAGAACATTTTGAACGTTTACACTAATCCTTTTCCAGTTACATAGTCTTGTTTTTTTAAACATTAACCCCAGTTAATATTTAACAGGAACCTGAGCAAGCAACATTTTCTCCTGGCTACAAGAGAAACATTTCACTCGGTAAGACTCATCATTTCTAAATCTGAAACTAAATCACCATTTAAAAATATACATTTTAATAATAAAGGCATCTAACATTTTAACCGGTTTGCCATGTTGTTCTAGCAAAGATAAATTTATTTTACCAAACTATTTCTGCAACTTAAGGGGCTTTCGCACCAAATAGTTCTAGCAACTCAGTTATAGAACTATCCACTAGAATAGTTCCCCAAGAACTAATTACTTCCCCGGGCCATGTTCCTGGTTGCATTCGCACCAGAAATAGGACCTCTGAAGCCGCCAACAGCGACGTCTTTAAGCGTGGCATTTACAAACGCTAAAAACCGGTGGATGGAGGATGCCGTGATCGAAGCTGTGTTTGTTTTGTGTTGTGAGTTTCTTGATAACTGAGCATAATTTACGCGACTGAAAGAGCAAAAAGTTGACACATGGACAAAATGAACACAACCCTGCAGACAACAGGTAAATTACATTATCGCTGTTTTCCATGTTCGTGAAGTAAATATGTTTACACAGCTTTTTAAAAATGCCGCGTGCCGGTGTTTGACATGCATTTGACCAATCGACGTACACTACTCTGAAGTAGGAGCTAATTTAGATCTCCTAAAAGGAGTTCCTAGAACTATAATCGTTTCTTAGTTCCTGTGGTGCAAACATGCCAAAATCTGGGTAATTCAGGCAGGTAATTCTAGTTCTAGGAACTATGAAAAGGTTTTGCTGGTGTGAAAGTCCCTATATTTCTAGTATTGTGTCAAAACAATCTTATAATCTACTGTGGCACAAACTTTTCACTCACTTCAAAATCTCATTAAAACTGACATTTTTGTTCTCAATCAATGTATGCAGATGGAAGACCAAAGGAAACAACGGTTACCATTTTACATCATTCTCTTCATGACATTCGGGTATCTTAACCCATCATTGTCTCCTCTACCAACAGCAGCACCTCTCTTCCATAAGCCTTTTGTGCTGTTATGGAATGCTCCTATTTCCAAATGCCAACAAATGAAGATCCCTCTAGATTTATCGATGTTCCAGGTGGTCACCACACCTTCCAGGGTACGCAATCAATCCCTGACCCTGTTCTACAAAAATCGACTTGGGCTTTACCCCTATGTAGACCTCCACTCCTTGAAGGAGTATAACGGTGGCATCCCACAAAGGGGCAACCTCTCTGCTAGTTTGGAGAAAGCTAAGGAAGAGTTTACCCAATACATTCCGGACTCAACTGCTGGTCTGGCTGTCATGGATTGGGAAGAGTGGCTTCCGATGTTTGACCAGAACTGGGACGTCAAGGAGATATATAAAGAACTGTCCATCAACTACACTCTCGAACAGAACGCTTCTCTCAACCTGCAACAAGCAAGCATCGAAGCCAAGCGACAATTCCAGAAGGAAGCCAGAGGTTTCATGGAGGAAACTCTGAAGATGGGACTCTACCATCGACCTTTGTACCTGTGGGGCTACTACTTGTTCCCAGACTGCTATAACTATGACTTTGAGGAGTCAAACTATACAGGTACTTGTTCAGAGAACACAAAACAGTTGAACAATGAGCTGCAGTGGCTGTGGGAGGTTAGCACTGCCCTTTACCCCTCAGCATACCTGCCGGTCTCTGTGAGTGGAAGCAAGAATGCTGCACTGTTCGTACGTCACCAGGTGCAAGAAGCAATGAGAGTGGCAGCCCTGCCAAAACACCGCCACACTGCACCAGTCTACGTCTACTTACGGCCTCTCTTAAGAGACCAAAAGGAGCTTTACATGAATGAGGTAGAGTATGGAGACTACTGGTTATTATAGACCATGGTAGAGCATTGTATTGGCAACTATGGTATAGTCTAGGACAGGGGTGGTGAACCCTTGTCCTGGAGAGCCACAGTCCTGCAGAGTTCAGCTCCAACCCTGATAAAAACTCCCCTGCCTGCAGCTTCCTAGTAACCTTTTAGACCTTAATTAGCTTGTTCAAGTGTGTTTGATTAGGGTTGAAGCAAAACTCTGCAGGACTGTGGCTCTCCAGGACCGACATTTGCCAGCCCTGGAGGGCCAATGTCTTGCAGAGTTTAGCTCCAAATTGCTCCAACACACCTGCCTGGAAGTCTCTAGTAAGCCTGAAGACCTTGATTAGCTGGTTCAGGTGTGTATAATTGGGGTTGCAGCAAAACTCTGCAGGACAGTGACGCTCTATGGGCAGGATTGAACACCCCTTGTCTAGGCCACATAGATTTCTTGCAGTAATATGCTGTCTGTTTCGCTCTAGTTTGACTTGGTCAGCAGTATAGGTGAGAGTGCAGCTCTGGGGGCTTCTGGGGCTGTGCTGTGGGGGGCTAGTGCTGATTACAAAGACAAGGTAATTTCTCACCCAAAAATGGTTGTTCTGTCTCAGGGGTGTACAAACTCTGTTCTGAAGGGCCACTGTCCTGCAGAATTTAGCTACAACTTGCCTCAACACACCTGCCTGGAAATTTCTAATATACGTAGTAAAACCTTCATTATCTGGTTCAGGTGTGTTTAATTGGGGCTGGAGCTAAACTATGTAGGACAGTGGCCCTCCAGGAGCAGCATTGGACATCCCTGTTCTATGTTGTTCCAAATCCATATTATTTTCTTTCTTCTGTAAAACACAAAAGATGGTGTTCTGTGGAATATTCTTGCTGCTATTCCTGAGGCCGGTGCTGTTGAGCTCAAAAATGCTCTCAACATTGCAATCACGTTTGTATCTATTTGAATATGGCAAATCAAGATGCTCCATCTTTGACACCAATGACAATCGGTAGGGTTAACAATACACAAAAATGCATACCTCAGTTTATGCAAAATATTTTAGCAAAATATGTACTTTATTTAGAATTATTGTGCTCCTATTCTGTTGTCTGTTTAACACACTTGTGTGCATTGACACTCATTCAGTGAAGTCTGTGAAGTTTAATGGAGACTTGCTTGCTTTAAACTCTATGCTTAAGGTTGAATTGCTTAATATAAAGAACATCTCAAAGTTTAGGACAACTCAGATTGTGTATTTTTAAATCGACACTCACTCTGAATCATCTGCTATCACATATCGATATATATGGTACTGCCCCGTCCTATATCTTATTTGGAAATATATACAGTAGATATATTATTGATATGCCTTAAAAGCATATTGAAAAAGTTGATATACTGCCAGCCCAAATGATTGGTCACAAAATCCATTATGCTTGATGTTTTTTGACATGAAACGTGACGCAAGTCATGAAGCACCATAAAACACATAAGATTTGAGAGCAACGACCCTCGATAAGATTTTCAGTAGATAATTTTAGTTTTGGTCTACACATAAATCTATCGTATGGATTCGGAAGACTTTGTATCAAAAAGTTGTTCATAAAACTTATATATTCTATGTTGTCATTTCTTGAGCTTAACAGTACTTGATCCATGGTAGAAAGAAAATCTTATGTTTTTGGAACAACATCAGCATGAATAAATTTTAATATTTTAATATATTTCATATTTTTAATTCTTCTCATTCCTTTCAGACCTCTTGTGAAGCCTTGTCTACATACCTGTCCGACACTTTAAACCCCTATATCGCCAACGTCACCACTGCGGCCCATTTATGCAGCAAAAGTCTCTGTCAAGGCAATGGACGTTGTGTCCGCAAAAACTACAACTCGGCCAATTACCTCCACATTAGTTCAGAAAGCCACCAAATCATTAGGAAAGATGGGAAATACGTGGTTACAGGTAGCCCCTCCCCAAGTGATTTCACTTACTGGGAAAAGAAATTTACCTGTCAGTGCTATGAAGACAGGAAGTGCACAGCTATGATACCTTCTTTCTAACAGAAAATGTTCTAGAATAAGCAAACAAAGTATTTGGAAAGATTAATTCATTTACACTACTGTGTATCAGCACTCATAAATTTGTCTTTCTACAGTGTACTGAAATTGCCTAATTATGTCACAAAATGTCAAACACATCACGATTTTAAACAACTTTTGATAACACTATACATACACACACATGTTGGTGTCATTACATTAAAATGGTGAAAAGGAAAATGTACAATTCAAGAATCAGGGGTGCCGTCAAGTTACTAAAAATCATACGTTGAAACACATCTGAAATGACAAACCTGCTACTTTCTCGAACCGCCCTTTGTTTCTCCACATCATTTCGGTGACACCAGGAAAAGTCTGCCTGGGGTCTGACATGACAAGCTTCTTCTGAAAGTTAACCTGTAGACCTCACATCAACATGTTCCCACACATGAAAGTCATGTATTCTTCACAGCATGGAGAGACATCTGAAATTCTCCTAAGATAGTCTACTACTTCATCCCTTAGGAAGATTTCTGTAGCAACCACTAGGCGTCGCTGTCTCTACATTAAATACACATTGTTTTAAACTATATCTGTAGAATTCACTCTAATACTTAATATTATATAAATATTAATAGCAACTATAAACTCATATTTAGCCTATTACTGTTATTTTGCTTATTAGTTTTACTTATCCCTAATTGCAGATGGCAGTGTGGTTGCGTCACAGCAATACAGCTAGTCCATTCCTATTATGAACATTAATACCGAACTCTAAGTAGGATATTTCAGTGAATCTTAATTTTTATTTTGAATCTGAGGTTCCCAAAAGTTACTAAATCAGGCCTATTTTACAGAACACATAGGTCTCTAAAGACCAGACCATCACCAGTTATGTTTCCAATTCACCCCTCAAATCAGCATCTACGAACCCAACATTGCAAATATTGAATATTCAAGAGTAAAGATTGCTACACAGGTTGAGTTAGTAAAAATATGCATCTGAAGGAGACCACTTAGTAGTTACATAATCACTGCAAGTCCTTAGCATCTGTTCCAGCACCTATATATATATATATATATCTGCGTCTCTCCTTTTTCCCATTTAACAACATAGGCCTACATACGTATCTATAAATACACACACATACATACATACTTAATACAGGTCTACACACAGACGATCCCTCTCCTCGATATCGTAATTAAGGTTGCATTATTTTCGATCACCCATCAAGTTAATATAATATCAATAGGCCTATGTATCAACTAAACACATTTCCCAGCGCCATATATGAACTATAACCATGGTAATCGAATGGAGAACCCCATTCCATCTAACATTTACTTACCGTGTTGATAAACTTACTCCTGAGACCCTTATCGAGGTAAATACATTTATAAATGTTTTGAAATACTTCAATAATTTGGATTCCATCGATATTTTAAGTAATTTTGAGTTTCTCTTCACCTGTTGGCGTTTACCACCAGCAGGCTTGATGACGCGCTCAAGTGATAGGCCTAATTAAAGCGTCATATTTCACAATGACTGGTTATTGATGCCTAATGAGGCAAATTTACCTGAATTCACCCTTATACTTAATATTATATAAATATGAATAGCAACTATAAACTCATTAGCCTCGTACTATTATTTTGCCTATTAGTTTTACTTATCCCTAACTGTAGATGGCAGTGTGGTTGCGTCACAGCACTACAGCTAGTCCATTCCTATTATGAACATTAATACTCTAGGTATTTTAGTGAATCTGAATTTTTATTTTGAATCTGAGGTTCCCAAAGGTTACTAAATTAGGTCTGTTTTACAGAACACATAGGCCTCTATAAACCAGACCATCACCAGTTATGTTTCCAATTCACCCCTCAAATCTCTGAGCTACAGTAGACTACCGCATCTGTAATGTGTGTGCCATACCGTAAGACCAGACGTATGTTTTCAGCTGAAACTGCAATATCAACATGATCAACAAAAGAGCCTGCAGTGACCGCCTGTGACAGGCATAGTGTTCTGCCCCTGAAGGGGGGGCTGGTCTGTGCTTCTACAGGGTGACATGACGCAAATGTCCCTGGACAGACAAAAGACAGCTTTTACTATTGAGTAACCAAACAGAGACTGCAACAGTGACTCTATAAAATAAAGGAAAACATGCAGCTAAAAGGCAGGGGTGAGAAAATGCAAGTCAGCTGTTGGGGAATGTGGCCACACATTAAAAGAAAAAAGAAAAAGAAAAGAAAATTATAACTGACAAATATCAATTGTAATGCAATAAATGCAATTACAAAAATATCACAATATCAGTCAAATTTCTTATAATAGGCCTACTTTATTATGAAAGCTTAGTGTTTCTTCCACAGAATAAAAGGTAATAGCAACTTTTCATCTCACAATTCAGACTTTTTTTTTCTCAGAATTTCTAGCCATAAAGGCAACTCATAATTTTGAGTTAATAACTCAATTCTAACTTTTTTTTTTCTCAGAATTGTGAGATATATCGGAATTCATTTTAAAATGGTAATTGCAACGTTTTATTTCACAATTCTGACTTTTTTTCCCCTCACAATTGCAAGTTTATATCTCACAATATCTCACAAAAATACAAACGTTTGTTTTTTTCCGCAATTTAGATTCCTAAATCCCCCCCCCCCCCCCCCCCAGATGCGAGAAAAAAAAGAGATTAAAAAGTAGCAATTACCTTTTTATTTTATTTTTCCGCAGCAAAAACAAACTTTCATAGTTACCTAACTCATGCTTGTAAAAAAACAAAAAAACACCATCCATTCCAACATGATCTGTCTTTGAACAGACAAAGCTTTTAAACTGACAAAATGCAATTTTAATGCATTCACATAATTGTGAATTTCACTGTCAATTAGACTGCAGGAAATCTGTATGTCTTTTCTCTGATGCCTGCAAATATGTCGATGCCTCAGGTCAAAATGCGGGCTGTCATTGCTCTAACAAGGATGTGTGGTGTTTATGGCTCCCCTTTAAGTTGACCTACTGACATAGATTTTGAACCCTGCCTTTGAGGCCATCTGTCAGACTCAATCTGGCCATAAACCTCCCCAAAACACATATGCGAATTCTCACAAGACTATGTAGCTACAGCTTGCAAAATTAAAGGGAAATTTCACCCCAAAAAATGTTTTGATGTCATTTCACAAAAAAATAATTTTACAGAAAATACTGGTCATTTCCTTAATGCATTTAGGCTACAGTAGTGGTTCCCAAACTGGGGTACGTGATGTGACAGAGGGGGTACACGAACAAAATGCTGAGTTTTGTCGTTCATTTAATTCTTTCCCATCTTTAAATAACATTAAAACCGAGCATGTATTTCATGACACGATACCGTAAATACATGATATCCAATCAAAATACCACATCTTTTGCGGTCAAGCTGACTAAATCCATTTCTATATATGCAGAGTGCATATGGGTGCTTATAGGTTACGGCAGAGTCTGCTGCCTTAGCAAATCGCGCTAAATTACTGCAGTTCTCAACAATGTACCTGTAGATTTAGCACTTACTAGCATGAAAAACAAATAGTTTGGCACAGAAGGTGCATAGAGATCAGTTTAAGATTCAAACTCTTGATACAAAACATACCTTTTGTGAGTTCTTGTTTTTAATGTTGATAAAATTACACGAGCAAGAATGCAAATCCAAATATCCACACGTTTGCAAATGTGACAGTGATTTTATAGAACAGTTTAACAAAGTACATGTAATATTAAGTGATGTTCTTCACAGTATTGTCAGTATTTTCTCTATTTTGCAACGAAATAATAGTTCCAACGAAAGCCACAGCAGAACTACAACAGACAGCGGTGTTTCGTGAACGAATCTGTTTGAATGAATCGTTCGTGAAAGTCATTGATTTAATGATTCATTCATAAATACAGCCACTTGCTTCGTTACTGAATTAACGAATGACTCGGTGACTCACGCATTAAGACTTACCGCCACCTACTGGCGTTTTTAGTATGTAAAATAATTATTTTTTTAAAATTTTTTATTAAACTTTTTTTTCATTTAAAACATTATTAATGTTGTAAAGGTATTTATAAAGATAATAAATGCACTGGAAAGTCAATTTAGGGGGCAAATATTGTCCCTTAATTAAAAATGCAGCCGAAGTGGAAGAGAGGGGGTACGCAGAAGGATGGTAAATGCCTCAGGGGGTACTGCACTCTAAAAAGGTTGGGAACCACTGGGCTACAGTATCATAAAGTAGTTCACTTTAAGTCTTCTGACGATGTCATACCGTAGTTTGTATGTGTGTGTGTGTGTGTGTGTGTGAGGAAAAGACCAAAACTCATTAATCAAACTCTTCTTGGCACGCTCATGAGAGAACAATGTCCAATTTGTTAATGAATCAATCATTTGAATTAGATATGTTTGAATCGGTTGATCCGGTTCACAAACTCTGAATATTAGGACGCTGACCTTATAAGCCAGAGAAACAAGCGCGCCGCCATCTTTGAACTTTATTAGTTTATTAGTATTTGTTAGTTCTGTATATTTCTATGGCATTGTCAAAGAATAATTAGCTGGTGAAGTGGATTTACTTGTTGTAGAGTTAATGAAAGTTATGAGTCATGAGCATTATAATGTTTAAAGCAGATGTCTTAACAAATGTCAGTAGATTAGGAAGATTTTAAAACGAGCAGTTCATTCATAAATACGTAAGGTCGCTGTGGAAATTCAAACCGGAAGACAAAAGACAACGAGCGTAAAGGGGCGGGGCTGCATAAGGTCTTATTCGCTAGCGAATCTGATTACCCGGTTCACGAGTTCAACTCAGTGATCCAGTTTGTAAAAGGGACAAAAAAACAACAAAAAAATTAATTCTGTCATCAATTACTCTTCCTCAAGTCGTTTCAAACCCATAAGTCTTATCTTCGAACACAAATGAATACATTAAAAGAAAATCTGAGAGATTTCTGGCCCTCCACTGAAAGTCTGTTTACCTAAAACTCAGATGGTTCAAAGTGTTGAGGATGTAAAATAAATCCATGTGAATCCAGAAGTTTAATCAAAGTCTTCTGAAAAGACACGATAGATTTATATGATGAACAGATTTAATCTAGACTTTTATGCACAAATAAACACTGATCAGAGAACGTACATAGTGCACTCAAAAATGGTAAACAGAAGATCAACCGTACCTGCTTGACGTATGAGAATTACTTCATTGGCATGCTTGAGCTTACATTTACCAAATTTGATTGGTCAATGTTTATATGTGAATAAAAGCTCGGGATGACATGAGGGTAAATAATTGATGACAGAATTTTCATTTTTGGGTGAACTATCCCTTCAATATTAAGGGAAAGATCTTCAATTAATAACTTTAATTTCATTATGTTCCTCGCACAAATCTATCGAATAACAGAAGAGTTAACGCTCCAGTCGTAAAGTCTTTCATAGTAACTTTTTGAAGCTTGAAAGCTTCAGTACCTACTGAAAAAAACAACCAGTACATAGAGAATAAATGGTATATTTATGGTAATAAATGGTAATTGTATAAATGGCTTTTGCACTCATCTTGAATATTTGCATGTGAATTATTTCTATACCAGTTGTAGAAATAATATTGTAGACATACTACATCAAAGGTGACTTACCCCCAAGCACCCTCAAAGGTGTCCTTGACCTATGTGGACCAAAACATGGTAGCAAATGAAGAGACATGAAAATTCATTTCCAGGAAAAAAAACTCTCCTTCCAATTTATGGCTGGGATCAGCATTATGAGGTGGGTTTTAATGGAGTAAAGTACTGGTCTGTGATGGTCTGATATAATTTTTTGTAACATAAATTTTACTCTATGCTCTAACATACAAATTAATCATGACACATGGTCAGTGTTTTGCCCTTGAGTTATGTGATTCATAATGCCTGTTAAACAAATGTCTGAGGCTTCAGTGGACTAAAACACCTCTGAATAATCACACACAAGGCGACACTGACCTACTTTTAGAACGTTCCATTTTGATCTTTTCAGTTCCGTTTGAAAAGTACACATTTGATTTTCTTTCTCAGATGTCTTTTTATGTCATTGTTAGTTGTTTCTTTTCTTAATGGTTCTTGCATCGAAACAACATTCAGAATATCAGCTGACTGCCCAGACGTGACTTTTCCTATCGATTAATCTTTACTTTATGGAGCCCCGTGCCTGACATGCAGGAAAATGTATATCGTGGCCATGTATTAAGAATTCATTCTCTTGTTTTAGTAAATCGTGGTCATGATTTGTTTCCTCGTTTTAAAGAGATAATTCACCCAAAAATGAAAATTCTGTCATCACTTGGAAGTTGTTCCAAACCTATATATATATATATGGGGAATCAACTTTACTATAAATAAATTGCATTTTTAAATTTAATTATTTCTTCTCAATTTCTGCAAGTTTTTAAATGTTACATGTTCCATACTTTTGAATGGGTCTCAACAATGAAAATATTTTACAAATCTGATAAATTATCTATTGCAATATTATTATCGTTGTTGTTGTTTAGAGCTTAAAAATATAAAAGTCACATCAGATTATAAACAAGCTTAACAAGCTCGGATCAAACATTTCTGTTTATGTTTGTTCTGCTTTAATTTTAATGTTTAGCATTTTGGTTACTTTTAAAACCCATTAAAACTAAGCAATCATGTCTCATTTCCACAACTTGGGAATACACAGCCCTGAATATATATATGTAAAGGGCTATTAAGACATCTAGTGGCTACAGTATGGTATTACAGATTATTTTTTAGTCCTTTAATAAAGAAAGTGTTTTCGTAGCTGGAACTTGGAAGGCAGAGTTTGCACTGTACAACCATGTTGTTTGCATTTTCTTCTTTGAAAACAAAATAGCAGCGAAATTTTCATGGACCGAAACCGAAACTTTTCAACTAGCAGCAGTGATTCAGTCTGCGTCTGAGGAGATTGTAGACAGGTGTTATTTGCGCATGCACCAGCGGGGTGGCTCGCGCGAGTCACCACTGGCAACAGAACCAGGAAATACTGTATAATCAAGCAGTGCTTAAAATGTGTTATTATGGCAAAATAATGATTGATTTAGTTTTAAATGAAACGATTGTAATCCTGATAGTATCCCCCCCTTTTTTTCAAAATGTAACTAATCTGGTTACTACGTTTTTTGACGTAACTGTAACGAATTACAGTTACTGGATTTTTGTATCCTGATTACGTAACGCCGTTACATGTATTCCGTTACTCCCCAACCCTGGTTACCAAACAGTTAACAGGCCCCATACCGACATTCTTCAAAAAAATCTTTTGTGTCCAGCAGATATAAATTCAGCAGAAGAAAGAAACAGTTGCAAAGTTACCAATAGTTAGAATGTCCAAAGAGGACTATCGAAATAAAGTAATCAGCAATATTTTAATGAACAAGTTCAAATCAAAGCTCATTTAGGACAACATTATGCCCAAGATCTTGCTCATCTATATACACACACATAATTAAACTCCCATCATGCATGAGGAGATATTTGCTCGGGGATCAAGAATGAAATCTCATTAGTACAGGCCCAGCAAGATCAGCAATTACTCAATTCACTTGTCAGCTACGGGCCCAGAAGTAATGCATCGCCATTCCTGTGCACAGATGGGCAATATCCACCATTGTCCTCTCTCCACTTTCTTCTGTTCTTTGCCTCTTTTTCAGCCTCCTGTGACTTTTTGCTGATTGGAGTGAAAAGCAGCTGTCCTTCCTCCATCCACTTCCACACACTTCAGAGAAAGTAGAATCACAGTTTGACTTACTGTATTAAAGAGCATAGAGAGGTGATAAAATTGCATTCTATATACCACAATTTTGCGGTTATTTATAAATGTGCTAGAACTAATTTATAGAATATAAAAATTTTGGATATACACAGTGAGATTCCCAAATTTAAGACAACTTTGCATTTTTTTTTTTTTTCATTAAAAAACAGTGCAGATATTTGGCCCCGTTTACACTAGTGCGTTTTCATTTTAAAATGGCGTTGAAAACGATCTTCGTATACACTGGCGTTTCCACAGCATTTCAGAAACGATCTCCGTCTACACTACATGACCGAAAATGCATGTCACATGACCGTTCATGCAAGTACAAGTGTAAACAGTTGCCTCTTGCACATGTAGGCAGCTGCAGTATTAGAAAAATGCAGTTTAACTGCACAATGGCTGCTAAAAATGACAACAAAGCCAGCAAAGATTGCAGTTCAGTCTCCATGTTATTGTTTACACGGTCGTCAAGGATACGCAGAGCGAACGTGGGCAGCCACGCCATCTTTTCAAAAGTCTCCATTACACTAGTGCGTTTATACTGAAACGCAACCCCGGCGTTTTCAAATTAAAACGGGCTCTGCAGCGTTTTCGAAAGTCTCAGTTTTCGAGGTTCGAAAACGCCGGCATAGTGTAAACGACAGCCATAACCGTAACAAAAGTTATGCATTTTAAAATGAAAACGTACTAGTGTAAGTAAGGCCTTTGTTTATATTCTCGTTTAATTTAAATTTTGGATCTCAGTCTTTTGGATCTCACTACAATACAATACGGCTGTTTACATGACACCATTTTCAACTAAAAATGGAAAACTTTTTATGCGTTTTGGCCATTCGTTTACACAACAACGGCATTTTGGGAGCCTGAAAATACAAGTTTTTGAAAACAATACTGTTATCATCCGCATGTATACAACAAAAATGCAAATTTGTGAAAACAGTGACGTCATGCACATACCTACTATGTGTTCAGTCTACAGGGCGAGTAGTGTTTCTTTACAAAGTGACATCGCCAACTACTGGCCTGGCATGAATAATACAGCGTCTTTAGTCGCTTTCACGGATCCGTGTGAACAGAGATAGTTTTGACAAAGTTGTCTGTACGCAAAAAAAGCGAAAGAAACATTTCCGTTTGTAGTATATCATTGTCGTGTAAACAAACCCTTAGTTTGTAAATACCTGATTTTGACAAAATTAAAAATGTTAAATAAAAAATAAAACAAATTTAATCAAGATATGGGTAGGCTATAGGTTCTGTATGTGAATTTATTTCATGATTTAAATTTTTTATTAAATTTAACAATAAATTTAATCAAAATTAGATTTATTTATTTAACATTTCTTTTTAAATGTTTTTATTTTTTTTATTTTTTACCTATCATACAAAAGGTGAATTTGCTTAATTTGAAAAGAAGGCCTATAATATTGAGTTCACAGGAAAAAGTTTAAATTTTATGGTGACCTAGGAAAGAAGTGACAAGCGACAACCACATCAAAGTGACAAGACTATTATATGCAGTATTGCCTTTGATTTCTTTCCATGACAGCTTTCTCCGGAAACCCCTCAGCACAAGCTGCCCTGCCTGTCATGCAACTGGCATGTGAAAGCATGTGAGGTCTGCTATGGAAAAAGGTGACCTTTTGGCATTCTCAAGCTTTTCACCCACTGAATTGTGCAGAGATACTTCTGATTGTATCACTTTGATGGATGTTGACAGCAGAGCAGCCATGATGTTTTTGAAGAAGACAGTTTTGCATCATAAACATTGAAAAGGAACAAAAGAAAAATATCTAAAGCAAGGGAAACTAACTAGGATATGTGCAAAATTTAGATGCATTCACCTCAGAGTGGAAGGTGGCCATGATTTTGGATATCAATGCATGTCGACGCAAACATATTTCACTTAGTAGTTTATCGGTCCCTCGAATGCTTAAAATGAATTATAACACCTCAGTATATCTTGCAGCCCTTTTGTTTGTGACCACTGAGTCGAAGGCCAGTAATGCCCATTTGGCTTTCTCCCACATGCCATAAAACATCCACACAGGGCCGTGATTGTTTCCTTTCGACCCCGAATGCCACAGTGACGCAAACAGTTTCCTTTGTCCAAATGAAAACTCTGCAAATTTATTTGTTCTATTTAGCTAAAAGGTCCATGTCAGAATGTGTTTTGATATGCTGAGACAAAGCATAAGGTTTCAAGAATGAGGGCTTACAGAGAGACACGATACAAGAAAAGAAAGAGGAAATGGAAACAGATATAAAAAAAATGAAGAATCACCTCACAAAAAAGACATTCTGTATTTACAAATGTAAAAGAAAACAGAACTAAGCCGCCAACTTTACAGGCGAATCCTAAAGAACAGAGATGGTTGAAAAGGGATGTTTTCTCTATTTCAGAGAGAGAAGGAAGAAGGGAGACAATGCAGAGATTGTTTATATACACCCAGGAAAGCATTATTATGCTAGTGGATGTTGATGCATATTTAAGCCTCCTCCACTCTCAGGATCTGTAACAAATACAACTGGGTCCAAACATCTGAGACAACTAGAGGAATGTGTTGGATTTTCCCCATTTTTAAAAGCACTGACAGTATTTTTTCTGGTTCGTTAAGTGCTTGTTTACGCACACGCAGAGCATTAGCATAAATGCTACATGGCTAAACGCCTCAAGAACAATGTTTTTGTCTGTGGTTGTTTTTAACTGGTGACTCAGAATGTTGATTAACATCTACTCAGGCTGCATGTTCAGTCCTGTGGGCCACTATGCTTCAGCACATTTTCTATTTAATCTGACAATTAAAGTGAATTCTGGATTTTTCAGATAAGACCATAATACATGTTTTCTTAAATTCAGGTCTGAAAGCCTTCAGTTTGCTTGACTCTTGCGTTGTCAATACAAGATCTTGACAAAAAATTGATGGAAATAAATGTTGTGCATCAATTTTTGGACGTTGCAAAGTCCAAAGTCTACTCCAGCACATCCCAAAGACTTTCAATGAATTTAAGGTCTGGACTCAGAGGTGCCAATTCATGTGCGAAAATTATTCTTCATGCTCCCTCCCAACCATTCTTTCACAATTTGAGCCTGATGAATCTTGACATGGTCATCCTGGAATATGGCCTTGATACGTCTTCCTACATGAAGAAATGAAAAGCTACACACTCCATTAATTAGGGTTAGAAGAACTGTTCCCAAATGCTAGAATCACTGCAATAATTATCTAAGCATAGACTCTTAAGCATTTGCCTATTTAAAGGGTTAGTTGACCCAAAAATGAAAATTGTCATTTATTACTCACCCTCATGTCGTTTCACACCCGTAAGACCTTCGTTCATCTTCAGAACACACATTAAGATATTTTTGATAAAATCCGATGGCTCAGTGAGACCATTGCCAGCAGGTTAATTTTCTTTTTCAATGCCCAGAAAGCTACTAAAGACATATTTAATACGGTTCATGTGACTACAGTGGTTCAACCTTAATGTTATGAAGTGACGAGAATACTTTTTTGTGTGCCAAAAAAAAAACAAAATAACGACTTTATTCAACAATATCTAATGATGGTCGATTTCAAAACACTGCTTCATGAAGCTTCGAAGCTTTACGAATCTTTTGTTTTGAATCAGTGGTTTGGAGCACTAAAGTCACGTGATTTCAATAAATGAGGCTTTGTTATGTCATAAGTGTTTCGAAATTTCAGTGGTTCACCTGACTTTGGCAGTTTGATACACACTCCAAACCACTGTTTCGAAACAAAAGATTCGTAAAGCTTCGAAGCTTCATGAAGCAGTGTTTTGAAATCGGCCATCACTAGATATTGTTGAATAAAGTCATTATTTTGTTTTTTTTGGCGCACAAAAAGTATTCTCGTTGCTTTATAATATTAAGGTTGAACGACTGTAGTCACATGTACTGTTTTAAATAAAACTTTAGTAGCTTTCTGGGGATTGAAAAAGGAAATTAACCTGCTGGCTATGTAGGCCTCACTGAGCCATTGGATTTTATCAAAAATATCTTAATTTGTGTTCTGAAGATGAACAACGTCTTACCGGTGTAGAACGACATGAGGGTGAGTCATTAATGACAGAATTTTCATTTTTGGGTAAACTAACACTTTAAATCCAATTAACAGAGTATGTTAATATAAATTCCATCTAATTATATATTCAAATGCAATTTCTCATAAATATTAATAAAATACCTTTAATAATAAATGTTTAATATATTAGACAATAGAATAGATTATAGATATAAGAAAATCTTTTCTTGCATAAACACTGGTTTTTGCAGTAGTAGTTCTTGAAAAATTTGAAAATTTGCAATTAATAAAAAGTGGGTAAATGAAGTAATAGCAAAGCATAAACATGTTAACATTCAAAACTTTAAAATGTTTGTGCATTAACTCATTAATGAGAAGTTACTGATTAGATACAATTTGGTTTTAGTTCCCAGACCTGAGATTACAAAAGGTATATACAGTTTTTAAATGCATTAGGAGGGTTAAAAATAAAGGTTCCAAAAGAGGGTTCTTGCTGCGGTGCCATAGAAGAACAATTGTGGGTTCCCTAAAGAACCTTTCAGTGGGCAGTTCTTAAAAAACATGTTTTTCCTATAGTGTGCAAAAGAACATTTTAATAAATAACCTTTTACCACTATAAAGAACCTTTTGTGTAATAGAAAGGTTTCCATGGATGTTAAAGGTTCTTCATGGAACCATTAATGCCAATAACGAACCTTTATTTTTTAAGAGAGGTCTCAGGCTTTTGTATATATTCTAAATTCTATATGCAAATAGCAATTACAAAATAATATCCCATAAATCCCTATAAATATTAATAGTACTTTAATTAAAGCATTTGTTACTGGGAACATTACTTTGCCAAGTCAAGATAAAAGGAATTTAATTATTAATGAGACACTCATTATGTAATGAGCAGAGGTCATTTCCTGTACATTGTCATGTGGTGCACAATTCCACAATACCACAGATTTGAGAACCCATTTTTTCCAATCTTCCAGTTTTGAGCATGGAATAAAATTTAAAAATGTTCTTTTTTTTTTATTTTATTTTGACATTAAAATGTCTGGACCTATTAAAGTAATGTAGTGTCAAACTGTCATATTAAACAAATTGCTGTGATTTCCCTGAGGACAAAATCAAAGGTTTAGGATAATGCTGATGACGGGGCAACAGGAGGGGATGTGGGCAGTTCCGTTGTGTGAACATCAGAACAGCTCAATTAGGCTTTTCAAAAGGGACCTTTAAACAAACTTGAAGGTTCTCCTCCAACAAACAGCAATTTGGCAGTGCCAACAATCCCATAATTCCCCTTCATAAGGGCAGCCGAGGAGGGGGACTGCAAATAGTACATACAGTGTGTGTGTGTGACAAAGACGAGAGCTGCTCACACACAGGGAAGAGTTCACAGGGAACTCATTAACACATTCAAGCGTCCATCACAGGCAGTGACCTAGAAATAAGGGACAATTCCACAAAAGGAAAAACAAGACAATAAGGCCCTTCTTTTCCATGGATGGCATCCACTCAATCAGATGGATCCAATTAGAAAAGACGCTAAAAAGCGGACAGTCTTTATAAGTATGGGTACCATTGTGGTCCATACACCTAAATCTGTTCCCATCAGTGTAAACATTGTCTGAGAAGATAGTGTGCATATCCCACAACAGTATAGACAAGGCAACATTAACAGATGCCATAGTAAATCTTGATTACGATATAAGAAATTATGACATTAGTAATAAGATGCCCTAATAAGAAGCGATAAGAGAAAATAAAATGAGACAAATGTCTGAACAACAACGTAGTGGCATGAAGCACTCATCATTCATGAAATATTAATATGACATGCTGTTCAAAAGAATGACTGTTTGTTGGTGCCTATGAATCATTTATTAGGCCAAAGTGTGGGTCTGAATGATGCAATCTACTTAAATATGCATGAGAATGTCATCACTGAACAATCTCAGAGCACCTTAAAATAAAATACAGGCTAATCTTCTTTATGATAGAAACAGATTTTGATTAGATAAGTCAAGCTAGATACAAGTGGAAACTATACAGAGAAGACTTTCTTTCTTCTGTGCAGTACAAAAGATATTTTGAAAATTTTTGTTTCAAATGTTTTTGTCCATTCAGTTAAAAGTCATTGGGGTTCAAATTAACATTGGCCTGAATTTTTTTTCAAAATATCCACAGTAGAAAGCGTCATACTGTAGGTTTGGAACGACATGAGGGTAAATGTCAAAATTATGACAGAATTTTCATTTTTGCGGTGAACTACACTACCATCTAATATGATGATTTGCTTCTCAGGAAACATTTCTTATTTATTAGCAATGATGAAAATAGTTGTGCTGCTTAATATTTTTGTGGAAACTGTGATTCATTTTTAAGGAATAGAAAGTTTAAAAAACACCATTTATTTGAAATAGAAATCTTTTCCAACAATGTAAAAGTTTTTACTTACACTTTAGTGTTAAAGGATTAGTTCACTTTAACATGAAAATTACCCAAAGATTTACTCACCCTCAAGCCATCCTAGGTGTATATGACTTTCTTGTTTCTGAAGAACACAATCAGAGTTATATGAATAAATATCCTGATGCATCTAAGCTTTATAAGGGTAGTGAATGGGACCAACGAGTATGAAGCTCATGAAAGTGCATCCATCCATCATAAACGTACTCCACACGGCTCCAGAGGGTTAATAAAGGCCTTCTGAAGTGAAGCGATGCATTTGTGTAAGAAAAATATCCATATTTAACAAGCCTTTCTTATTCAACTTACGAAGACAGTGTAAAACTCTCGCAGTTAAAAACGCTTACACTCCGCCTTCCGTATTCAAATTACGAAAAAAGCCCAACTGACACAATGTAAGTTACGCTTTCTTCGTAAGTTGAATATGTAAGGCGGTCTGGCGGAAGCTAGATATTTTACTTTATAACTTGTTAAATATGGATATTCAGATTCTATTTCTATTAAGATGCTGCCTTGGAAGGAAGCTTCCTGTGTAGGAAGTAGACAGCAAGGCAGCTCACTAGGTTTTGGAGCTGATCTTCAATGTATAGTAAAAGAGATGAGATTGTTTCTCAAGCAGTGCAAAAGTACAATTTTCTCTTTGATGCTAAATGGCCAATAAACAACCAGACCACAATAACGAATCTCCAGCTGTCCTGTTAAGTAAAACAGGCTTCCTACATCTTTCCCCACACTCCCAATCCAATCCGCACTTCTGTCCATGAGGTCATGGAATCCGCTGCAGTATGAATGCCTAATGCTGAACTGGCCATGGCCTTAAACAATAGCCTCTGTGTGCTAGGAGAGTACTGTACGGCATTGATGACCCAGAGGCCTGTGAACCAACACCATCGAGAATGAACCAGCCAACAGAGAAGAATTGATTGGTAAAGGATATACTGATTTATAGTGGCAGGATCTCCAGTTTCAGTTCATAACACTCAAGTTTTATCTGTAAGAAAATCCTTTTAAGACCTTTCAATTTATGTTTTTTTATTATAATTAAAAAGTGACATGTCTTGGCTAAAACAACAGCTTCAGTGCTTTCCAGAGGCTGAAGAGCATCACAAGTTCTGCTAGCAAATACAGAGTGAATTTAATACTTACATAGCAAGGGAGCTAGGCTTAACGTTAAATCGATTCACAAGAATCGCCAATTTCCACAACACCAAAACATACTACAAACAGCCATTTTCTATATATTATCTTCCATAAGTCTCAGAGACACTTTGATCAAAAATACAAATACACCACATTAAAATGAAAAGATATTGGGATAAGAAAATTGTGCAAATATAACAAATGCATGTGGGTTAATTCATAATCCTTCTAGACTTCCTATAAACTTGCAAGAAACTACACAAGGTACATAGGTCTTCTTTTGTAAACATCAATAGGCAGTTGCATGTCTAAGGCTGTTTACACCTGGTATTAAGATGGGTTTTGGTCGATCGGATCACAAGTAGATGAGGCAGACACATACCTGTTTACACCTGGTATTTTAATAAGTCTCTTTTGTCAACTTTCAACCACTTTTGTCATGATTTCTTTGAGGGGAGGGTCTATGGGTGGGTAAATATATGGGCCTTTTCTGATCTTTCGATCTAACAGATGAAATAAGCTCACGCAATTTACATGTGATCGCGTTTTATTTGTTTCTTCTCTGACGGCCACAAGACCACGGCGAACGCGGTGAGGGCATGTTAGAAACATTGTGCTTGGTACTAGGGATGCACCGATACCATTTTTTAAGGACCGAGTACAAGTACAGATACTTTTTTCCTAGTATTCGCCGATACTGATGCCTATACATTTATTAATTTCTCTCTCTCTCTCTCTCTCTTTTTCACGCAAGAAAGAGAGAGAGCACGCTTCTGGTCTGTGTCATTTATCTGTCAGTTATGTCACGTGAGGTATCGGTCTTTGGTATCGGGGTATTTTTACGAGTACGAGTACAAGTACATGAGCTTGGTATCGGGCCCGATACCGATACTGGTATCAGTATCGATGCATCCCTACTTGGTTCATTTAAAAAAAAAAAATTTTTATCTTCAAACCAAACTTGGGTCTTCAGCCTACAAAGTTTAAATATGGTCTGGCACGCGCGCTTCCTATAATGTTTATGCGTTAGGTCAGTAGGTGGAGAGTAGGCGCTCTTTTGTGGCTGTCGAATGCATTCGACCACATGAGCGTCTACACTACGAAAGCAATCTGTTCTAATACGATTTCAGCTACCTCTGGAAGTGGTCGTAAGTGGATAAGCTCAAAGTGTTTTAGACCCCATTTACACCTGTATTATTTAGCATCATCCACTTGTGATCCGATAGTCCAAAACACATCTTAATACCAGGTGTAAACAGGGCCCAAGACAATATGTTCTGTAATAAACATGTGGCTCTTTGTCCCTATTTTCACAAGTTAAAATATCCAGTTTGT
Source organism: Elopichthys bambusa (assembly GCA_037101425.1). Lineage (NCBI taxonomy): Eukaryota > Metazoa > Chordata > Actinopteri > Cypriniformes > Xenocyprididae > Elopichthys > Elopichthys bambusa. The sequence continues at coordinate 14,440,677 of CM074455.1, forward strand.
GGACATCCCTCAAAAAACAAAGCAGAATAAAATCAGAAACCGCACAAAATTGTGCAGCCTGTGAAAACAACATCTCTGGACTGGTTTATTCCGTATGTTTAAGCCCTTGGTAATGTGTACCCCTTAGGTAAGGTACAACCTTAGCAGTGCGTTCCTGCTATTGGGAAGGTAGATGGATCCCTGCGGATTACAGTGCTATAGGGTGAAAGCTCCAGCTCGGTGGTGCCGTCCTGATCGTTGTCATCACTGTTGGGCTCGGAGGACTTTGGTGGGCCGCACTCCTCAAAGCAGCAGCAGCAGCAGTCCAGAAAGGCTTTGCTGAAGGGCCGACAGAGAACCAGAAGCAGCACAGGTGTAACCGCAGACTTGCAGAACAGCATGATCTGACTCACCAGATGCAGGATATCCAGCGTGCGACGTGGCACACCTGTAGCCATGTACACCGATACGATGTTGCTGATGTTCTCCGGAATGACGCAAAATCCATATAGGATAGCCAGAGCAACAACAATGCAGTTCATTTGGCTCTCCAACTGGATCTGTTTGCGGTTGCCTCGGACGCTGGCACGCTCGGCTTGGCGGATCTTGCGTGCGGTCACCACTGAGCTGATGATGGTGAAGAGAGTGGGAAGGCAGAAGTAGCAGCCGAAGTACCACCAGAGACGAGCACTGTTGTAGGTGAGTCCGAGAACGTAAAGCGTGTCCGGGAGAGCCGTGGAGATTCGGACCACACAATGTTCGCAGGGTATCACCTCCGGAGGCTCACGCTCCTCTTTCACCAGCTGCCGGATTAGAAGCTCGGGCAGAGCGAGGAGAAGAGCACCGATCCAAATCACTGTTAGCTTGGCTGCAGTGGAGGTGCAGTTCTCGATCATCTCGTAGTACATCTGGACGTTGCTCGCGGCACGGAAACGGTCAATGCACAAAGCACAAAGAGTGAAGGTAGTTACTCCTAAAGACGCCACCTGCAAGGTAAAGGGGATGTGTGGTCAATTACTAATAAACTTTTAGAAAATCCTTTCACTGACAAACCTGGAAACAGCGTTGGGATTAGGGGTGGGAATCACAGAGTACCTCACGATACGATACATGGCTCACAATACCGATAATATCATGATACAGCAATTCTGCAATAATCAATATATTGCTAGACAATCCTATAATGATACATCACGATAACTATGAAAACAAAATGCCCATGCAAAGGTTAAGTGCAGGTTTTCCAGACTTTGGACTTAAACGTGGCCGGGGCATCTATTATTTTACTCATTTTACACTGCTGTCTGTCATCCCGTTAAAAACCTCTTTTTCTTGGGCTAGTTAACTTATGTTCACGTTTCCCTCATTCATGAGTTGAGCGCCACCTCAAGGAGCCATGAAGTAGCGACACTGGGAGCAGGGATATATATTTAAAACACCTTATTTTGTTAATTAAAATATCAATATTTGGGACCAGTGTATCGATTCTCGTATCACACGGAGAAGGACAACGATATATTGTCCTATCGATATTTTGTCCCACTCCTAGTTGGGATCTTAAAGGAACATTGCGGGTTCAATTAAAGCTAAGCCTAATGGACAGCACTTGTAGCATAAAGTTGATTACCAAAAAAAGAAATTCAACAAAAAGCAAAAATTCTAGGTTACAGTGAGGCACTTACAATGGAAATTTTTTGCTTTTAAAACCTCCAAAAATTGGAACCATGCACTTAAATTGTAAGTGCGTTAAACCGTAACCTTGATTTCTTTTTTCTTTTTTTCTCCCAGGAAATAGAGAAATTAGTCTGAAAGCATTTTTGGCATAATGTTGACCATAAAAATGAAATTGATTGAGCAAAACTTGTACTGAACTCCTGAGTCTGTGGAACAATAAGGAAATTCAATCCTACTAGATTGTGCATAAGCACCACAGCCTTTCCATTTAGGGCCATAGACTTCATTGTTAGGTTGAAACATTGTGATCAAGTCATCGGGTTGTTTTGAATCAAGGGTGTAGGCATTGGTGCTCTGTAGTGTGTCAGGAGATTAAAGCCACAACTATGGCACCAATCAGGTCAATTCCTCAGAAACATAAGATATAATCTGAACGCTGCCCCAGGGCAATCCCACATATCTCTTTGTGTCTGCAGAGGAGACACTCCCCCTTACTCAAGAAGACAAAACACAACAAAGATGTCTGTCCTGACCTACACATATGCATTGGATTTCTGTCTACAGACACTTTCACACATACAGCCTTCATGTTAATTTAACAGCATTTTTAGCATTTAGATTATTTTTTCATGCATGATCTAACTTAAAATGCCAACAAATCAGCTCTGGAAATTTGTTGGCTTAAGAGTGTTGCAAGAACACTTCAGTCTGAGTGTTATATGATACAGTAGCCATAAGATTATTGGTTTAAGCATATATAATACGCAGTTAGGGTGCTTTGATGTAAGAAGTCTTTCAAGAATTGGAAGTTAAGTAACAGACATAAACGCAAGTCAAAAATTGTGATTATTTTATGTTGTGGAATTACATTGTGAAATTGGACAGATGCTAAATGGAGTAGCTTATGCAAATACGTGAATCTAGAAACTTGAGCAAATTTAATAATGCAATGCAAGTAGTCCTAAATGTTGCAATCTTAACGGTGCCACAAAAAGTGTGCTATAGCTGGTAATGGTGTTTCTCTTTCATGTCAATAACTAATAACACATATGGCTGAGTAGCACAAACATTTGAAGGAAACTTTAACACCTTCCTTAAGTATATTTTTGTTACCAGCAGACAAATATTTGTGTAAAAGTATGTTTCTGCCATAAACGTTCTGGCATTTCAGATTCAAATGACAAATTTTAAAGTTTTGATACTAATAGGCATAACATGCTGATACGGAGAACATGACGAAAGCAGTTATATATGAATAACATATGCATTTACCAGAAAGTACAAACCAGCAATTTAACCAGTTTCAGGTGTAAAAGTAACTTACTGTATACATTGTTGTGGAAGGTTACTTTTTACAATATTGTGTTACTCCCCAAAAAAGTAACTAGTTGCCTTAGTTACTTTTTGTCACCGGAATTGGGTTTGTGTTATATTAAAAAAGTTCTATTTTTGGCAAAAGTACAGACCCTTTCACACCAAAAGTGAAATGAATAAGCCTCAGACTGAAGAAAATGCTAATTCAAGCAGCAACAAAAACAAAAATGAAACAAGCGATGTTTAACTAAAGTAATTTTTTGGTAGAATTGGATCATTTAAAGTCAGCAGCAAAAGACATCGCTAACAGCAACTGACATTGCTTACAGTGAGCTAAAATAGGCTACAGCATATTACTGTTAACATAATTATTGCAGGTGCATAATATTCTAAGCTTAATTTTACTGTTTTTGAGGAATTCTGAATCTGTTTTTGTGCAAGTGAGATGAGTAAATGCTCATATTTAGTCTAGATTAGAACTAAATTCCCATCATGTTCACACAGCGCACACAACACCTCTGTAGCTACTTCTCTCGACGTGGCGACAGGAGAGCTGTCAGTCAATACATGGGAAAACAAAGTAACTTGCGTTACTTACTGTATTTGAAAAAGTGACTCAGATATTTTATTGTAAATTTAAAAGTAAATGTGTTACTTTTCTAGTTACTTACTTAGTTAAAAAAAGTAATCTAATTGTGTAACTTGTAATGCATTACCCTGGCACTGACTTTACATCTCCAAGAACCTGCTAGAGTAAAGTCAATCATGAAACCAGGCTTGGCTCCACAGGTGGACCTGGCCCACTCTATGAATCGATCTTTCTATATATATATATATATATATATATATATATATATATATATATATATATATATATATATATATATATATATATATATATATACCACAAACATTATTTTTCAAATATTAATACAAAGAACTTGACACATAAGTAACAGAAAAAACTGCATTTCAATCACCCATTGAAAAGCGACCAACCACACTTCTCTTAATCCAATATGGCGTTTACCTCAATGTATGGAATGATTTTACAGGAGAATTCCCCAAGGAGCCAATCCTTAGTGAGTTCATGGAATATAACAAGTGGCAAGCAGAAAAAGAGGATGACAAAATCCCACAGGGCGAGGTTGGCCAGCAAGGAGTTTGAAATGCTTCTCATGTAGTAATTGTGGCACACTATGCACATGATTGCAATATTCCCAACAATCCCCACAGTGAAAATGAGGATGGAGATGCACATGACAGCATATGCACCATACGATTCACCTGTCACAGGATAAAACGGATTCTTCAACCCTGGGGTTTTTGATCGTGTATTAAATGGAATGAACGGAGTGAATTCTTCCTCATTGTCTTCCACAGGTGAGGTGCCCCATTCAGGAATAGACGTGACACCAGTAGGAAAGTCTGTAGGCTGGATCTGTGCTACAGGCTTCGGCAATGACTCCACGCGCTCAAGTTCATTCTCAGGAGATTCGATGGCTTGATTCCTATCAGGTTCATTTCCGGACGTCGCTCTTTCTCGTCGATGATAACGACGTTTTACGCTAAATCCGCTGCTTATTTCCGTCAGAAAAGATTTTGTTTTGATATATTTGTCCATTTTAGAAGTTTTATCATACTTCTGTCTGAAAGATGCGCTCACCGTTGTATCATCGCTCCCATTCACCGACATTAATTGTATCGTAGTAACGTTACTAGCCGTTGAAATGACATCTGTATGTTCCTTACCGGTTTCATAACTGATTTTATTTAACGTTACAAGTTGTTCCTGGCTGTCTGTGTTGATTTCACGCGCTTTATAGGAGGAAACTATTTTTGACATTAAAACAGTTTTATTGCTACTCGTGAGAACTACTGAGAGTTCACAACAAGTGAGCAAACAAAATACAGTTAAAAATTGCATTTCCATTGCGTTTCCAGTAAGTATATCCCTCGAAAATATCCAAACCTGATAAATCCAGTATTTTAAGGCGTAGTTTTAGAATAAACATCAAGTTTCGTTCCACTCGCTGGTCTCTCGTTTAGATTAACATCTGTAGTTTCCATTTTTTTAATCACAGGAGTAGTATTGTAACAGCAGAATTGTGAGGAAAGAAATGTGGAAATAGCCTACTTGGTCAAACAGGTGTTCAACCAAACAAAACAAAACTAGTTCAAGCCCTTGAACCTCAGAGATATTTCCAAGCGTTCCGTAGAAGAGGAAAAATATAAGTCAAGGAAAGATCATCCAGCATCTCGATACAGCGAAAGTCCTTGAGTGCCGTTCATGAGCTCCTGGTGCATCTCTGATATGAAGCTCTGCCAGGGAGGCACCGCTTTCAGATACAACACAGTGAATGCGCCACCTGGTGGACTGAAACAGAACGCCATTTTGTTTCTAGCAACAACCACCTACTGTCAATGCTCAGCAGTTTCACTCCAGATGGCTTGTTAAATAATGCCACACACAGGTCCAAGCGGAACAAGTAGGCTATAACAACAAAGGTAGATGTATTATAAATAGAAATATACTTTATTTTGTAGCTATGAATTTATGTATTGCATTTCACTATAAAACATATATTTACATTTCTTAACACAAAACATTTCTGGCAGCTCCTTTTTCCCCCCCCAGTTCTTTGCAGGTGTCCATCTATGATTTCCAAACTGAATCAAACGGTCTGTAACTTAACTTCTCTATTCTTCTCTAATTTCTGTGTTAGTGATCTGGTAGCAAACTTTATTTCTGTCATCGTCCCTTACAGTGTAGACAGAGAGGCAAATATCCAGCCATGGACGTTCTTCTGCAAAGAAAGTATAGAAAAAAGACATTTTCTTACTCTAAATACTTAAGGAATGTAAAGAAAAAAATCTTAGGAAATGAAATCTTTACCCAAACTGCTTTCTGGTGGTTGAATTGTGTCCATGATGGTCTGAATCTTGTCCTGCAAATCCTGACTACCTGAAGCATCTACAGCAGAAACATGGAAAAACTTCTCCTACAAAAAATAAAAGACAGAGCCGATCAATAAAGCCCATTTCAAAAGAGAAAATAGCGCCCTCTGCTGATCAGGTAATGTACAGCATTTTTACACTTTTGAGAGGCAAGATTTCAAAATTAAGGCATTAAGTATCATGTTCATTTTTTTTAAAGAAGGGAAAAAGAAATGTTTTACTACTTTTAACAAACAACCAAAATATACAAAAGACAAATATTGTGATATATAATGAAATGGCATTGATATACTCACAGCGTTCTCCCACAGCAGAGCCTCTAATGTGTCCGTCCGGTCATCCAGTTCCAACTGGATTAACAGTCTGTACTGCATCAGCTGAACTCCCAGAGCTGAGTGACAAACACAGATGAATTGCCTAAATATACATTCACACATTTTTTAAGTGTAGCCGAAGTGTCCAAATTCTTTTTAGGACAACAGTGTCACAAGAGACATTCAAAATGTTGGAAAAGGAAACACAGAAGTGATGCAAGGATCAGCCTTTTTTAAACACACCCACAGACCCAATAAAAAAAAGAAGAAAAAAGAAGATAACTCTGATAACTCTCGGCCACATATTGAGGTCCCCGTTTGTGACCACTCTTCAATCTTTTCTTTTTTATATTTAAAAGGTGCAGTAAGCGATTTCTGAGAAACACTGTTGAAAGTGGATCGTTGAAAGTGGATCGAAATTTCTGACATTATAGTGCGTCCTGACTGACTCCTGAGTAATGCAGATGTTTTACCATGGGAAAAGCTGCTGACCGCGTCCTTTTCGCAAATTTTGAATCAAATGAGCTCAGCTGTGAGATTTAAGTATAGAGTAAATCCGGCAATTGTCAAACAGAGATGACTGTAAATCATGCAAGGATTTCGTAGGATATTGATGCCAAACCAAAAGGATTGTTGGGTGGTCATTTAAATATTCTTAGCATTATGGCAAAGTGTGATGAAATGAAACATCTTGTCACAAATTCAAATTTGGATTTTTTATGTCTGACTGAAACATGGTTGAGCGCTACTTCACCATCAGCAATGTTGTGTGCTCCTGGTTATAATATTTTTTAGAAGGGATAGGTTGGTGGGTAGAGGTGGGGGTATTATGTTTTATATGAAGGATAGTATTAAGTGTACTGAATTACAGTTAGCTTATAACTTTGATATTGAATGTATAATTTCAGATGTTTCTCTTTCACCACAAATGTCTTTTATAGTCATAGCAGTCTATCGGCCACTTTAGGCAAAAAATGAATTTTATGATAAATTATATAAGCTTCTTAAATTATGTGATTTTACAAAAGAAGTTATTCTACTTGGAGACTTAAATGTAAATTGGTTAGATAAAACAGGAAGGAAGAAACTGAAAAATATAACTAGTAACTTTGATTTGAAGCAGCTTGTAAAAGGACCCACAAGAATAACTAGATCGTCTGAAACACAAATTGATTTAATTTTTACAAATAAACCTGATCACATACTTAAGACTTTTAATATGATTACAGGATTGTCAGATCATAATTTAACATTGGTAGTAAGAAAACTGACAAAGAAGAGGTTTAGCCATCAGACTATGAATAGAAAAACATACCAAAAAGTGATTTAAACCATTTTAAAAGGGCATTAGAAGATATAAAGTGGGAAGAATATTTTTCTCAAAATTGTGTTTAAAGGGATACAAATGTTCTAATGGATGTTATTCAAACTGCTGTGAATAGTTTTATGAGGCAAGTTAAAAGCAGACCAAGGAAGAAAAATTGCCTACCTTGGTTAAATGTAGATATTTGGTCACTTGTGAAACAAAGAGATAACGCACTGAAACAGTTTCTAAAATCTAAGATAGAATGTGAGAAGTGAAATTTTAATAAATTAAGAAATAGAGTAATAAACGAGATTAGAAAAGCAAAAGCAAATTTTTATATTTCTATAAATAGAGCAGGGAAAAGGAAATACTAAATTGATATGGGAAAATCTGAGAAATTTAACAGGAAAATGTATAAAAAAAAAAAAAAAATCAGTGAGAAATACAGAACTATCAAATAAAGAAGTTGATAGAATAATTAGTTTTAAAATTCAACAGCTAAAGATAAATATTAGATACTCTTTTTTTTAAAAACTCGAAGAATTAATTACCGGACCTCTAACTCAGATTATTAATTTATCGATAGCACAAGGAATTTTTCCCTCTGCATGGAAGTTTGGAGTAATTACTCCTGTTCATAAATCTGGAAGCTATACAGAAATGAGTAATTATAGACCAATAAGTATTCTTCCTGTAATGTCAAAAAAAAAAAAAAAAAAAAAAAAAAAAAAAAAAAAAAAAATCGCTGAAAAATGGGTAGCGGAGCAAATAATTATTTATCTTGATAATAGTGCCTTTTCCCTTTACCCTATGCAATTCGGTTTTAGAAAAAAAAATATTCTACAGAAACGGCAAATTGTTTTATGTTGGAAAATATTAAATCTTTGATGGATAATGGGGCTATTCGCGCGTGAAATTCACTTCACAACAGACGCAAATTCGCGTCATGAGAGGGGCTTCTGCCAGGCGGCTCCAGTCTCGTTTCTGCACACTTCCTCTGAATAAACACATCAGCGGGAAAGTAGTTGTAAAATACGGCGAATAAGCTCAATTTGCTGGCTTTAGCTAGCTTGTAGTCTCAATATGTATATATATAGCTCAAATTGAGTTTTTTTACAACCTCCTCACTCACTTTCTTCTAAGCAAGATCCTTTTTATTCCTGTTTCTATAGTACAAAGTACAAAGATGTATTGTACAGTGACAATGATTTTGTCCTCCATTGTTGTTTCGGATTTCTGCCTCCGCTCGCTACGTCATAATCACGTCACTTTTAGAGCAAGCTCCTGATTGGTTAACGCGTGAATAAGACACACGTGAATAAGACATCCTGACATCCTAGACATCCTGTGGCGTGAATATGTTGAAAAATCTGAACTTTGGCGAATATTTGCGCCGCAGGATGTCTATTCGCGTCTTTTCATTGACTTAACATGAAAATCACTCGCGCTTAACGCTTAATTTGCGTCTGGTGTGAACGCACCATTAGCCGGTGTTGGCTAAATCTGGTGCATTTTACATATTGTATGTATTATTAAATGTGCATTGTCCCTGATTAGATAAATAAATGGAAAAATGGAATTTCAAGTAGAATAACAAAGAAATAAAAAATTTGAATAAATGAATGTATTATAAAGTATATATAAAAATCATGTATTATAAAGTATATGTAAAAAAAACAAAAACATGATTTAATAATACATGATATTTTTCTGTATGAATCAGTCATCATACAACACCTAGAAACAGACATTAATAATCAGCGTTTCATGTGGCACCTATAGAAATGTGTTCTTTTTTTGATGGCTGTATTAATTGTTTTTACATTACAGAAGTTAGATTAGATAAATGTTTAATTGTAAAAATAATCTGCATATCAGGTAATAAATAGGCAAAATTAGTCCAAAATGATGATACAATTATTAATTTTTTGAGGAAGTACCTTCAGCAACTGCCTGTTCATCCCAGGTCTCCACTCCAGTAAACACAGGGTTCTCAAACGTGTTCAGAGAGCACAGCTTACACCTGAGACACGCACACAAATATCCATTTAACTAAATATAGACGTGATCGTATCCTTCCCTGGGGTTTGTCAAATGGTGTTTACATGATAAGAGATGTACACAGTTTAAAATGAAGTATGTAGGCCTGTCCTCTTACCCATAATATCTTTTGTCTCCAGAGAACAGGAAGGGAGCTGTGAGATCCATCAGGGTCATTCTGCCGTTCTCTGATCTCACGGGAACCAGGTTTTTGTAATCGCATGATAAAACACAAATCTCATCCAGCTTCGTTCCTGTGGATACAAAGCTATATTTTTAAACTAATGTCAAAAATATATATTAAAAAAGCTTTTATTTGTAGTCGGACGCACCCTCAACGAATATCAGCTGCATGTGGGTGCTTTCCCCCACCATGTCTCTGGAAATGTGCATTGAGATGGTTCTGCCAGGTTCTCTGGAGCTCGCTGACGAAGTGGCGGCCCACTGCTCATCACAAGGTTGGTTATCTCTCGCAGAGTCCTGAAAGACTTTAGCAACAGCGCTGTCATCGGGAACGTCTTTCCTGTCACACACAAACAAAGAAAATGTAGACTACCATTCAAAAGTTTGAGAGTCTAACAGTTTTTGAAAGTCTCCTATACTCACCAAAGCTGCATTTACTTGATTAAAAATACAGTAAAATCTGTTATATTGTTGAATATTATTACAGTTCAATAACTTTTCTATTTGAATATATTTTAAAATGTAATTTATTCCTCTGATGCAAATTGTTACTCCAGTGTCACATGATCCTTCAAAAATCATTCTAATATGATGATTTGATGTTTATTTCTTATTATTATCAATGTTGAAAACGGTTGCGCTGCTTAATATTTTGTGGAAAATGGATACATTTGTTACAGGATTCTTTGATGAATAAGTAAAAAAAAAAACAACAACAACAGCATTTACGGTCACTTTTGGTCAATTTAAAGGGATAGTTCACCCAAAAATGAAAATTATCCCATAATTTACTCACCCTCAGAGGTCAGTCTTCCGCCGGAAATCCACTTGCGTACGGCTGTTACCGGAAGCCAGTGATTATAGTTTATAAAGTTATAAATATGGATATTTTTCTCACAAAAACACATTGCTTCACTTTAGAAGGCATTTATTTATCCACTAGTGTCGTATGGATTACTTTTATTATGGATGGATGCACTTTTTGGAGCTTCAAAAACTTGGGCAACATTCAATCCCATTACAAAGCTGGTGAGAGCCAGGATTTTTTAAAAATATAAATCCGATTGTGTTTGTCTGAAAGAAGAAAGTCATATACACCTAGGATGGCTTGAGGGTGAGTAAATTATGGGATAATTTATATTTTTGGGAGAACTAACCCTTTAATACAGGGGTGGGGAATGTTGATCCTGGAGGGCCATTGTCCTGCAGGGTTTAGCTCCAACACTAATTAAACACACCTGAAGCTAATCAAGGTCTTCAGGATTATTAAAGTTACAGGCAGGTGAGTGTTTTTTTCAGGGTTGGAGCTAAACTCTGCAGGACAATGGCCCTCCAGGATTAACATTCCCCACCCCTGCTTTAATACATCCTTGCTGAATAAAAGTATTAATTTCTTTTAAAAAATATGTTGACCCCAAACTACTGAACAGTAGTGCAAATGTAACTAAAAGAGCATGTTGGTTTATTTAGTGTGACATGCCAAGTTAAATAACATGCCTGATTTAAATCTTAACTTTTGTAGTTTTGTTCTGCTTAATAGCCACCAGGTGACAAACAAGACACAGAACAAATCTAGAAGAATAAATCTGAGAAGTCTGCTCCTCTAGAACAAAATGTACACAAAATATACTTCTCTTCTAGGATCAAAATGAGATCCATTTTGAATTAAAGATGCCCTTGAACTAGTATAAATCACACAAATGTAATTTTATTTAAATGTTTATTGTTGTTTGTGTTTATGTTAATGTTTAAATGTTTACTGTTGTGATTGGTAGACTCTGCTCTAATTGGTCAGATGGCCCAGTCTGTTGTGATTGGTCTACCGCTTACAGAACGAGTCGAAAAAGAAACGGCTGAAACCATATCTGAATTTCAGCTCAAGATCTTCCTCAGCATTTTCATACACAGTGGTATGAACAGTAACAATGGCATCGGTTTTAGCTTATCAATTCAAGCCTCATCCTTTGGAAGTGCATCAAAGCACAGAAAACAGCGTTTTCGCAACACAAACCAGACTCTTTCAGTATCAGCTACAACTACAGTTTTTGAAGGTTAAAGCAGATGTTGTTCACGAGCAGCCAATGAAGACCACAAGCTGGCATTATGCAAATTTGTTACAAACCTATGTAGGTTCATGCAGGAAGTAAGACTGGAATTTCTGATGACTCGTTTCAGGCAGTTCAGAATCAGTTCTTTCTTTTGGGAGAACATAACTTCATTTATTGAGCACTTTGTGGATCTAAAAGGTCTGCAAAGTTTCATAGATTAAACAGATACATTACCTTTCTTGCAGTGTGTAATATTTGAAAAAGCATAATAGGGGGACTTTAAACAACTAACAATTAAGTATACATTCAACCTTCTCAGTATTCTTTTCATGGATGCGAATCAAGAGCAGGTCAGCGTGGGACTCACATCGTTTTACACTTGGTGCAGAAGAGCTTCAGGCACTGGTATAACTGCTGGGGATGGTACTTCTTCACCCGGGCTCGGACATGACATGACAGTGGGGGTGTGGAGTGCTTCACCTGGGCCAGCGTGAGCTGCTGCGTGTTGTGCTCACATGTCCGCACTGAACAATCACATATTTATAATAGAAACAGTTTGTCAGAGCTGCGTCTTAGTGGTTAGAGTCACCATGAAATGGAAGTTGCTATAGTCTTTTCTTCTCTATTGTTATGTACAGTTGCATCAAAAAGTATGGGAAACACTTGCAGAATCTGTGAAAATGTGAATAATTTTTTCACCGGGAGGTGAAAACTTTTTGATTTTGAAGATCAAGGTAAATTGTACATAATTTGTCTTTCAGAAAACATGTATCTTCTGTTGCTTCCGAACGGGGTCATTTTAATAAATTCAGCTATTTTTTAGTCTTGTGGATTATATGTAAAATATCTTACTCAGGACAGTACTAAATAAAAAATAACATGCATTTTCTATGATCTCTTTTATTTTGTTAAAATCCACATTTTCACAGATTCTGCAAGTGGTTCTCAAACTTTTTCACGCAACTGTATATCTGAGTGAAACGGTTTGTCAAAGAAAGAAAGAAAATGTACAATGGGACTTGATTTTGTCCATCGGGAATAGTATAACAGTATAAAAATAATTAATCATGTGCACAGATAAATCATTTATAATGAATGCTGCAATATTCCATAAAAAAATAATGGTCAATTTTGATTTCATGGTGACTTTTTTTTTACATGTGATGCGACATATCAAGCTGAGGTGAAAGTGATGTACAGTAGGTTTGAATCTGGCTCTTAACATTTACTCTTCACTTTAGGGGCTTTTGCATCGAATAGATCTAGGAACCTCTGAAGCGGCCGACATCGACGTCTTTAAGTGCGGCATTTACAAACGATAAAAACTAGTGATTGGAGGATGCCGTGATCGAAGCTGTGTTTGTTGTGTGTCATGGGTTTCGTGATAACGGAGATAGAATGTAAACGCATAATTTATGTGACTGAAAGAGCAAGAAGTCGGGCTAAGAGACAAAATCTCCTATGACAACTTTCAGTATTACATACCATCGAGGCAGAGAAAAGAACAACCCTGTAGACAACAGGTAAATACAGTTATCGCTGTTTTCCATGTTCGTGAAGTAAATATGTTTACACAGCTTTTTAAAAATGCCGGGTGCCGGTGTTTGACATGTGTTTGACCAATCAACGTACACTCACGTCACTGATAGTTCCTATAGTGCTGGTTTAGACCCTACTCTGAAGTAGGAGCTAATTTAGTTCCCCCAAAAGGAGTTCCTAGAACTAAAATCGCTCCTTGTTCCTGCGGTGTGAACACGGAAAAATCCAGGTACTTTAGCCAATAGTTCTAAGAACTATGAAAAGGTTCCTCCAGTGCAAAAGCCCCTACTGTAGAGCAGGACGTGAATTTTTTTTTTTTTTACCTGTATAAGAAGGTCCTGTATCTGCTTTTCCATCTGAAATGAAAACAATAACATTTTTAATCATTAAAGCTTATTTACCATTTTATTCATCTGTGGTGGAGAAAAAGCTTTGAGAAGTGTGGAACGACATGATGGTGAGTGATAAATGAGTGAATTTAAAATTTTTGGGTGAACTAACCCTTTAAAACCTAATAATATATAATATATCTATACCTGGTTCTTCATCATTTGGCAAGACTAGAAGGAAACATAAGCATATACAGATGAAGGCTAGCTGAGCACAACACAAAACTGGATATAAATTGGAAACCAAAAGAGGCACTACCAACCTACAGCCTCTGGCGGTGTGTACCAAATCTCCAGTAACGTGCCATCATTTACGTCATCATGTTCATCCAGATCAACATGATTCTCCAACACACTGAATGTTGATCAGTAGAGAGAGAGAAAGAAAAGAAAGAGACACGAAGAGAGAATGTCAGGTAGATGGCTAAGGGGCCATGGCAGAAGCTTCATTTTGTGCTCAGTGACACATTTTTGTGTTGGTTTTGATGTTTATTTTGGATCACTGTCCTGATGGAAGATCCAACCACAGCCCATTATTGGATTTCTAGCAGCAGCGGTCAAGTTTTGATTTATCTGTTGGTATTTGATAGAATCCATGACTCCATGTATCTGAACAAGAAGGTCCAGGACCTCTAGCAGTAAAATAGCCCCACAACATCCAGCAGTATATTTAACCGTGGGCATGGGGTACTTTTTATCCCTGTGTGAACCAAACCCATCTGGTGGGTTTGCTGCCAAAAAGCTCTTTTTTTAGTTTCATCTGACTATAGAAGCAGGTCCTGTTTGAAGTTCTAGTCGTGTCTGACAACTGAATATGCTGGAGATTGTTTCTGGATGAGAGCAGAGGATTTTTCTTGAAACCCTCCCGAACAACTTGTGGGGATGTAGGTGCTGTTTGATCTTTTTTTTTTAGGATTTCTGAGACTCAAGACTCAACTAATCTCTGCAAGTCTCCAGCTGTGATCCTTGGACAGTCTTTGTCCACTCAAACTCTCCTCCTCACCGCGCATTAGGATGATTTAGACACACGTCCTCTTCCAGGCAGATTTGTAACATCTTTAGTTGATTGGAACTTCTTAATTATTGCCCTGATAGTGGAAATGGGGATTTTCAGTGCTTTAGCTATTTTCTTACAGCCACTTTCTATTTTGTGAAGCTCAACAATCTTTTGCTGCACATCAGAACTATATTCTTTGGTTTTTCTCATTATGATGAATGATTAAGGGATTTGGCCTTTGTGTTTCCTCATGTTTATACTCCTGTGGAACAGGAAGTCATGGCTGAACAATTTCATGTTCATGATCACCCTGGTGTGCTAAAAAAAAAATGTAAATATGAATGGGAGATATTTTGCTCAAAAAATTCTAGGGGTGCCAATAATTGTGGCCAATGTGTTTTAGAGAAAAACATTTATTTCATAATGTAATTTCCCCCCACTTTCAATTCTTTTCCTTCAACGAAAGGTTAGATTTATGCTAATTGTATGAATTAAGATCAAAAGGGATAAACAATGCAGATTTATTTTTACAGTCATCTTTGATCATATTTGCCAAGAGTGCCAATAATTCTGACTGCAACTATATATATATATATATATACACACACACACAGATTGGTTCAATCTAAATTGACATTGTGGATTCAAAATCTAATTTAAATCTGGAAACAAACAAAAAGATTTAAGATAATGTAAAACAAAGCAACATTATGAGACAAATATATTTATACAGGAAATGTTTAAGATTCTGCACCATTTTACATCACTAATCAAAATTGCTATGCTGATAATATATTTCTTGTAATTAAAAATAAAAATAAAAACGGAGGCATTTTCAGTGTTCTTCAGACTTGCCTCTTGAGGGACTGTAGATCAGGGCTCTCTACAGGAAGGCTGCGTAAACCTCGTCCATATGTTGTCCCTCCATGGAGGTGGAAACTGAGATGTTCAGGTTGATCTGGCTGCTGGTCCGGAGCTTTCTGAAGGAGTGAATGGAGATTGTAGAACTGCAGGAACGTGCCGGGCTGAACGCAAACACAAACAGAAGGATGTTTTCATTACAATGTCAGTTTCTTCGGGTGCGTTCACACTTGTAGTTCGGTTTGTTTGGTTTATTTGGTCCGGACCAAAAAGAAGAAAAAACATTTATTCCTGGTCAGATTAGCGTTCAGATTGGCAATTTTATCACAGAACCAAAAGATACCGAACCTAAAGGCATAGGGATACGTTCACAACCTGATTGGTCGGATTTTATGACGTATTGCCTATTTTGGGACGGAACTTAGCAAACATCCAAAACAATATTGTGTACTGAGGTAAATGCGTTTGTTGTGTGTGCGTAGCCTGCATATGATTGTATTTTAGCCAGCTAGGAACCCGTGAGGAGCTTATAAAATGTGCAAAAGAGTCAAAACAGCGGCGGGAATCCCTTTATCACACACACAAATGATCTGCTGCGTGGAGATGCACGTCTGATGCCTGTGATGGGCAAACTCACAACTATGATGAGAAAAACCGATATGCATGAGGATTCCGTCCTTTTTAGGGTCTCATGTTCCTGTTTTTGGTTTGTTTACATGTCTTTGGTCCGTGTTGCGTTCATTTATCATTTGAACCGCACCAGAGTTTGTTTGGAAGCGGACCGAGACCGCTGAAAAGTTGGGTCTCGGTCTGCTTCCAAACTAAATCTGGTGCTTGTTTGGTGCGCACCAGGGTTTGGATGGCAGCGTTCACACATGTTCAAATAAACCTCACTAACAGAGCAATCGCACCAGGGTTCGTTTTAATCTAACCAAACATGACAAGTGTGAAAACACCCTTTAACTCTAAAGACTCAAGTACGAGCTGCTCTTTTCAGGTCCTGCCACATTATCTTCACAGGATTCAAGTCTAGACTTTGATTATTTCACTCTAAAAATTACATGCAGCCATTGTAACCCTTTTCAACTTTTCCCTTAACGGTTTTGGAAAATGTCTTTAATGCTACTTTCTGTACCTGTAGAAGTTTTAAAGTGGCCACTTCACTCTCTATATAAAGCCTGTCTGTGTTCTGTCTTCTAAAACTAATTACCAACTAAAATGTAGCTGTTTTCTTCATTTCAAGCTTACTGGGGCAATTACTTTCACAGGGACTACTCCTATTAAATAAATGAAATTATGACCAAAACTATGCTTTGTCAGGTTGAAATTTCATTTGAAGATATGAAACCATTCAGAGGCAATTATGCAAAGCTGAATTTGCAGCATCATTACTCCAGTCTTCAGTGTCACATGATCCTTCAGAAATAATTACAATATGATGATTTGAAGATCCCAAGAAACATTTCTTATTATTATCAATAAACTACGAAAGAGGATTAGGGTCAAGCAATAATAATAATAAAAAAAACATTTTAAGATTAAAGTCATTATAATGCGAGATTAAACACAGTTTGTTGAGAAAAAAAGTCAAAATACAATGTTGAGAATAAACTCATTACATTTCGAGAATGGAGTAGTGTTTCGAGAAAAAAAAAAACATGCATTCGATCAGTCATGTTCATTGCATACTGATGGACATGAAAGAGTTGGATCACTTAGTCAAGCTATCTTAACGTGGCTTAATGTCCTCTATCAGTATGAAATGAACATGATCGAATGCATGTTTATTCTCAACATTTTATTTAGACTTTTTTTCTTAAAATGTAATGTCTTTTTCTTCAAACGGGACTTTATTCTCAATTTAATCAATTCTCAACATTTTATTTAGAATTTTTTCTCAAAACATGACTTCATTCTTGAAATTTAATGAGTTCATTCTCAACATTGTATTTCAACTTTTTTTTTCTTAGTTAAATCTCACATTATAATGACTTTAATCTCACAATGGTTTTATTTTTTTTTATTATTGCTTGGCCCTAATCCTCTTCCGTAGAAAACAATTGTGCTGTTTAATACTTTTTTTTAGAAAGTCACTGCATTTATACCTTGACCATTTTTAAATCTCGATTCTAGCACTTAAATGAATAAAATGTAACAGAATTTTCAATTATCAGTCCAGCAGGGGGAGCTACGGCACTAGAGTTGAACAATAGTCTCAACATTACAATAAGAAGATGGAAAGAAAAACTGTGTTGGTCCCCTGAGATCACTATGAGAAACATGAAAACAGACAGAGAGACCCTGAATCACTTAATGAACACTTGTGCAACAAGACTGTCTTCATATTATGGACGTTAAATAGACAAGAAGTGGATATGATATTAAAACACTTCTAAACAGTCTGTCTCAGATTTCTCTTCTTCATCTATAATCAGGTTCTGGGAGTCCTCCTATAGCTGAACACTTTTGACGTCATCTTTGGGGTTTCGGGCGAAAGCCATCTCTTTGTTTACCTGATTTTACCTCCTATTCTCTGTTTGTACAGAGATCTGAAGTAAGCCTTAGTGCTGGCATTCACAAGAACTGTCTGGAAGCAATACAGCCTTTAGACAGTACTTCTATACAGTCTAAAAAGGCATTATGGAGGAGCAAACCAAATCATTTGAACAAACTGAATGGTGGCATCAATTATTCAGCATCAATATTTGATTGAAACAGATTTATTCCAGAAACAGAACAAGGTGGGTAACCGCATTCAGAGAAAACAGGCTTGTTTTCCATGAGTGCAAATGTGATTCAGCTCATTACCATCTTGCTTGATAAGCTGACAAGTGAAAACTGGGGTGTGAGATTGGAGCTAAAAAGAGGACTTGGGAGTTGGCCTTGAAGAAATATGGATGGATCTTTTGAGAGAACCAAATGTTTTTGCTCATATCCAACAGACACTAAACTCCCAGACCAGTGCTTTCTTCTTCTAGATAAACAATTAGACAAGAATTGAACATCACAATGCTAGCCTGTGCCACCATCATTTACAAAACACCAACGTTAGTTTCAACAACCTTGAGATATGAGTGATATAAAGTTGTCTGGTCATGAATAGAAATAAATGGATATGCTATACCATTTTATTACAACCATTATCATCACCACCAACATCACTTTCTGAATTTGAATACACGCTTAAAAATAAATCTTCCAAAAGGGGGATTTTTGAAGCAATGCCATAGAGAACCATTTTTTGGTTCCACAAAGAACCTTTCAGTAAACAGTTCTTAAAAAGAAACATTTTTTTCTTAGTCTGAAGAACATTTGAATAATTTAAAGAAACTTTTAAAGGTTCTTTATGGAACCAGAGATGCCAATAAAGAACCATTATTTTTAAGAGTGTGTAAAGGAATAGTCCAAAAATTAAAAATCAGTCCATATTTACTCAGCATCATGCTATTCCAAACTAGAAGCTGATATACACTATATTGCCCAAAGTATTGGGACACCCCTCCAAATCAGGATTCCATGTCTACAGTTGTGTAAAATCAAGCACCTAGGCATGCAGACTGATTCTACAAACATTTGTGAAAGAATGGGTCGCTCTCAGGAGCTCAGTGAATTTGAGCGTGGTACCGTGATAGGTTGCCACCTGTGCAATAAGTCCATTCGTGAAATTTCCTCACTACTAAATATTCCACGGTCAACTGTTAGTGGTATCATAAAGTGGAAGCAATTGGGAACAACAGCAACTCAGCCACGAAGTGGTAGGCCACGTAAAATCACAGAGCGGGGTCAGCACATGCTGAGGCGCACAGTGAGCAGATGTCGCCAAATTTCTGCAGAGTCAATAGCTACAGACCTTCAAACTTCGTGTGGCCTTCAGATTAGCTCAAGAACAGTGCGTAGAGGGCTTCATGAAATGGGTTTCCATGGCCGAGCAGCTGCATCCAAGCCTTACATCACCAAGTGCAATGCAAAGCATCAGATGCAGTGGTGTAAAGCACGCCGCCACTGGACTCTAGAGCAGTGGAGACGTGTTCTCTGGAGTGACGAATCATGCTTCACTGTCTGATAATCTGATGGACGAGTCTGGGTTTGGAGGTTGCCAGGAGAAGGGTACTTGCCTGACTGCATTGTGCCAAGTGTAAAGTTTGGTGGAGGGGGGATTATGGTGTGGGGTTGTTTTTCAGGAGTTGGGCTTGGCCCCTTAGTTCCAGTGAAAGGAACTCTTAATGCTTCAGCATACCAAGACATTTTGGACAATTTCATGCTCTCAACTTTGTGGGAACAGTTTGGGGATGGCCCCTTCTTGTTCCAACATGACTATGCACCAGTGCACAAAGCAAGGTCCATAAAGACATGGATGAGCGAGTTTGGTGTGAAGGAATTTGACTGGCCTGCAGAGTCCTGACTTCAACCCGATAGAACACCTTTGGGATGAATTAGAGCGGAGACTGCGAGCCTTCTTGTCCAACATCAGTGCCTGACCTCACAAATGCGCTTTTAGAAGGAAGGTAGAAAATTTCCATAAACACACTCCTAAATCTTGTGGAAAGCCTTCCCAGAAGAGTTGAGGCTGTTACAGCTGCAAAGGGTGGGCCAACTCCATATTAAACCCTACGGATTAAGAACAGGATGTCATTAAATTTCATGTGCACGTAAAGACAGGTGTCCCAAAACTTTTGGCAACATAGTGTACATCAGTTTTACCAATAAATCACTGACGATAGTTGCCGAAATGTTGGTTACTAGCAAAAATCAACTTTTTGTTTTTTATACTAATTTATTCTTACAAGTTCAGATTATGTTGTGTTATTTGGAACATTCTTTATTTAATTTTGTATTTACCCATTACAATTTGATTTATTTGGCATTATCTGTATTTTAGTTATACACAAATTTCAAACCATTTTCATGGATAAAGTATTTTTTACTGTTTTACTTTGAAATGAATACAAACTTTAAACTCATTGATTTTAAAATCTACTGATCATTTTCCCACCTTAGTTAAAATCCCTATTTGATTTTTATCCCCCTTGGAAGGTGATTTTTTCTCTTTAAAAACAAACAAACAACAAACAACAACAACAAAACTTTAATATAATGGCAAATGACAATGAAGCACCATTAAAGTATAATAAAAGGGATTTATATTAATCATACTCTAAAGTCCAAAAGCTTTGAAGCACTTAAACAAATACAAACAAACAAACCGAATTTAAAAGGTACACTATGCAACTTTTATTTTGTTCAAAAATAACAAAATTGAATATATCAAATAAATCAATACATTTAATACATCGATTCTCCTACAATACATGTTTTTGTCTTACCTTGATTCACTATCGTAAGTCTATTATAAGTGTTTATATTTTAGACCTGTCGGGATGGTTTTCAAGGGAAATTGTGTACATACGTCACTTGCCCAAGTCGCCCGTGCGCATCTCGTCATATCCGTAAATAAAGAAAAGTTGGTCCAGGAGTGGCATAGGTTAGTTGTCACAACGGGCAAGAAAGGCTGACATGGAGCCACAAAATCTTGAATCTCCAGGGAATCACCTATTTTAAACAAATGCAGAACAGAGGAGAGTCTGCTGGCAAATAGACAATGCAACAGAGCTCGTAATAAAACAAGAACCAACATTGGCTTGTCTTTTCAGATATGATGAGAACTGAGGGATTTGAAATGTTGTAAAAGTGAAACGGAGATGGCGTTTTCATTACTCAACAAGCAAGTAAGGTATTTTATTGAACAGAGTAATTGCCATATGTAGCTCTCTAATAGTTCATTGTAAAGCATTATCTATTGTGAAGGGTCATTTCATTATGGTTGTAGCAGCGCTGTGCTGGAATTTATTTTTAATGAAGTACCGTGTCTATTAATGGGTAAAGCTATAGTAACGTCTTTAGCTAGTCAGCTTGAGATCCTTTCCATCTAAACTGGTTATATCTCTTAAAACAGTAGCGAATGTTTTATGAGCAGTAGGATAACCATAATCATCCGCAGTCATGCAGATCCGAAGCACAACCAATACAATGTTCTTCCGTAAAATGTATGCAGTTTTGTTTTTTTTAATTGCAAGAGGGACAATATTTACTTAGTATTCCTTTAAACAATTTTCCTTCATTGATGTCAATGAAGATTAGTCAACACATCCATTTCTCTCAGACAAAGCTTTTGTACGACTTCAGAAGACTTGCAACACAGCGCACAAAACTGTATGGACCACTTTTATGATACATTTGTGTTGTCCCAGTCCCAATTCATTTATATTATATGTAAAAGGAGCTTCTATGAGAATCGATATCTTCAAAGAAAAAGTCACACAGGTTTGGAATGACATGAGAATATATGATGAGTATATGATGACAATTTAAAGTTTTGGATTAACTATTCTTACATCCGATCAGGCTTGCAACATTTTCCTTGAGAAATGAGAACATAAAGCCATTGGTAGAGACAAATCTACATATACTTGGTATTCTCCTACTCGAGCTCACTGCATGGTTGGTTACGCACAGCAGGGGAAGGAGCCGGGCTGCTCGGCACAGGTGTGCACTAGCTTGGCGTGAAGCTCCTCTGACAGTGCCGGCAAGGCCAGCAGAAAAACTGCAATGTTCCTCAACTCTCTTATCCTACATGGAAAATTCCATTACCCCAAGCTTTGTTGATGTGTGTGGCTGGATCGAACAAACCTTGTCTGGACCCTCATCTATATGTAAAAATGAATGGGGATTGGGAAGCAAGAAAAGCTGCCTTTCAAGAAAACAAACCAACATTCGTAACACGTGCTGGTGAAAATGAATACAGGCAAAGCGCACACTTAAGAGGGCTCCAGACAAAAAAAAAAAAAAAAAATACATTAAGGAGCCATTGGATCCTATAGGGGGAAAAAACAGGTGCCAAATAATTTTTTCAAGAGCCACACAACAATGAACTTAAAATTTTAAATCACTTACTTTTAGTCATCCTGTTGTGTTTATATATATCCCCTTTATAGTTTCAGCATTTTCATCTTGTGATTTTTCTGGGAAATGAATGTCACTAGTTTCACTTAATACTATTATAGTTTTTGTTAATATTTTGTTTCGATTAGATTTTTATATTTTCTGCTTTCATTTTTTGTTAAGTTTTAATTTAAATTTTTAATTAATTTATTTTTTGTTTTTTTGTTGTTGTTTTTAAACATCTCTGTTTAGTTTGTATATATTTTTATTTCAGTATTATCATTTATTTCAAGCAATAATTTTTTTAAATAGTTTTAGCTAACTATAATAATCCGGATGCTAGTAAAATCTTTATATTGAATAATATGTGTCAAATAATGTTCTTAGTCCTTCCTTCCTGAAGCTACAACAGTTTACTTTGAATCAAATGAAAATAAATATATGGAAATAAATGTATAAATATATTAAATGTGGTTTGTGTAACCAAATAACAAACAGGGGCAATTGATATACATACTGCTTGACTTTGATTACTTTGAAATACAGCAGGACTCTTATTTTGAAATGTGTGCTTTACTTTTGTTGCTCATTCAAGTTTAGATGAGGAAGATAAAAAAAAATTACATTGCTACAACCGTTTACAACACAATATAATGATATAAAGTAAACTTTGTGATAACTGATCATAAGCAATAGGTTGACAAAAATCGGTTGTGTGCTAATCATTGATTGCAAGCTGCTCTGAAGCTCTGTTGTGAGAGCCTGAAGAACACGCAACAGCGCCATCTTTTGACTTTAAAACATGCAGCGCTCACATTTATTTAATAAAATTAAAGTTAATAATCACATTAGGGAGTATCGCGATTTGTTTTTCCATCCACAAAATAGAAGATATCTTAAAATTATCATTAATATTCTTGTTATACCATTTAAGGTACTGAAGACTTATGACCTTAAATTTATCTGATGAGCATGAGCGGAGTGGAATAATGAACGTGAACAGCATGGTTGATATACAAACAGTACGCACACGATGCATTGTGTGTGTATCTGCAGTCTGTAGAGCCAGTTTCCCCTTTTGAATGAAGAATATAGACAAATTTATATGAAGAATAGGCAGTTGCCTCCTTTACGCAGGAGCAGAATGGTGTGTTCAAATGCAGCTGTTTTGCACCAACGCAGGCGACGTGAGGCAACAACACAGCCGGCTTTCATCAGCTCTAGTTCTTTGGCGTCTGTTTGGTTTGTGAAATTTTTCCCTACCTGTTCATATTTTGGCGCTCTAACTCCCATTCACATGCAGCATCTCATTTAATTACGTCAACACAGCAAATGATGATGTGATAGGCTACAGGTCACAGAACAAGCAAATAACATGCAAATTTTACAGTCATAACGTGTGAATTTGTATGATCACCAATGCGATCTCAGCAAAAAATATTAAATTGCAAGTGATATTTTAGTCACAAATGCGACTGTTTTAGGCGCAGTCTGGAGCCCTGCTTAAGTATTTTGTAAAGACATCAAACAATAATTCAAAACCCATGAGGTTAAGTATATGTGTAAATATAATAGATACAAAAGGTAACACACTGAAAAACATATAGCACTGACCAGATGGGTGAAAAAAGCTTCGTTTAGCAACATAATGAAGTGTTTCATGACCAGAAAAACGTACACTTGGATCATCCGTCAATATGGATGCGAAGTAACACACAATAAATTACAAAACTGCCAATGCAACACCCATAAACTTACAGGAAATTCCAGGTTCAATATAAGTTAAAGGGATAGTTCATCCAAAAATCCAAAATTATCCCATGATTTACTTACCCTCAAGCCATCCTAGGTGTATGTGATCTTTCAGAAGAACACATTCGGAGTTAAATTTAAAAATATCCTTAGTCCCCCAAGGTCTATAATAGTAGTGAATGGTAGCGAATTTTGAAGTAAAAAATAATGCATCCATCCATCCATCCATTAAAAAAAAAAAAAAAAAAAAAAGTAATCCATACGGCGCCAGGGGGTTAATAAAGGCCTTCTGAAGCAGAGCAATGCATTTTTGTAAGAAATATATCCATATTTAAAACTTTATACATTCAAATAACTAGTTTCTGGCAGACGACCGTACACAGTATGCTTAAGTCAATTTGCACCAAATGAATAAAATCGCCAAATGATGTATGACGCAGGACGCAGTATCGTAAGCTTAGATGCCTCTCACGGTTTAAACAAATAGGGCTGTGCAACAAAATTTAAGCTCCTCTTCTCTTATATCGAAATCCTCTTGACATTTCTCTTTAAAAATGATCATTTTAGACTTGTTTTGCTTTATCCTCTGCGTTCGTCATTACGTTGTGCGTCAGGTCAAAGGATACTCTTCCCGCCAAATCGACTTGCGCATTCTGCGTATGGTCGTCTGCCGAAAGCTAGTTATTTGAATTTATAAAGTTGTAAATATGTATATGTAAAAAAGGTAAATTTTGATTTCGTGTTCACTTTAACCTGGAATTTTCCTTTAAGACTACATACTGCATATACTATCCATTATTGTACTCATAAAAGCATTGTGTTTTTTATTTCTCTAGTCCAGGCTAGAATATGGGCTCCCAAGCCTCAAAAAAAGACTAGCTCTGCAGGTTTCTGAAAGAGTCTGTTACTCTGCAGCTATTCTCTCCGCACTCGCTTCTCTTTTCAAAGAGAAACGCTGTGTTTTGTCAGCAAATACTGTGCTTAAGACAGACCCTCCATTGTCTGACAGCTGACAATTCCTTAAGTGCCCTACCACATGCTTGCACAAGTCATATTTAATAAGAGTGCTAAGAATATCAATTTCTTTTTTTCATTGGTGTAGAATAATTTTGAGTTTGAGGAAAACTTTAAAAATGTTCTGTTTTTTATTATTTCTAGACAAGTGTGAAAATGAATGTTTTATTTCAAAACAGGGATGGGTCATGAAAGTCAATTAAGTTTACTTTGATTATATATATATATATATATATATATATATATATATATATATATATATATATATATATATATATATATATATATATATATACACACACACACACACATGCACACACACACACACACATTTCTAAAAGAATGCTTTAAACAGCATGCTGATCGTTAGACAGTTAAAACTAGGGATAAACTAATTAAAATTCTGGTCCATTAACAATAATTATTTGAATGTTTTGACAGGTAATTAATAAATAGCCATGTTTAAATTAAGCTATTTTATATGAATGAAATATAAAATGAAAAATAAAATGCCTCATTTTAAATGATAAAAAAAGAATTTATGCATAACATATTGTAGAGTAAGAAAAAAAAAGTATTTTCATTTTTAGATTTTCTAATGATGAAACAGTGTAAATTATTAATGTTTTTAAAGATTAACTCTAAATAAGTGTTGTTAGGTGTTGTGTTGTGCTTTTCCACTATATAGATACTGCAGTGCTTCCCACACAGACTTTACTTGGGCAGGCCGCCCAGGTATATTAACGGCTGCCCAAGAATATTTGGAGACACATTTTTGCTTTTATTATTTTTATCCTCTTATACTTATACATCTGCCCGAGAAAATGAAACCGCGATCGATTAACTAGTGGAAAATCTGTTTCGTACCTGCTCGTTACATGGGCGTCAGAACGGTTTACTCCCGCTGACATTCACACGGGCGCTGCAGAGACGCGGTGGATATTTCACAAAGAGCGCTGCATGTTGCAAAGTCACAAGGCGGCGCTATTGCGCGTTCTACAAGCTTGCACAACAGCGCTTCAGGCTGCTTCAAAGTGATTCTAAATCAATGAAAAGCGCAGATTTATGCCAAGCTATTGCTAATGAACTCAAGTTGATGAATTATGACTGTCTACTTTATGGTCTTTATATACAATGTTTTAGACGGTTATAAGAATCTGAAGGACCAGCCCGCAATTGTGTAGACATTTCAAAATAAGAGTCCTGGTGAATTCACATTTTCTTTTGGGCATTATTCATAGTAAATTATTGTAGTCTCCCCCACAGGAAGAAAAGACTAAGAACATTGTTTGACACACATAAATTATTCATTATACAAATTTTACTAGTAAAATCTGTGTCCCATTCACTGAGAGAGACACTATATGATAGAAAGGAGAACATAGGAAAAGGAGAACCATTTAAATGCTGTAATTTTGCATAATTTACAATGCATAATAATGCAAAATATTAGTATGTAATTAAATTTAATAGGATGCTATGTAATTAAAATTAATTTCAAGAAATAAAAATACTGTTAAAAATCACACATTATTTGTTTGTCACATGTAGTAGGCTATTTTTGTGCCGTGGGTAATAGGAGGATTTTTCACCTGGCTAACACCACAAGTATATTTCAAACCTGTGGGAAGCACTGTACTGTATAAAAACCTTTATGGAACCATCAATGCCAATAATAATAATAATAATAATACAAATTTTTTTTAAGAGTGCAGAATTTTGATTGATTTTTTCATATGTATATGGGTCATTGATGAATATGGTTTTTAAAAGTGTAAAAAAAAAAAAAAAAAAGATATAATTTTGAAGTTTTACTAAGTGTTAACAATGAGATTGTGGTTTTTATAATCAATTAACACAGCCGGTGTAATTTTTTTACAAGATGGGCAAAATTTGTCACCAAGCAGTTTTGGTTTTACCGAATGACCATATTTTCAAACAATGCTAACAGGCTGATATCTAGCAAAAGGACAATCAAACATTTTATATTTAGTACAAGTTTTTAAAATATTACAAAATTTTCCATTTATTTCATTATAAGATATTTTTTATCATAAATGAAGCGGCTGTATTGCCTTTGGACGGTTAAACCAAATGACCTTTTGACACTTCAAAATCTTTAAAATACCTTTATATGTAGCAAAATATCACTAAAACCTTTTAGATTCAATAAAAAAAGAACTTGTACTACCTTACATACTTTGGATGTCATAGCTTTGCTTTTTATTATTATTAAGGCCTTTGGACGAAAATAAAAAACCCCGTCACGTCATTGACCCATATACGTTTGCACATCTGTATTTCAAAGATCTCAGACTACTACAGAACAAATGTCCTATGATGCCAAAACAAAAACAAAAAAGCCATGAAACTTTATTCACATCCTCTCTCGCAGTGGATAAATGTCATATGCTGGCTGTCTGAAGCGATTACAGGCAGGGGCCGTCTGGGTGTTAACTTAACCCAGGTGCTTGAATTCTCTCTCACTATGAATAATTGATAGTCACATGTGTATAGAGGCAGCATGTCACAGTATACTGCATCAGCTCTAGCCATGCTGCAGGTGCTCATTTTCATTTAGGATGTTTTAAGCAGATCGGAAACCCTTTCCTTGAAATCCCAAGTGGTCACAGGAGCTGCATTTGAGATGCATATTACTACCAGGTATAAGGAGCAATGTGTCTCGCCTCACCAAAATGCAAAATATTAATACCAGGCTTCCATGGGAGCCTATGATAATCTGGTCCCATGGCTCGGGTCTGTCCTCTAATGTAACGCTGTGATTTATTCAGCTGCTTCAGAATTCATTAACATCTCTTAGAAATGTAATAACTCGCCTCTCCTCAACAAGCTGCACAATTCGAAGTATCATACATGTCTGTAGCACAAATGGTGTGGAACAAGTTATGCCTGGAATTGTAATACTTAGGATTAGGGGAGTTGAAAAAATCTGAAGCAAAAATAGTAGTAAAAGTAATTCTTGCCATCCACACTACTTTAATCTCTATTATTATTGTATGAGGCATCCATTCCCAGTTTATAAGCAAGATGACAAAAGTGCATTTGGCAACTGGCCCGGGACTCAGATGATGCAAATGGCACAAAAAGCATGCAACAGAGACAATTTCACAAGACAGGCAAGGAAAACCAATAGGTGAAATATCTGGTGTTCTCTGTGTTCTCAGAGATTCCTCAAGAAGTTCCAGTGGGAGGGATAAAAACACAATACCAATTCTAACGCTGACTAAAATAGGTCTTTACGCTTGATGCCACAAAGAATGATGAAAAAGTCAAAATAGTACAAATTTATTGCCATTAAAGTAGAACCTTCCAGATCATTTGTAAAAAAAACAAAAACAATAATATACTGTATGTCTCCTTTAATGTGAGCCACAATAAACCTATATGATATGTGGAGGGTGAGTGATATGATGTAAGTCCAAGTCAAGAAAGTGTGTGCGCAGACCCCCAGAATGAAGGCACCCGTTTACCGTGACAGCCGTATTGATTTGGCCTTCTCTCTCCTCTCTCATAAAGCTATCTCTCTCAGACCACTTAATCCTAATGGCTGGCTTTATTCGCCTTTTCTTCCTCCTCAACACCGAGCTCAAGCAATTTCACACAATATTAGAGACGATTCGGCCCAGGATATTGATAATGGTGATGAAATATTCTGACTCAATGCAATCTTTAGTGGATAAATTGCATTTTTGATCATTGGGGATTAAGTTACCAAATAAAAAAACCCCCAGTAATTTCCTTTAACATTTTCATTATCAGTGTATTTTACTGATACTTTGCATGTTGGTCAGACATGTCTAAGCCAGCAGTTCTTAGCAAGAATAAAGGCATGGTCACATTTACCATTGCTCAGCAAAATTTTGCAGGCCAAATACAATAGGAATATGCACAACTGAAAAAGTTCCCCACGCAGATTTCATTCATGTTCAAGTTGATCACGCGAATTTGCCGCACTGACCAACAGAACACTGCTTGGTTTGAAAGTGACTTCTTTGTGAGCAGTGCTTCATACATCTCTAAGCTATTGACAATGGACATGTTTTGCTAATTTATGTTAATATAACCACACCTTCAAGGGTTAGTTCACCCCAAAATGAAAATTCGGTCATTAATTATTTCACCGTCATGTCGTTCTAAACTCATAAAACTTTCGTTCATTTTTAGAACACAAATGAAGATCTTTTTGATGAAATCCGAGAGATGTCTATCTCTCCATTGACTGCCTTTGCAACTACCATTTTGACGCTTCAAAGAGATCATAAACTAATCATAAACAAAGTTTGGAGTTGAAGGATGACTCCAAGAGTTGAGGGTGACAACTGAGACAGGGTCATAATTTCATTCTTAGAAACCAAAGTTTATTACCAATTAAACCTTTAAACTACTGGGCTTCTGCATTGTTGAGCTACCTTCAATGAATGAGAATAATATCAGCAAGCAAACGAAAAATATATTAGCTTGTCACTCTTCTAAAAAGGTAAAATGAACCAGATTTGTATCATAAAAGCAGTGATATGCAAACGTTGTCAAAAGCTTGATGGATACCCTCTCAGATACTGTCTATGAAATAACATTTACCCATGCACAGCTCTACATCGTGATGAAATTATAAATAAGAGATGGCACAGGCTCTCTTTATCTGTAGGTAAGGGTAGCTGACGTATTGGGATATCTTTCTTTCTGTCAGTCTAACTGATAGTTTGTGGCTGAATAGATGCTTTAACAACATCATGCCCAGCAGGTGATGGATAGGCCTGTTGTTTCGCACTGACATATTATAAGGAAGTCAACACATAGAAAAGAACTGTATGAAGAACTCAAGATCTTTAACTCAAAATCAAACAATTCTCTGAAACTGCACAGTTGAGAAAGTAATTAGGTCAATTTGTAAACTAATTACAAGCACACAATAAAGGAATTTAGCAGGGGACATGGCTGAATAGAAGTTCTAGGATCAAGAACTTGAATAGTCAGAAACTCGCCGTTTCCTTTTTTGAACACTCTGTTCACTCCACCACCTTTGTTCAAAACACACGGTGCATATTCAAAAGAACCACTATGCTAAGCCAAACAAAAAAATGCTGTACTGCTTAAAAAATAAAATCACTATCCTCTTCGAACTATTGAAATAATGAACCAAATATATACTCTAGTTGTACAATATAAAAAGAAATGATTCCTTGTGCTTTTAATTGTGTATTCAAGGTGTCAAAAAAGTTTTTTTAGCCACTAGACTATCATGGGAGCAACTAAAAAAAAAAAAAAAAAAAAGAAGAGAAACAAACTGGGGCTCCAAAAAGTAGCATAAAAGCCCTGCTCCTGTTTAAATATTTATAGAAAGAATGATGGCAGAGTAGAAATGTAGCCAGTAGTTCTGGAGATTATACGTTTCAAAAGTCGTTATAAGACAATCAATTGGAGAGGACATTTTGATGGGTTTTTACAATTGAAACAGGCAACGCAAGAATGAAGTGAGAGCAGCAAACACAATCAGTAGACTGAAGAGGAGTGAACGCCACTCAGATAAGCCATGAGAAGATGTGCCCACAAGTGTCCTACCTGACACCCAATTCATCATTAAAAGTGCTGGAGTAGGTGCGTGGGTCTCCTGCGATGGATGCTTCAAACAGGCATTATTAGGAACAGCATCATAAAGTATGCTTGTGTGGTCGTGGTTGTAGGCTTATCAAATGAGAATACCGCTTCTGTAGTATAGGCTTTCTTGCAGGAGGTGCACCCAAGTTGTTCCCATTTGAATCTTGACAACATTTGTCCTTATAAACATGTTTTCCAACCAACAGGCAACATAATCTAGCATATCTATAAAACAAGGGTGTCGAATCCTGCTTCTGGAAGACCTTTTTTTAGCTCTAACAAAACTGATCAGAAATTTCTAGGCTCTGTCCGAAATCCCAAACTCTCAAAGTACTTATTTTGAATAAGTACTTACTTATTTAAACATTTAAATGTATGGTTATATATAGTATGACTGTGTATAGTATAGGGGTGTATTTGTCCCAAACAGTCACGGTACGGACATCATGGTTCAGTGCATACTGTCAGACGACAAATACAGTCAGTCACAGAAGATCCACACTACAATCCAAATGGGGTGTGCGCGGTAATGCAACAGCGTTTGCTAACCACCACAACAGGAAAAAATGCAGAATTACAAGAACAGACGATCTATGTATAGATATGTTTATGTGTAATCTCTCAAGTCTCAACTGTAGAAAGACATCAATAAAACAGCTTGAGAATCTCTCATGGAGAATTACATTTACCTCAGGCAAGTCACATTTAGGGCCTGTTTACACCTGGTCACTTCATGCGTTTTCTCTGATCGGATAGCTATCTGATTTATAAAAATGATTGCATTTACACATGGCCACATAAATGTGTCTCCGCACAACGGATATAGATCCAATCTTCAATTCCTGCGCTATATGCAGATTTTATGGAGTTCACGTCACCGAAAGCAACAAATATGAGCTGTATTTTATTGATCATCAGCTTATTTCAAGAGACTTACTTTCAGTTTGATTTGCGGCAGTTTGCACGTTGTCTTACTGAATAGATATTAGCTGCTCATCTGCAGCGACACATGCTGCAGTGGCGCTGTCATATCTGGCTAACACGTTATTTAGCCCATAACACGCTCTCACACATTTATTTTTTAGTATTTTTGAGAGGAGTTAAATTTACATGTACTTTTTCAACAACCAGATGCATTTAAACCTGTTCAGTTTTGACTGGAATGCGTCCCAGACCACCTCCTGAAGTGGTTTGAGTGATCGGATTTATATCAGTCTCGAATGCGTTTCAGAGGGCATTTAGACCTGGTCTTTTCACGATCGGATAACTATCCGATCAGAGAAAACGCATGAAGTGACCAGGTGTAAACAGGCCCTTATTGTCCAGAGCATGTTAGTTCACTAGGGAAATGAACTCTAGAGGGGAGCATTTCACTAAATATATGCACTATATTGGCTTACATATTCATTATATTTACTTTACTGGTTAGTAATGTCTTAATTATTTAATATATGTTTAAATAAATTTGTTATGAAAACAAGTTATGATGGTAACTGTGTAAATGATTATATTTAAAAAATAAATTAGTAATAATTTTATAATTAGATTTAGAAGTCAATGCAAAACCTGCCATGTTCAATTTACATGTTTTTTTATTTATTTGAGTATTGATTATTATATCTTAAAATAAACAGCAACTGAATTTAATAGTTTGGGCTCTGTTATTAATTGTAACCTTTAATATTATAGTAATGTGCAAGAAAGGGGTCCCTGTATACAGTTAGCGGAGATAGATTTTTTTAATCCTTAGGAAAATGTTAAGTGTAATTGAATTTATTTAAAGAGAGAGACACAATTTGTTCAATAAACCATGTTTAATAAAAAAAGAGGCAATTTTATGTACCGAACCCGTAACGAACCGTGACTTCAATACCGAGGTACGTCGCAAACCATCATGTTTGTGTACCGTTACACCCCTAGAATAGTATGAATGTAATCCGGACGTACTACTATTGCCATGTTGTCATTGTCATGTGACCTACCAGAGTCAGTTGGGTCACTTCACTGTCATTCACAAATTCTCTCCCTTGGCCTCATGGGATAGTAAAGTATCTGTCAAATGCACACTTCAGAATCTCACCGGAAGAAGTAGGTCATCCGGGAAGTATGCAATTTTGGACACAGCCTAGTACCTCTTTGTACTCCTGAAGACCTTGATTAGCTGCTTCAGGTGTGTTTAGTTAAGGTTAGATTGCAACCCTCCACAAGTAGGATTGGACAGGCCTGCTATCGAACCGCTGCAAGATCAATGGCAAAACTCACCTTTAAGTCTTGAGCTCCCTCCATGTGATTGTCATA
Organism: Elopichthys bambusa; assembly: GCA_037101425.1. NCBI lineage: Eukaryota > Metazoa > Chordata > Actinopteri > Cypriniformes > Xenocyprididae > Elopichthys > Elopichthys bambusa. Next base: position 14,473,898 of record CM074455.1, read on the forward strand.
GACCAGAACATTGGCTGTCAGGTTCATCCTGTCTTTAGCAACAGTGGATTCTCCTTCTAATGCATCAGATGCAACCGCAACGTTCAATAGGGGATGTTCACACTTGGTCCCATCCCACACCTGATCACATTGGGCAACTGTTAGTTGTACAAATTGGATTTAAGATTCAATGATTTAAGATTCAGATTCAAGTTAAAATAGCAGAAATCACCTTAAGTAGGATACAACGACTATCCATGACAGCCTTTGCCAGCAACTGGCAGGTAAGATCAAAGTACATCCCGGGATGTACTGAGGACAGAGAGACAGTGGGGTCATTGGATATCAGAGACTGGCTGGCAGCCCATTGGCGAAGCTCCTGCACTGTATTTTTATCGGATTCTCCAAAGTTAAATGATTTGCTGGAGGTACGAGGGACTACTGGGCTGTCAGTTATTCCATCGAATGTGACTGCAGACCAACCATAAGAGTTCAAGAGTGTCATGGAGTCGTTGAACATGTCTGCCTGGGAGGATATGGGAAAAGATACACTTAGCCTTAAAGTAGTGACACTTCAGAAAATCATCTTAATACATGTCGCCAAGACATTTACTTGGGTATTAGAACTACATTTGAACAATGTCTTTGAGATTTAGGGTGCATTCACACTGACAGCTCTTAAGTTGTTGGAGGTCGGCAAGCTGCTGTGCTATCGCACGCTAGTAGTCGGTCTTACCAGTGTTACCAAGTCCGTGGTTTTCCCGTTTTTTCTTTTTTTTTAAACACTGTTGCTGCGTGTTGTTTTTCATGTCCGCGGGTTGTAGCGACCCCAAATATCATGATATTTAGCCACTGGAATGAGGAACCCCACCAAAAAATGCGGATTTTACCCCCCAGGAACACAATATTTAACCGGGGGACCCCCCAAAACGCGACTGGGCTAGTTTTGAGTACAAATCAGGCAGGTACTCAACTATAGTATCCAACCCCAACAGGAGGCGGATCACATGACAACTATTTTCACTACCACTGTGTGTTCACGACATAATGTCACTGCTCATTTTCATAAAGCTATACTCAACTTGCTCCAGTTTCACAAACTTTCATGGAAAACCAATGACTTATTTGTTTCAAAATTGTATTTTATTTTTTTGCTGCAAATCACTGATATCAAGTACACGCGATTCAGCTCTACACAAGTCAAATGCTTAACATAGAACGTGATGCTTTCCAGACACTCTTTCATAAATGTCTTGGCGACGTATATGTGATTTCTGGGAATATGTGGTACTGCTTGATTACTTTAAATCAGGGGTGTCAATTTCTGCTACTGGAGAGCTGCACTCCTGCCGAGTTTAGATGCAACTTGCTGAAATGCAACTGTCTGGAAGTTTCTAGTAGTCAGGTGTGTCGAATTACAGCTAAAGTAGCCCTCCAAGACCAGAACTGGACAACTCTGCTTAAAGCAAATAAGTGGTTTAGGCCCACTTTCAATAATCTTAAGAACGAATAAACAAGTCAAGTCTCCTCACCTTGAATCTGTGGAGTCGAATAATGTCCCCAACTCTGAAGATGACTGGGTGATCCTCCAGTTTTTTAGAGAAGATGTTGCAGCTCACTTTAACATCTGATTGATCTGTGATCTTTAGTGTAGAGCAGTAATCTAGTGACAAATAATGAGGTACTAACTAAAAAATATAAGGCTTAAAGTAGTACTGAAGTTTGTACTGCTAATTACATTAGCCACACTTATATATCAACTTTTTCTAATTATATAAAACGAATGAAAACAGTATTAGATTTAGCAGTTTTCTTTAATTTAATGATTTTGCTTGCACAAGCATCACTTCTGCATTTGCCCAAGACATGCATTTAGCATTTCAAGACTGAGAATATGCACTGATCCAGGATCAATTGGTCACCTTTTGGACATGATGCACAATTCCCTTCACTGATTACACTGAATGGGTGCTTACATTCCCGTCAGATCTCAAAACATTGTTACTTCAACAAGCCAATTGTGAAAGAGATTGATTTTTGGCATTTTACCATAGAGTACGTGTCATGATCCAATCCATGATCAATGAACTAAAATGTATTGATTTTGAAAATTGCATGAAGGTAGTATGGTTTTGCAGCTTGAGAAAGTGGTTTGGCAATAATTGGTTTGCATCAGCTGTTCTTGAGATGCAGTCTGCGACTTGATGGTATAAACAATCTTATGCTAACACTGCAGAGAGCAAACCTCATTGTTCACAATCAGCAGTACAAGCCAAGGTCAGTTTTGTTTGTTATCGAAATGTTATTTGATCACTGAAGTGCAAAGAATAATGTACAAACTAAATATTCATTAGAGTATTTTTTCTCTGTTTTGACAGCAGTTTCCAAAGTGGCCCTAAAAGCCGTTTAGAAAGTCATCTTTCCTTTGGACTCACTCTTCAGAGGAATCAAATAACAATGAGAGCCTATTACAGCCTTGCTGGGATGAAGGAAATTCACTGACCTGAACCTTTAGAGGGGAAAGGCAGTTTGAAGAAGGTCACCACACCATAGACGTTCACCACTGTCTTGTGCTTCAACATGTTTAGAGGAACATAAGTGTATTTGGCCTTTACAGAAACACAGAATATTGCCATTAAAGGAATGTTCTTGCTTCAATACAAGTTAAGCTCTATCATCACATTTGTGGCATAAAAAAGTACAACCATAGTACAACATGGTTACAACAATGTACAGTAATTATATCAGATATCCATTGTTAATGTCAACAAATCCAATGTATGCAAGAAAATGAACACAGAGCAAGTTTCCCTGAATTTCTTCATTTCGTCTAGACTGAAAGTGTCTGGAGGCATGTAGTGTTAAAGCTCTTGATCTGGCTCAAGCAAATGTAAAAGAGGTTGGCAAATTAAAAGAGACGCTGTACTCAAGTGAAGGAACAACCAATCACACAAAGCAGAGCCAGTAGACAGAAGCTCATTTAGATATAGAATCTCCTTGATCTCTGAGGGATAAACTGCATATATGGTTTTAGGACAAAGTGGGAGAGATTTTTCTCTCATATCTACATGAAAAGAAATTCATACTGCACCTCTGAACTGGAGGGACCATGGGAGGGGGCTGCTGAGGGACATACCTATCAAACATCCCAACAGAAGCAATAAAAAAAAATAGATATTAGAGTAAGAAATATGGTTTTCACAAAGTTCAAGAAGAGGATGGTGGGTATTTTAAAATGCAAGCACATAACACTCACATAGACAAAGGCATCTTTGCCATCCATCTCCAACTGACAAGGATGTAGTTTGTCTCTGAGAAAAGATGGAGACTTTCTGATAGTGAAGTCTGCCAATAGGACAACATCCTAAAAAAAAAAAAAAAAATCATTGTTGTAATGCATTTTTTATGATAAAAAAAGTTCTGTAAATCATAAATTCATAAAAATATTATAATGAAATAATAAGGTAACACTTTAGTTTAGGGTCCAATTCTCACTATTAACTAGTTGCTTATTAGCATGCATAATACTAGGATATTGGCTGTTTATTAGTACTTATAAAGCACATATTAATGCCTTATTCTGCATTACCATATTCTACATCCCATAATCCTACCAATACCTAAACTTAACAACTACCTTACTAACTATTAATAAGCAGTAATTACAACCCAAATTCCAGAAATGTTGGGGCGTTTTTTAAATTTGAATAAAGGACACGGCGTCCGTGATTTCTAACAAGAATGTCAAATTTGGATTCGTCTGACCATAGAACACTTTTCCACTTTGAAATAGTCCATTTTAAATGAGCCTTGGCCCACAGGACATGACGGCACTTCTGGACCAGGCTTCCTTTTTGTATGATAGAACTTTAGTTGGCATCTGCAGATGCACGGTGGATTGTGTTTACCGACAGTGGTTTCTGGAAGTATTCCTGGGCCCATTTAGTAAAATCAAATTTGAAATGAGCACATTTAGTGGATAAAAGTGTAAAATTTCTCCATTCAAACATTTGTTATGTTATCTATGTTCTATTGTGAATAAAATATTGGCTCATGTGATTTTTAAGTCTTTTAATTTTCATTTTATTCAAACGTCCCAACTTTTCCGGAATTCAGGTTGTAGGAGTTTATCGCTGCAAAAGTCATAGTTAATAGTTAGTTAAATGTGACACTGTATCATTTTTATTATTAAATCTTCATTATACACAGTGTGTAAAAGCCTGATATATCAAATATGAAACATAAAAAGCAAGGAAAACCTTTATATATATAAATTTGATTGCTTAGAAACATAAAATCTGCACAACAAGCCACATGATTTGAGGTATCATTGAAGTGTGTAGCACAAACAGGATTATTTAAGTCCCCAACGGCAAGTATGAGCAATAATGGAGATTCTTGCATTGGCAAACACCTCTAACAATGACCTTGAGTGAAAAGGACTAACCAAGTTAGTCTCATCCCTTAATCTGTAGGATAAAATTCAAACTTGTGATTATTATTAGACTTCAGCATCTGGATAAATTAAGCTGACTTACAGAACGCATCTAAGAGCTTAATCCTTGCTCACAGATATTCAAAGATTAGACCGATGTTTAGATCTATCATTACATTGAATTGATGAGCTATCATGCAGCTTGCAGCTTCTAAGCTTTATCTTGTGCCATTGTTTTAAGAATCGCTGTTACCCATGCCAAATGGCAGTTTTATAATTTGCCTTCCAAAAAGCTCCTGGCAACAACAAAGAAAAGTGGAGGTTGTTTGTCAAAAACTGGTTTTCTACACTGCACTTCATAAAAAATAACTTTTTTTGTTGCTGTCATACAGTGAAACGCTTATGATGACTACAACCATTGCAGATCACCATGTTCAACATCTAACTTCGAGAACAGTAAGATTCAAAGCCAAAGTTTAGTCTATTTCTGGAAATAAGAGTGGTGACAAGGCACGTTTTTTTCCCCAGTAAGTAACAGATAATTTTGAGAGAGACACAAAGGAGGATCCTTGGGGAGTAAACGACAGAATTTTGACTGAAGGCACGTCTCTCAAGGCCGATTTTCTCAAATCAGCTCCCCATTGACAGACAATGGCTTTGAGAGAGATGTGACCATTGTGTTGCTGGAGGAGAAATGCACAAAAATACTGGCTATGCAACTGCAGTGCTTTGCACCCTCTCAAACCCATCTTCACACAAATGAGGTTACATCAGATGACCTGTTTTCAAAAGTAAGTGAACTCAGGCAGAAATATTTGCCGCATAGATATGACAGGGCTTTCGTGTAGTTATGCTACATGAACATATGCACTATGTTAGCCTATTCATTATATTTACTTAACCTGTTAGTAATGTCTTGATTATTTAATATATGTTTAAATAAATTTGTCATGAAAACAAGTTATGACAGCCACTGTGTAAATTATTATATTTCAAAAAAATGAATTGGAGTAGAAAATTAACTTCATAATTAGATTTATAAGTTAATGCAAAACCTGCCTTATGTGCAATTTACAGCAACATAGCAACATAATTTAATAATTTGGGCTCTGTTGGGCTTTCATGTAGTTAGATTCTTTATACTGCCTCTTTGATATGGTTCAAACTAATCTACTTCTAGAAACATATTTTGACATCCTCAACATAGCAACAGTATTTAGGACAACATTTTTTTTTTTACCATAAATTATCTTTTAAACTGCTTATTCATTTAGAAGATGCTTCTAGTGATCCACAGTTGTAGTTGTTCTTGAATTGGCCCTTCTGGGTCACAAACCTGTGACCTTACATTGTATCTTAACCAGGCGCAACATGACAAGATTTCAAGATTCTAGACCAACAACATTTTACTGTGGGCAGGGTTACTCAACGCGACGTGACAAAAATAGAAACCAAACAACTGACAAAATGTCTCGTCATGCATCAATTGTCACAGTTCCCATTTGTTAGGACAAAATCTCCTATTAAGACATGAGATGTGATTTGCCATAACACAATAGGAATGTAAAGTTAATTTCAACATTTATTAATACATCATTAAAATCAAAAGTTGTATTTGTTAACATTATTTAATGCTCTGTGAACTAACAGGAACAAACAATGAACACCTGTATTTTTATTAACTAATATTAACAAGGATTAATAAATACAGTAACAAATGTATTGCTCATGGTTAGTTCATGATAGTTAATACACCAACTAATGTTAACAAATTAACCTTATTGTAAAGTGTTACCAATTTTATTTTTTTAACAAATGTTATTTTTTGTAATTCGCTATTTTTCTGATACATTTTTATCCATAGAAATGTGTTACTTCACTGCAGTAACGTTGAGTGAATGGCATGTTTCAGTACACACTCGATTAATCGAGAATCAAATTCATTGTCAATTATTTTGTTAGTCGATTAATGTGGATTTTTCTGATTAGTTGTTGCTTTTTATTTGGCTATCGAGTATCAGACTAATTTAGCAATCTTTCTAAAGACATATTTAAAACAGTTCATGTGAGTACAGTGGTTCAACCTTAATGGTATGAAGTGACGAGAATACTTTTTCCCTTCTAAAAAAACGAAGTAACGACTTTATTCAACAATATCTAATGATGGGCGATTTCAAAACACTGCTTCATGAAGCTTCACGAATCTTTTGTTTCGAATAAGTGGTTCGGAGTGTGTATTAAACTGCCAAAGTCACGCCCCCCAGTGGTGAACTACTAAAATTATGAAACACTTATGACGTAACAAAGCCTCGTTTACTGAAATCATATGACTTTCATGCTCTGAACCACTGATTCGAAACAAAAGATTCCTAAAAGCTTTGAAACTTCATGAAGCAGTGTTTTGAAAATCACCCATCATTAGATATTGTTGAATAAAGTAGATTTTTTTTTTTTTTTGGCACACAAAAAGTATTCTCGTCGCTTCTTAACATTAAGGTTGAACCACTGTAGTCACATGAACTGTTTTAAATATGTTCTTAGTACCTTTCTGGGCATCTGAAAGTGTTAAATTTCTTGCTGTCAATGGAGGCCTCACTGAGCCATCTGATTTTATCAAAAATATCTTAATTTGTGTTCCGAAGATGAATGAATGTCTTACGGGTGTGGAACAACATGAGGGTGAGTAATAAATGACAACATTTTAATTTTTCGGTGAACTAACCCTTTAAAACACTCAAAATATTTGTAGATAAATACTGACATTTATACATAAATAGTTATAGGTTGTAATGGTACATGTATTCGTCCCTAGTCGTCACTTTACGGACATCGCGGTTTGGTGCATGCAACCAGACGCGAATTAGTCGTCACAGGTGATTTACACTCCAATCCAGAAGGGGGCACGCATGGTAATGCAACGCTGTTTGCTACCAGTAAAAAGCGCAGAAAAAGAAGAGATGATCGATATATTTACATGTAATCTCTCAGCCAGTGTTTCAACTGTGGAAAGATATCAATAAAGCAGCTTGAGAATAATATCTCACGTACCATTACATATATATATATATATATATATATATATATATATATATAGAGCAACAGAATTTAATAATTTGGGCTCTGTTGTTAATTGTAACCTTTAATATTATAGTAATGTGCAAGAAAGAGCTTCCTATATAGTTTACAGCAATAGTTGAGAGATATTTTTTTACCCTAAAAAAAAATGTTAATTTAATTTTTTTAAACACAAAGACACATTGGTTGGATTAAAAAAAAAAAAAAAAAAGTTGAATAAAAAAAAAATTTTTATGTTTAGTTTTCTCACCCCTGCTGTACTAAACCCGTACCGAACCGTGACTTCAAAACCGTGGTATGTATCGAACCGTCATGTTTGTGTACTGTTACACCCCTAGTGCATATTAATGATTTTGTGAACAACAGCATGGAAACATGCCTCGCTCTTTTCAACAATATTTTGACTGCGTTTTGCTACAATTTGAATCTTTTGGCTATAATGACTGCTGGAAAAAAAAACACAAGTGAGCCATTATAAAGGAAATACACAAACACTGAGATGAAAAACATCAAGATCTACTTTTGTTATATCACCCATACCTCCTCTTCTATCCTTTTTATAGCCTGGCGCCCTAACAAATATGTACATATACATATATTTTTCAGATACTCTCATGAATATTTTAACATTTCATAGAAGCCTACCCCTTGTCTGACAGACTCGGAGAAGTCCTTGGCCAATGTGCCAAAGAAAATGACGTTGATTGATGTATGTTCAGTGGTACTCTGAGGGAGGTCCTCCTCTGAGAAAGAAAGTAAGAAAACAGCAAGGACAGAGTGAGACCGCTTTAATTTCAAAATTCAATCTGCAGGGTCGAGAGCTAAAAATCATAGCATGAGAGTTTGAAGCAGGCTTTGAAGAAGCCACTCCAGGCAATCAAATTGGCCTCATATTGTGCCTCTTTTCTCTAGATACATCACAGTATAAAAACCAGTGGCGGTATATTAGTTAACATTTTATTGGAGCAAAGCCATGCAGTCTGGATGGCAGATTTTTCTGTACAAATCTTTTAAAACCCAAAGCGGAAGAACTGCTTTAAACAGGATGCGAGGTGTGAATGCCAGACAGATTTAGTGTCGCTGCTGACAAAACAGACCAGCTTGATACGTCTCAGGCTTGTTCACGATCTTTGTCTTTGAATTTAAATGGAGAAACTCACCTTTGATCTCAGCTCTAAGCATTTCGATGCCATCTTTCTGTGCGCAGGATATCACAGGACCTTTGTGAACCACTCTAGCCTATCCAGAGAAAATAAATCCTATAAGCACTTTAAAGAACTGAATAGCAATAGTTCCCATTCAGTCAGTCACGTTCGACGTTACGTCGATACTGAATAAATAGGACCGGCATATTCACTTTCATTCATACTTTTGCTTCTGAGCCGATCGGTTGTGGATCGTTCTCTCACCTCTACAGAGTGAATTTCTCTAACTGAGCAAAAACAGCAATTTTAATTGCTTGGAGTAATCTAAAAAAACAGCAATTTTTATTGCTTTTATTGTTTTTGTTCCAGTGGCTGCAGCTCGGATCTCTCTGGCTGGTAGGAAGGCACTTTCAGCGGTGGGTGTGACTGCGCGCTGGCACAGGATGGTGCAGCACTTATCCCCTGTTTGCTTCAGCTGGTAGAGCATTCTAAAAGAGCAGGCACGGGCGATAAGCGCATTTTTCAAGATGTCTTGAAAACGCGCCATGTGCCGTTGAGTTGCCGGCTGCTGCAGCGGGACCCTCTACGGAGGTTCCCCGAGTCACTTTTGGCGCTCCAGACGAGGATCAGATGTCAATCACTGCATCAGGGAGTGGGCTTTTGGACTCTGAGGATGAGGACGCTGAGCTTCCGCACTCCGGGGTGGTTGTTCAGGCAGAGTCGGACTCCGAGTTAACGGCCATGCTTGCCCGAGGCTGCACAGGCTCCCGGGAGGTCGGAATCTTCCCACCCTCCCCGAGCTACCCGCAGGAAGGCGACACCACTCGCCCAGGCCGCTAAGCCCTCGACGAAGAAGTCTAAGAAGTGGTCCTGAGACGGACGGCCCAGAGACGGAGGGGACTGCTCTGTCCCAGGGGACCAAGTGGAGAATCCTGTGTTTCCTTTTATTTCCCCACTTTTTCAATAAAAGAGCAGTTTCCAAAATCTCTGTGCCATACAGGGTCTGTGCTGACAGTGGGCAACGCAGCCTCCCCACGCCACCCTGCCCCGTTCCTTACGGGACATTTAGAGCCACTTGAGTGCACCCCACTCACAGCCTTTACTTTGGGACGCGCTGCCTCCAGAGTTGGGCCACAGTGCTCCACGCTGCCCCCCCGTGGGTACTTCTGCTGTCCAGTTGGTTCCACTCGTATGGTGCTTGGAGGCGTGGGTACGCCTTCCCAACCCGTCCCGTTGGCTCATTCGGACGGTCAGACTCGGCTACGCGATTCAATTCGCCAGGCGTCCCCCCAGGTTCAGCAGCGTCCTATTCACCTCGGTGACAGGTCCAAACGCCCCTGTCCTGTGGGCAGAGATTGCGGTCCTTTTGGCAAAGGACGAAATAGAACCTGTCCCTCCAGCCGAGATGAAGTCAGGGTTTTACAGCCCATACTTCATAGTACTCAAGAAAGGCTGGAGGTTAAGGCCAATCTTGGATTTGCATGTCTTTAACCGGGCCCTTCACTCCCATTCAAGATGCTCACGCTGAAATGCATCCTCACGTGCGTTCGCGCCCAGGATTGGTTCACAGCGATCGACCTGAAGGATGCATACTTTCATGTGTCGATCCTCCCTCAAAACAGACCGTTTCTGCGCTTTGCGTTCGAGGGTCGAGCATATCAGTACAAGGTCCTACCCTTCGGGCTGTCCCTGTCACCTTGTGTCTTTACCAAAGTCGCAGAGGGTGCCCTTGCCCCGCTCAGGGAAGTGGGTGTTCACATACTCAACTACCTCGACGACTGACTCATTCTGGCCCAGTTGCGAGAGCAGTTGTGCGAACACAGGGACTTGGTGCTCAGTCACCTCAGCCAGTTGGGGCTTCGGGTCAACTGGGAAAAGAGCAAGCTCTCCCCTGTGCGGAGCATCTCTTTTCTCGGTGTGGAGCTGGACTCGGTCAACTTGACGGCGCGTCTCACCAACAAGCATGCACAGTCAGTTCTGAACTGCCTGAATTCATTCTCGCAGAAAACAGCGGTTCCACTGAAACAATTTCAGAGGCTCCTGGAGCATATGGCATCCGCAGCCGTGGTCACGCCGCTCGGATTGCTTCATATGAGACCGCCTCAGCACTGGCTTCACAGCAGAGTCCCGAGGTGGGCATGGCGCCATGGCTCACTCAGTGTGGTCATCACACCGAGTTGTCGCCATACATTCAGCCTGTGGTCGGACCTTGCTTTTCTATGGGTCAGAGTGCCCCTAGTACAAGTGTTCAGGCATGTTGTCACAACAGATGCCTCCACCACCGGCTGGGGTGCCATATGCAGTGGTCCGGTGATGTCGGGCTTCTGGACAGGACCCCAACGCCACTGGCACATCAACTGCCTCGAGTTGCTAGCAGTACTCCTTGCCCTGCACTGGTTTCGACTGCTGCTGCACGACAAGCATGTACTGGTCCGGATGGACAACACGTCGACCGTAGCGTACATCAACCATCAGGGTGGTCTACACTCCCGTCACATGTCGCAACTCACCCGCCATCTCCTCATTTGAAGTCAGCGCCGACTCAGGTCGCTGCGTGCCATTTACATCCCGGACGAGCTCAATCGTGCGGCCGATGCGCTCTCACGACAGCTCATGCTCTCGGGAGAATGGAGACTCCACCCCCAGGTGGTCCAGCTGATCTGGAGCCGGTTCAGGGACGCACAGGTAGACCTGTTTGCCTACCAGGAATCCGCTCATTGCCAGTTGTTTTACTCCCTGACCGAGGGGACCCTTGGCACGGATGCACTGGCACACAGCTGGCCCCGGGGTCTACGCAAATATGTGCCCAAAGTTCCCACCACTCCCTTCTGGGACCAGGTGGTGAACTTGCAAGCACTGCCCCTGGAGGAGGCAGACCCAGCCCTAGCGTTGCTGTGTCCCGTTCGTGCCCTGCATGTCTACGTGGACCGCATGCAGAGCTTCAGAAGCTCTGAGCAGCTCTTTGTTTGCTTTGGAGGTCAGCAAAAGGGAAAGGCTGTCTCCAAACAAAGGTTGCCCACTGGATAGTGGATGCCATCGCCTTGGTGTACCAGTCCCAAGGGAGAGAGCACTTTTCCCGCTCCTCAGTCCAGTTCCCCACATGGTGAACCCTGTGGAGTTCCTCCTGCATCCTGCGGCAGCCAGATGCAGCGGAGGCGTCCGGCGCCAGGTCCAGTACTCGTGTGCATGCCTGGTTGGTCAGCCCTTGTACTGTTCCTTCCGGAAGGTACCCCTCGGGTCAGTCCATATGTGTCGATATGGAATCGAGTACCGAAGCACTCTTCCCCGGGGGTAAGGAACAGCAGCTTCGACCATCTCCTGAGTAACGCCCTGTCCTCTCCATCCCACTGGTATGGAAGACACCTCGGGCTTACTCTGGGCGCTGGAGGGTTATGAGTCTGTGCTAGCACCTGCATTTGTGCACGCCACAGCTTGCCAGCACCTGCTTCCCTAACACTCGTAATGTGGCTCAGTTGCTATGGCGCCTTCCATTGGACCCCATTACGTCAGTATCGACGTAACGGTTACTACTGTAGCCCCGAGGGAACGGAGACGTTACGTCCCCCTGCCATAGCCCTGAGTCACCGCTGAACAGCCGGGTACCTATCTTGGCTCCTCAGCAAAATATGAATGGACGTGAGTATGCCGGTCCTATTTATACCCGGATGCCGGGGGTGTGGCCGAGCATGTAAATCTCACTGGCCAATTCCCATTGGCTTGTTTTGTACCACTGGAGGTGATTGGGCTCCCAAGCAAGACCCCATTACATCAGTATCTAAGTAACGTCTCCGTTCCCTCCTTCAGGGAATGGGGGTTACAATAGTAACCTAGACGTTATGAAGTATTAAACAACTTCCTCACCATATAATTTTAATGAAAATACAAAGAGAAAATTCTAAGTTAAGCTGTTATACACTCAAATAAATTCACTTTCACTGTTGTTAATTTCACTCAAATCATCCTTGTTCACATTACTTAAAAAAAAATCATGTAACAGTTGTTTCTACTAAAAATGAGTATTGTCAGCTTTATTCAAATATTTGTTCTGTCAACTTAACATTGCTGAGTGAAACGCACAAATTAATGTTGACATAACTAACTGGGCAGTGGATCCGTAGTTCCCAGCATTAAGAGAGTAAATTTAGGGATTAAAGTGTTATTTCATGTGTTTTTCAGTAAAGGGAAAGATGTTAGTTTATGTTAGTGTTTAAGTTCAGTTATATTGGACATTTAGATGAGTTTCTGTAAAATTTTGTGGTTACCATTATGCAGAAGAGTGGCGCCTGTGTTTAGGTTGTGAACTAGGGCTGCACGATTATGAGAAAAATCATAACTGTCGATTATTCCCTTGAATAATTGCGATTATTAACTACAATTATCACAATTTACATTGAATGATGTATTGAATAGCTTTATACCATTATTTGAAGCAACTGCATGCCATATTTTTGTATAAAAATAAAAAAACAATCTGAAAACACAATTTTTTATTCTTTTTCTATAGCATTAAACCTCAAATGTCAACTATATATTTGTTTGGTTTCTTCTTTAAATAATAATAAAAAATAAAAAAGTCAACATATGCATGGTATAATAGGGGCTTTTGCCACCAGCGTGGTTCTTAAGAACCAACGTTCCCCTAGGGCCTGAAGTGACGTAAACTGTGCTTGTTATTTTGACGGTGTTACAGTCACACCTGTCCTGGACTCCGTTTCCCATATGATCCTCCCTGTTCCACACCTGATCTCACTTCCTCATCATCTCTCCAGCTCTTTTGTGGAAGTTCCTATTCTGCCTCATCTCTGTTGCACTACACCATTTGTAACAGACAGCACGGCAGACTTTTATGGCGTTATTATACTGTCAAATGTCGAGAGCACATTATTGTGACGCGAGAGTACATCAATGTAATGCGAGAGCGCAAATCTGTCCGCTCGTGTGCGGATTTCCTTTGCTCTTGCACAAAACTGGACGCGCGCTCTCAAATATACAGTGCTCTCTTATGAACTGCCTCTCCTCTCGCTCAGATATTGCGTGTGCGTGCTCAAATTGTGTCCTGCGCGCTCAAACTGTGTCCTGTGTGCTTGCGAATCTCTCTGTGCTCTTGCAGAAATTAATTTACTTCTGGATTAAACGCTATCAAAAGTTATCAACCAATCAGAAGAGACGACTGATCCATGAAAATGCTACATGGACTCTTATTGGCTGAGAGTGAACCACGCCTGGAATTCTTTCGACAAAGATGGATATTTAATTTCTTTACAATTTAATAATATTTAATAATATTAATCAAAATGTAGGCCATATCTTAGAAATGGGGCGCTTTGATGGTTTCTATATTAATAAGCTTGTTTGTCTAACTGCATCACATTACAGGTCAAACTCCACTGAACGATTGATCAAAAACCAACATATTAGCCAATATCATGGACCAAAACATTAAATTAAACATTAATTTAAAACAAAAGATTAAACAACTAATTCAATGTTTTAAATCAGTCTATTTAGAATTGTATAAAATGTTATAAATTAGCCTATTAAAAAATATGTATTAATTTTAATGATTTCGTTACAAAATCGTTTGAAATTAATGAAGACATGTTTCGTCCAGTGTTTTTAAACGAATCTCTTGAATTAATGATTCTGATACATCAAATACATTTTAACAGTCACTGTTCACCACCTACTGGCAGAACAGTGTAATAACATTAGTTTCAAAGGTTATTTACTCGTTTTGATTGCTGAAATCAGCGTAGGCCTATATTCGGACAATAAATTGTTATTGCAATACTTGCGTTATTATTTAATGTTTGCAACACAGAAGTAGCAATAGTGTTTTATTGAAAACACTTTGTGAAGCTGTTTAAAACAGCTTACATGACCACTGCTTTCAGCGACAGTGCAAAAGCAGGTTTAAATATTCCGGTATGATCGTAATTTCAAAGGTTTAATACACATAACCGAATCGTTGTCATTTAGGAATAAGATCGCATTCTTTTGATTAATCATGCACACATAAGAGCTTATAGCTAAAGTATTTTTGTATGTTATGTTTTACCAGACCTCAAAAGAAATTTACTATAGGTGGTCTCCACATTTCAAGTATTTAGGGAATGAATGTCTGACTTGATCTTGTTCTGTTTTAAATCAGAAGATAATACTTTGGTAATACTTTACAATAAGGTTTCATTAACATTAGTTAACTGCATTAGTTAACATGAACTAAGAATGAACTGCACTTCTACAGCATTTATTAATCTTTCTTAATGTTAATTTCAACATTTACTAATACATTATTAAAACCAAAAGTTGTATTTGTTAACATTAGTAAATGTATTTGAACTACCGTTAACAAAGATTAATAATTACAGTAATATTGTTAGTTCATGTTAGATAATACATTAATGTTAACAAATAAAAAACTTATTTTAAAATGTTACATATTTTTTATAGTTTTCAACAAGTACACAAAACGTACGACCACAATAACTTTAAGAAACCTTTTTTGTTTTGAGTTTGACCTGTAATGTGATGCAGTTAGACAAACAAGCTTATTAATATAGAAACCATCCAAGCGCCCCATTCCAAGCCATTTCTAAGATATGACCTACATTTTGATTAATATTATTAAATATTATTAAATTGTAAAGAAATTAAATATCCATCTTTGTCGAAAGAATTCCAGGCGCAGTTCACTCTCAGCCAATAAGATTCCACGTAGCATTTTCATGGATCAGTAGTCTCTTCTGATTGGTTGATAACTTTTGACAGCGTTTAATCCAGAAGTAAATTAATTTCTGCAAGAGCACGGAGAGATTTGCGAGCGCACAGGACACAGTTTGAACGCGCAGGACACAGTTTGAGCGTGCACACGCAATATCTGAGCGAGAGGAGTGGCAGCTCATAAGAGAGCACTGTATATTTGAGAGCGCGCGTTCAGTTTTGTGCGAGAGCAAAGGAATCCGCGCGAACGGACAGATTTGCGCTCGTGCATTACATTGATGTGCTCTCGCGTCACAATAATGTGCTCTCGACATTTGACAGTATAATAACGCCATAACTTTTATTTTGATGGCGCTGAGAACAATTCAGACAGATCATGAGCACTCAGTGCTCGCATTTTCCATCTTCATTAGTTTACGGTCTGTTTAACAGTCCTGTCTAATACGTTATTAGATAGAACTGTTATACAAAGAAAGTAGACAGTATATGAAACAGTATTAGCTTTTGCCGTGCCTGTGTGGTTGACGCCCAATGTCGCTAGCTTAGCAGAAATACATAATCATGTTTCACGTGGTCTGCTCAAAGCCGGATTTTCTCCTTCACGTACGATTCAGAGGTCCATCTATCACTGTTTTCCATGTTTGTAGAGTTAGTTCGTGGACTAAATATATAGGCTGCATAAACGGCTTTTTAAAAATGGCGAGTGCTGGCATTTCGCGTGCGTTCGACATATCAGCGTACACCTACATCACTGGTAGCTCCTTTTATGCTGGGTTAGACCGTTTACATTCTGAAGTAGTCGTGATTCGCCTCTCACAACGTGACATGCTCATAACACCTCTTAAACATGCAGATTAATATAAGTGGATATTTTTCCTTGTAATCGCGACTTTAGACGATTATGAAATTGTGGCATCCGTAATCATAATCGCGATTAGAAATTTGATTAATTGCGCAGCCCTATTGTGAACGCTCATATACATGTTTATAGGGTGGAATTCCTGCTTTCAATTCAGTTGAGTTTGTTCAATGAGTTATTTTTTTGAGTGCATTTTGTAGAGCAATAGTTAATTTAATAAGAGAAATTAAGTCAATAAATGTGTTCACCTTACGTATTAAGTAAACTGCACATATAACTATATTATTTAACAAATTCAGTAACAAATTCAAATAATTTGTATTTACTCAAAGAAATTGTCAGCTTTACTTGAATTTCTTTTCTTTTTTTTTTACTCAATATAGTTGCAGTGTCAAGTGGTTCCACACAAGTTCCCGCAAAAGCATTTGCACACGTGAACAACATATCATGTGAACAGATCATGAAAATCAGACAATAAATAGAGGCAGTCCAATTAATTGGTTTAACCAACATTTTTACTGATATTCACAGCAGTTTTATGGCACCATTTGGGGGGCTCTCAGGAATATCACCCAACAGGAAACATGTATTTTTTAATTTTTTAAATATTCATCAATTCTCAAAAAAATATGAGCAGCCTAACAATTAGACAGTGCCCAAAACAGTTGAAATTTTTATTTTAATTTGCCTATGTGCATTTTAATATACAGTATATGCAATAAATTTGTGAGCATTTAGAAATCAAAACAACTAATTATTACTACTAATAATAAATATTATATATTATACTGGTAACACTTTACAATAAGGTTTTATTAGTTAAAATTAGTTAAAAAGTATTTTATTATTATTATTATTATAGTATTTATTAACTAACATTAACAAAGATTAATAAATACTGTAACAAATGTATTGCTCATTGTTAGTTCATGATAGTTAATACATTAATGTTAACAAATGAGACCTTATTGTAGTGTTACCATTATATTTAAACTATTAATAATTTTATGTTTATAAGTTTATTAATGATACTAATAATACACTTAAAAATATAATACAAATAATACAAATAATATAAAAAAAATAAAGTATTTATAGTTGTAATCTAATAATTATTTTTAATCGTTGTGTCAAAAAGCAGAATTTAACATTAAGAATTATTACCTCATAATATAAGTGATATATAACTGCATATAATATTGTTATTGTTAAATGCCTATTAACAAATTATGCTATTAATACAATAATATATTTAAAAATAATAATAGCAATAATAATAATAAATTCTTATGTTCTGCAGATAATATTCTTATATTTTTAGTTGTAATCTAATGATCAGTTGTAGTCGTTTGTGTGTCAAAAAGCAGAAACAACACCATTAAAAATGATTTCCGCATATAACTCATATAATAAGTTTTGCTGTAATTCAGTGTATAAAGTTCAGAGGATGTCTGCAGTTGTTAAAACAGAAACCACTAAAAAAAGGGTGACGTCAAACCTTAACACATCTGTGCGAGGGGTCAGAGGTCATTGTGAGGCTTGCTATAGATGTGCGCTGGAGATGGGAAGGAACCTTGGCGTCTAGGTCAGATGAATCATTGACTTTTTGTACAGCCATGTCCGTTTGATAATAGCTGTAACAATAAGAAAAATATGATGAGTATATGTTGCAAATCAAAAGAAAAAATGCGTTATTAGAAACTAAAGCAACACACTACGCCAAAGTCACATGGCAAACCTCTCAGAAACAATTAAGCCCATGTGGCACTGAGCCACAAAAATAGACATTTGAATAATTGAGAATGAAGAATTGCATGTACACGTGTGTGTCCCTGTGTTTACACTGATAAACGTCTACCTAAATGCTTCTTGAGAAAATGGTGTGGATCACAATTTATACTAATTCATTCTGAAAAGACTACCGGTGTAGCTCGCCGTCAATCAGTGGAAGTGAACCTGAAATGAAAAACATCTCAAGCGGCTCCATTGAAACATGAGCGTGTACAACAGCCCATCCAGATGAAATGAAGTTTCATTCTATGAACTGGATGAGGTTCATGAAGACCTGAACATCTGGGAGAGCATTCCATCGAGGGTCTTGATCTTTTATAGACCTTCTGGCCTTTGCAGCCCTCGAGCACTGTAGAGTCTTGAGTCTCGACCCCTCGTAAACAACATCTGCTGGATGCACATCGCAAGGGGGCTCCAATCTCTGATGGATCAAATCATGATGTGTAAAAATGCATTGATCTAATAATAAAAGTTCAAAGCACTGATTACAGAATTTATTAATCGATTATCATGCCATCTAAGATTCTATGACTCAGCTTGATTTAAAGATGGTCTTTATGCCCTATACATGACAGATTTGGTCAGGAAATATTGTGTTATATGATCCAAATCCAAACAATATAAAGCCTGATGTATTATTTTGTCAATATCTCACTATAGAGCAAAACTACGCTTGTGGAAAAAGAAGTACATTTTAGCATACATAAAGTACGAAGCCCCTAAAGGGACATGGTGTTGGAAAAGTAAATATGAGATGGGTTGAAAAAAACATGTCAATGATTTTGCATTCTCTCGCAAATGTTTGTGCTCCTTTGAGAAACTTTGTGTTTGTGAGATCTTTGAGAGCAAAAGCAAAGATTCTTGGGAGAATGCAAACGTTGCGTTTTGAAATATATTTTTTCCTCCCATCTCATATTTATGTCCCTTTAGAGGCTCCGTAGAACATACTTTAAAGGAATATAATTTAGCATGAACTGAATGTCATGTTTTTGTAAACAATTTCATGTTAATTGCAATTAAATAAAAATAATAGTTTAACCATTGTAGTTTATACATACTTATGTCATTTCATAATTGCTTCTATGGTCTTTGAAATAGGATTCAAATTTTCATCCAAAACGTCATTTTCAGGTTCAGGCCAAAATCAGTCATTGAAACAGACGTTTAATTAGCGCTTCTCTGATGGCATGTTTTTACTGTGTTCAGCATCTATTTTGTGCACAACACATGGATAAGTTACAACAGTTAAACATGTCAGCTGTGAGGACACTAGCTCTGGGTTGACAATATTAATTTCTCATTTTTAATTGGTAATGACATGGTTTCTAAATCTAAAATCTTTTAGACTGATATTGATGAGCAAACAAAACTTCACTAAACATTTATTGTGCCTACCTTCCAATAATCGCAAAAAGCTTTGTTACTTTTAACATGAAGCATCGATTTTATTATGAAATTCAAACAATAAATATAGTTTTGGTGCTCTTTAATATGGCGTTACAGATCACTGTAGCCGTCTCAGTTCAAGAGGCAGCGCGGATCAAGTGCACATGAACCAATTCTCTCATCTCCTGTGTTATTGCACAAAATAAACATGGATGAACACCAGAAGGTATGCTGAAAGATATATTACAATGAAATGAATCCTGTCTCATGTAGGCCTAATCATTCAATCTGTGTTTTAACCGGGAAAAGACATTAATAAAACAGCTTGTAGGCTATACAATAGCCACGTTTCAACCACAGGAACTTTCCCCAGGAACTAGGGACTCTGGAGTGGTACTCGGTGTGTTTCAAATGAAGGGACCAGGGTCTAAATGAAATTCCGGGTTAATATTTCCCCCTCAGAAAGTCCCTGCTCATGAGGTAGTACTTTTTCTAAAGTATGTTCCAAGTTCCAATGTCTATAAACTCAGTTAACTAGAAAAAATAACTCTAAAGAAGAGCATTTTGCTAAATATATACACTGTATTACACATTCATTATATTATTACTTAATCTGTTAGTGATGTCTTCATTATTTAATGTATGTTTGAATAAATCTGAAAACAAGTTATTACAGTTTATTGTCGTATAATTGTTTATATTTCACCAACAAACTGGAGGTAAAACAATTCTGTTACTAAAAAGTTTATATAAAAACTGCCTTAAATGCAATTTAAATAATTGCGCTGATTGTTGGAGATTTTAATATTCATGTAGACAATACAAATTATGCGTTAGGGGCTGCGTTTACAGATTTACTAAACTCCTTTGGGGTAAAACAAAACGTCACTGGACCCACTCACCGTTTCAATCATACACTAGATTTAATTATATCACATGGAATCAATCGTACCGATATAGAAATTCTACCGCAAAGTGATGATGTCACTGATCACTACCTTGTAACATGCGTACTGCTGATATTTGTCAAATTGTGCCGCGATATCGACTAGGTAGAACAATTCTCCCGACAACCATAGATAAATTCACAAATAACCTGCCTGATCTGTCTCAGCTGCTCATTGTACCTAAACACAAAAATGAACTTGAGGACCATTTTCTCTAGTACATTAGATACTGTTGCACCAATGAGATAAAAAAAAGGTTAGAGAGAAAAATACTGCACCATTGTACAACAGTATTACTCACGCTATCAAGAGAGAAACTCGTAATCTAGAACGCAAATGGAGGCAAACTCATTTAGAGGTCTTCAGAATCGCAGCTCGTCCCATTATAGAACGGCTCTAAAAGCAGCCAGAGCCAAGTATCTCCGCAAACTCATAGAAAATAACCAAAACAATCCAAGGTTCTTGTTTAGTACAGTGGCTAGATTAACAAATAAACAAACATCACCAGAACAAAACATTTCATTACAGTTTAGTAGTGATGACTTTATGAATTTCTTTACTGAGAAAATTGAAAGCATCAGAAATACAACTGTAAATGTACAACCTTTGGCAGCGTTTTATGATTCAGCTTCAATTAATCGCCCCTCAAGAACAGTTGCAGTGCTTACAACTATAGGACAGGAAGAGCTAAATAAACTTATCACTGCGTCTAAACCAACAACATGTTTATTAGATCCAATACCCACTAAACTACTGAAAGAGTTGTAGCCTGTAGCACAAGAGCCTCTTCTCAATATTATTAACTCGTCTTTATCTCTAGGTCATGTCCCAAGACCGTTCAAGCTAGCAGTTATTAAGCCCCTCATTAAGAAACCACAATTAGATCCAAATGTATTAGCAAATTACAGACCCATTTCAAATCTTCCATTTATGTCTAAAATGCTAGAAAAAGTTGTGTCAGCCCAATTGTGCTCGTTCTTGCAAAAAAAACGCTATCTATGAAAAATTTCAGTCAGGATTCAGGTCTCATCATAGCACAGAAACTGCGCTCGTTAAAATTACAAATGACTTACTTCTAGCTTCTGACCAAGGCTGTATCTAAATACTAGTGTTACTTGATCTCAGTGCTGCATTCGACACTACAGATCATAAAATACTCTTAGATCGACTACAAAATTATACTGGTATTCAGGGACAGGCATTAATGTGGTTTAGGTCATACCTGTCAGACCGTCACAATTTTGTCTATTTAAACGGAGAAAAATCTTAAGATAACGTCAGTAAATCATGGAGTGCCGCAAGGGTCTGTGTTAGGCCCTCTGCTATTTTCAATATACATGCTGCCACTTGGTAATAAGAAAACATGGAATTAGTTTCCATTGCTATGCCGATGATACTCAGTTATATATTTCATCATGACCAGATGAAATCTCTAAATTATCCAAATTGACAGAATGTGTTAAAGAAGTAAAACATTGGATGACTAGTAATTTTCTTCTATTAAATTCAGATGAGACTGAAGTATTACTTATTGCACCAAAAACCTGTACACAGAATCTCTCGGACTACAATTTGCATGTAGATGGGTGTACTGTTACTCCATCCTCGACAGTTAAAGACCTGGGTGTTATATTAGACAGCAACTTGTCCTTCAAAAATCATATTTCATATGTTACAAAAACAGCCTTCTTCTACCTCAGAAACATTGCTAAGATATGGAATATGTTATCTATTTCTGATGCAGAAAAGTTAGTTCATGCTTTCATGACGTCTAGACTAGATTACTGTAATGCTGATTGTCCTGCATCCTCAATAAACAAGCTACAACTAGTCCAAAATGCAGCTGCTTTAGTTCTTACCAGGTTAAGAAAATATGATCATATAACACCAATTTTATCATCTCTACACTGGTTACCTATTAAGTTCCGTATCGATTATAAAGTGTTACTACTGACCTATAAGGCCCTAAATGGTTTAGCTCCTGTGTACTTAACTGACCTTCTATTGCCTTACAATCCTTCACGCTCTTTAAGATCACAAAACTCTGGACTTCTGGTTGTACCTAGGATATCTAAGTCCACTAAGGGAGGGAGAGCATTTTCACATTTGGGGTAAAACAAAACATCACTGGACCCACTCAACGTTTTAATCATACACTAGATTTAATTATATCACATGGAATCAATCCTACCGATATAGAAATTCTACCGCAAAGTGATGATGTCACTGATCACTACCTTGTAACAAGCGTACTGCTGATATTTGTCAAATTGTGCCGCGATATCGACTAGGTAGAACAATTCTCCTTTTGAAGGACAAGTTGCTGTCTAATATTGAGACAGCTGCTATGGTTCTTACCAGGTTAAGAAAATATGATCATATAACACCAATTTTATCATCTCTACACTGGTTACCTATTAAGTTCCATATCGATTATAAAGTGTTACTACTGACCTATAAGGCCCTAAATGGTTTAGCTCCTGTGTACTTAACTGACCTTCTATTGCCTTACAATCCTTCACGCTCTTTAAGATCACAATACTCTGGACTTTAAGATCACAATACTCTGGACTTTAAGATCACAATACTCTGGACTTTAAGATCACAATACTCTGGACTTTAAGATCACAAAACTCTGGACTTCTGGTTGTACCTAGGATATCTAAGTCCACTAAGGGATGGAGAGCATTTTCACATTTGGCTCCTAAACTCTGGAATAGCCTTCCTGATAATGTTTGGGGCTCAGACTCACTCACCCAGTTTAAATATAGATTAAAGACGCATCTCTTTAGCCAAGCATTCACATAATGCATCTCATATCACATCACATGCACGTGACTATCTTTGCCTAATGTTATGAACAGCAGCTACGCTAATTATTCTCCATGTGCTTTTCTGGTTTATCTCGGGACACCTGTCCCGAGGTGACTAGAAAGTACATCAGCTTCAGTGAGTAACACTGATGGCAACATTGAGTAATTCGGGACTCAATTTGAATGAATCTGTTGAAAACACCACCTGACTACTTGCCCCCTGTTAATTTGAGTTTGAGGCCTCTGGGTTAGAGTGTGCTAAACTGAGTGGGCTTATGAGTAAGAGTGTCTCCATCTTCACTGACTTTTAATCAGTTTTTAAATACAACCAAAATAAAGCTCACAGGTGAATAGAAAGTCCACCTATGACAAGACCTTTCATCAGACCGAAAAGCCGCTAAAATCCAACAATTTACACTTCACTGAAAGCGCACTGAATGAATCTTAGCGTTGTTTAGAGTGGTTGACATTAACACGGTCATGCGTCTCCTCACCTCCATTCAAAACTAAAGAACCGCGACAATAAATGGTGACTGAACTTATGTTCGCATTCCCGGCTTCAAACCTGTCCCTCATTTAGATGTCTTGGCACTGCAGATATATCGCACTGCACATTTTGATCCAGTTGTGCTATTCGCCCCCAGAAGACATCATTACACAGGGCATCAGGATGAACCGTAGTGATGTTGTTAGTGCTTATGAATATTCCTACGCATTTCTCCCAGGCACTCCAAAAAGGAAATTGAAACCTCCGAAGTGGAACGGAAAGGAACTAAGCTTGCACAAAGTGAATTAGGCTTTACTGTTAAAAGCACAGAATTCAGGAAAAGACAGAAAAATCAATACATTGTGTGTCTAATTAATTCCTGAAGGGATTTCTCAACTCCAAATAAGAATTAATTAACCCAGACAACACTTTTTTTTTCTCCCTTTTTCAAAATCACGACTTCAAAACACACATTAGGATTTAAAGTAAATACAACATTTTACATCACTATCATCACAGCAACACACAACCACTTACATGCTGAACAATCTGAACATGCTTGATGGACAACAGTAGAAAAAAACACCATGTTTGCAGGGAAAACAATTTTTTAGGTCTTTAATATTCATTGAAACTACTCAGTTCTAGTGATTTCTGTTAAGTCTGGCCAAGAACCAACAACTTAAGAGTGTTCACACAGTTCGGTTCTCTTGGTTAATTTGGTCCAGACCAAACACCGAACCTAAAGATACAAAACAGAAGGAATAAGGATAAGGTCACAACCTGATTGGACAAGATTTTATGATGAATATTTGAGATTAAACTTACCGAACATCTAAACAATGCTGTGTGCTTGGCTAAATGCGCTTGTTCTATGTGCTTTCTTATGGTGGTATTTTTACCAGCTGAGAACTCACAAATTAAATGTGTAATGGAATCAAAAAACAGCAGGGGTTCCTCTGTCGCACACACAAACAATGATCTGCTACAATGATACGGCAGTTCTGTACTGAACTGTAATGGGCTCTTATGATGAGAAGAACCAGGTGCTTGAGCATTCTGTCCTTTTTAAGGTCGTATCTTTTGACATCACAAGTTCTTTTAGATGTCTTTGGTCCATCTTGCGTTAATATTTCAGTCGAACCACACCAGAGTTTGTCTGGAAGTGAACTGTGACCCCCTGAAAATGTCTCTGTCCGCTTGTTTGGTGAGCACCACGGTCCAGATGGCAGCGTTCACACTTATTCAAAAGAACCTCGTTAAGCTAGTTATTTTAGTTTATAAAGTTTTAAATATGGATATTTTTCTTACAAAAACCCATCGCTTCACTTCAGAAGGCCTTTATTAGCCCCTGGAACTGGATCATTTTTATGATGGATGGATGTGCTTTTTTAAAAAAAAATCATAAGTGCCATTCACTACCGTTATTAAGCTGTGAAGAGCCAGGATATTTTAGATAGTCATATACACCTAGGAAGGCTTGAGGGTGATTAAATCATGGGGTGAGGGTGATAATATTCATTTTTGGGTGAACTATCCCTTTAAGTTGCCTTTTATTTCAATAATATTTATCTGCAAGTACATTTAAAAAAAAAAAAAAAAAAAACTTTAAAGATTTGAAGTACACCACAAGTGCACACATTCAATACAATTAAGCACACTGTATAAAACAGGGGCCCACAAAGGTGTCCAATCTGGCCTGGGGGTTGATTTGAGCTATAATAAAAATGCACAATGCACGATGATAAATCCAAACATTTTTTTGTTTTATTTTGGTCAATCTTTATTCCGGGCTTGCAAACAAACTGCTTTGTAATAATTTACCAAAATTTCATTT
Organism: Elopichthys bambusa; assembly: GCA_037101425.1. Lineage (NCBI taxonomy): Eukaryota > Metazoa > Chordata > Actinopteri > Cypriniformes > Xenocyprididae > Elopichthys > Elopichthys bambusa. Next base: position 14,499,375 of record CM074455.1, read on the forward strand.
GTGTGGAAATATTTACTAAGCCTGTAAACAGGACGTTAATACAGGCACACGCTGAATACGGACGAGGAGAACAGACGCGCCAGCAGAGAAAATACTCTACCAAGCTCACTGTTCACGAAATATAGGAAGAATAATATAAATATTAAATTGGGGTTGATATGAAGACCATGAAGTCTGACCATGCTGTTTTTGCTGTTAATCTTGAAATTATACAATAATTTAAATTAAAAACAACTGCTCATGCGCATAACATCTTTGTTGGGATTGTGATAAAAATGCAGTGTTTGCCTCTAATATCAAAGAGCTACACATATTTTTTTAACAAATAAATTTGCTTTAAAAAAAAATGCAACCAGTATCAGAATCAGCCAATTTGCTTCTAAAAAGCTGGAATTGGCCATGAAAAATCAAAATAGGTGCATCACTAATAAAAAAAATTAAATAAAGCATTATTTAAAAAATCTAATCGTTTTTTCGCTGTTAAAACAAATGCAGTTTTAAAGAGCAGTGTACTAGTTTTCTTGCAAATTAATTTGTTGTTTATATGGTTAATATTAATGCAACTATCAGCGCACTAAGGTTTTTTTTATTTTATTTTTTTATTAATTCAGCCAGAACATGGTTGTTAATTTTTTTCCAATCCGGCCCTCAACCTAAAATGAGTTTGACACCCCTGGTATACAACAAGTGAACATTGCAGAAGGTTAACTAGTGAACTTGCTACTAAGTGCTTCAAATGAAACTGTGAAAATCATGATGCAAACCATGGCAAATCGTGATTTTTCATGTGATATTTTATCCTCAAGTGTTTCTGAGGTTATGATACAAATAAGCTGAGAATTAGTAATTCAGTATGGTAAAAAAAGAAAAAAAAGGACATTTTACACGTGATATTCATTAAAAAAAATTTGCTTGTAGACTTGCAAGATGCCTATTTAAAAAAATTGCCAATTTACAGATATGGGCACTGCATAACTACAATATCCTTGGACTGGACAAACAAACCTTCCACACAAACACAACCTGTGCTGTGTTTAAATGGATACATTCGAGTGTGAAAACAGCAGCGCGCTCCTGTTAACAAAACGCTTCAGTAATAATGCCAACATCACCACAGCTAATGTTAGAGGAAACAGCTCCTCAGGCACATTTACCACAGAAAGAGGCACACGCTAAACGATAATGACAATGGGGGAGAAAGAGATACGGTCCACTTTATTTTTTCGGAATCTGTGGCGAGGCAAATGTTGTTTAGCTGTAATAACTGCTGGCCTTTATGCAATTGAGTTTATACATTGACATTTATGCAGAACAGCTGCCATTACTGTCAATGGTAGCGATATTACACGAGCCATCAAACTGAAACTATATCGCTCGGGTTTAACTTAATGCACTTCAGTAAACATTTATCACTTAAATGTCTCCGATTAAAATCTAAAGTATTTATATTAGGACTCCCTAGACTGCAATAGTATGCATCTTCCGTATCACAAATAGACGTTTTATTGCAGAAGGTAACGTTAAATGTTTACATTTGCATTTCTTAATGCCAAGCAAATGCACTAGCTGAACCAGCATAAGTATAAAACACTTGCACAACTGAGGTGAATAACAAAGTTAGCCTGTTTGCTCTAGCTAACTTCCTGCTTAAGTTATTCAATGGAAGATGTCTAGCGTACTCATTCCGCATATATATTAAACTATTGCTTTCAGCTAAAATGTCAAACTCACTGTGTTCACACGCACTGCTTCAGCTTCCTCCCTCCTCCTCCTGATGGTTTGAATGGGCGCTTACTGTACCGGATATTACGTCACTGAACCACGCATTAAAACCCCGCGGAAATCACGACTGCGTTCGAAAACCTAGGTAGCAATGACTTGTAAGGCAGCGTTTGTGCATTAAGGCACCTCATGAAAAGGATTTCGGACAGACTTCTGAGGCAACGTAACAGTTTAATGATCTACCGCAATATAGTGCGAGCTTTGGTGAGAACTAAACAAATATTTAATTACTACAGTAGTAATTTCTCGCTAGAAATGACATCAAATGTTGGTCAGAAATGTACATTTACTCACAAACTGGCCAGCAAACGCAACTTTCGGACGCCATCTTTATTTTTCTAGCTCAACTGTCACAGAATGGAAAGCACAGGATTGTGGGATATCAAAGGCAGTAAAGGATATGCTGTAAAGTATGCTGACTTGAAAAATCGATCAGATGAAGGTATCTCAGGGAACCGGAAGTGAAGCTAACATTGGATTCGGACGTGCCTTGATGCCTTCCTACCTTGAAACGTGTCCTCCGAAGGCAGCATTTTCCAGTTTTCGGACGCAGCCCATATCTGCCTTAAGACAATGGTATTTATTGACAATTAATACCTTTACTTGAGTATGAAATACGAAAGCAAAAAAATCTTCTACAACATAGGTTATATAGGCTATTTAAAATCTATGTTAATGAATTGTAGAAAAAACTTATCTAGAACAGTAAAGTAGGAGCCTATCAATTCTTTGAAGGGTTAATTCACCCAAAAATGAAATTTCTGTCATTAATTACTTACCCTCATGTCGTTCTACACCCGTAAGACCTTTGTTCATCTTCAGAACACAAATTAAGATATTTTTGATGAAATCCGTGGGTTTCTGAACCACATATGCAGCAATGTCATTGCACTTTTTGAGGTCCAGAAATGTACCAAAGACATTGTTAAAGTAGTCAGTGTGACTACAATGGTTCAACCTTAAAGTTATGAAGCGACAAGAATACTTTTTTTGCGCAAAAACAAAACAAAAATAACGACTTTATCTAACAAATTGAACTGTGTCATACGCAGTTGACGTAGTGAACGCAGTGCAGGCTTCCATGTTTACGTCAGAACGCAGACTTTTTATTTTATTTTATTTTTTTATTGCATAACAACAACAATAACAACATACATACAGAGGATCACAGTGTATTCAACTATTATCTATTACATTCATAATGGCATCAAAGGAAACAGAAAGAAAAAAAAAATATACAGGGGAAAAAAACGTACAGAATGTTCCAAAAAGAAAAGGATTCAAAACTCGCTTTTTTATTTCTTGCATCTTTTAGGGCGTCAATCTAATACTTAAGTTCAATTTTAAAAAATATAATGTTACGTTTATTATTATTATATTTCTGTTTGTGTATATGGTATTTTCCGTACATAATTATTAAGTTAATCACCAAATTATGCTCCAAAATCTTATTTTTATTATATAACAAAAATATATCTTTACCAAATAGTCGAATCTTCATTTTTGTGAATTTGAATATTAGATATTCAATATCAATCCAAAACGACTGGGTAAATACGCATTCAAAAAATGAATGGATTATGGATTCTTCTTCTGAATGACAAAAGATGCATGTAGTCTCCATGTCTCTTGAGACTACTTGTCTCACTGGATAAATCAAATGAATAACCTTACATGTAATTTCTTTAACTTTATTGGTGAGGCAGTATTTACTGGGTAAACTCCAGACCTCTTTCCATTCAATCTGATTATACATCGAGTTCCAAAAAGGTTTGCATTCAGGCAATAATGTACTTCTACATCATTTTTTAATAAAAAAGTTATTACATTTTTCATCTATAATTTTCACACCATTAATATTTAACTGATCTGTATATAAGGGAATAGGCTCAGAAGATATATTGCCTGATAAAAGTTGAATAAGACCACTATGGCATCAAATACTACTGCAAACTCCTTAGCAGTTACAGGGATCTTATAATGATTCAGGAATTCACAGTAATTGAAGAGCTGTCCGTTATTCTTAAATAGCTGCCTCACCAAAATTATACCATTATTGTACCAATTTCTGTAAAATAAAGATAATATATTTGTTGTTCCAAATCACAGAGTTGTGTGGAGAAAAGTTATGCTTAAAAATTAGCATCCATAATTAAATAAAAAGCTTTATCAGAACCTTGTTTACATCAACATGTTACACCTCGAACGTCAGAATGCAGACTCATTATTGGCCGGCTCCTGCGTCAGCATCACACGCATGCGTCATACTGAGCCAGCGTTCGGACATAAACACGGAAGCCTGCACTGCGTTCACTACATCAACTGCATATGACTGCAGTTCAATTTGTTAAATAAAGTTATTATTTTTTGTTTTTGCGCACAAAAAGTATTGTCGTTGCTTCATAACATTAAGGTTGAACCACTGTAGTTCACCCATAAATAAAAATTTCTGTCATTAATCACTCACCCTCATGTCGTTCCGCACCTGTAAGACCTTCGTTCGTCTTCAGAACACAAAGATATTTTTGATAAAATCCGATGGCTCAGTGAGGCCTGCATTGCCAGCAAGACAATTTCAATGGCCAGAAAGCTAAAGACCATGAATCAGTGGTTCGGAGCGCGTATCAAACTGCCAAAGGCACGCCCCCCAGCAGTGGTGAACCATTGAAATTTCGAAACACTAATGACGTAACGAAGCCTCGTTTACTGAAATCACTGTGACTTTGGCAGTTTGATACACACTCCGAAACAAAAGATTCGTAAAGCTTCATGAAGCAGTGTTTTGAAATCGCCCATCACTAGACATTGTTGAATAAAGTCATTATTTTGTTTTTTTGGCGCACAAAAAGTATTCTTGTCGCTTCATAACATTAAGGTTGAACCACTGTAGTCACATGAACTGTTTTAAATATGTCTTCAGTAGCCTTCTGGCATTGAAAGTGTTAATTATCTTGCTGTCAATGCAGGCCTCACTGAGCCATCGGATTTTATCAAAAATATCTTAATTTGTGTTCTGAAGATGAGCGAATGTCTTACGGGTTTGGGAGGACATGAGGGTGAGTACATAATAACAGAAATTTCATTTTTGGGTGAACTAACCATTTAAGATTCATAAGGCTATTGCACTGACAGACTAATTTTGCTCCTGAAAATGTTTATGATTATTTAGCAATTTATTATACAAGGTTCATCTGTTTGAGAACTCTCCATATTTAACCATGTTTCAGTGCATTTGTTGGCACATCACTGTGGAGAATTGAGTCCTGTGCTAAGCCTGGTCTCTGCCTAATATGATGTAGCCTCTGGTTACTTTCTTGGCATTGCTGCAATGAAACTCAAAGATACTGTGAAATCCTATAAAATGTCCAGCCAGGAAGTGCCTGCCTTCCAGCGTCCCACCTGCTTGATACTGAATCAGGTTCCTTTTCATCCCATAGGATCCTATGACAGGATCCCTGTATGAGTGAGCCAAAATTCTCAAAGATCTTACTCCAGGATGTCTGCCTGCTCAATACTAAATGAACATTATGCAAGTACATGCTATAAGATTCTTGGCTGGCTGTTGGACTGACTCAAGACCATGATCCTGTTAGATTTTGAACACAAGGGGCCGCCATTAATAAGACACAAATAATGTGTAAATCAGACACTTTTTCATCAGATGTGTTTGTAATTTACACCTTTTCGTGACCAGGCATGCATGTTAATTTAAATATGCACATTTTTTTTCTCAATGGTTAATTGGTAATTTGCAGCGGCATTCGCTAAGCTGGAACATAAACTAAGCCGGCATGAAACAGAAGTTGAGTTAGTCTTTTCTTCCCTATTGTGACATATTTCTGAGTGAAACGGTATTTAAAAAAAAAAAAAAAAAAAAAAAGTAGACTGGACTTGATTTTGCCCATAGAGAATTGATTGGATGGTTCATGGTTTGCTATTGTTGTGGTTTGTAGACAAGGCTTATGAATCTCAGACCTACTTGACATGGCAATTTTTGGAGCAGAATTAATCTTATGGCAATGAATCATTTCTAGATCTATTTTTGTAATAAAAAAATTACAATATTTTATATAACAATTTATAATAATAATAATTTTATATATAACCATTAAAGCACACTGTCATGGGACAATTACACTCTTTTCATTAGTCTTAGGGTACATTTACACAACAACGATCTACAAAAAATGGAAAAAATTTTCCTTTGCATTTTTCACGTATAGACGACAATATTGTGAAAACGGTCCCTGCTCACATGGATCTGCGAAAACAACTAAAGACGCTGTATTATGCATGCCAGGCCAGTAGTTGGCGATGTCACTTTTTGTAAAGAAACACCATGCGCCTATAGACTGCATACGAATATGCATGCGTATGACGTCACCGTTTCCACAAATTACACAGAGACAATAATGGTAACGTTTTGAAAACCTTGCACTTTCAAAAGTTTGCGTTTTCAGTGCGTTTTTCATACAAGAACCCATCTCTCTGCTTCAGAAGGCCTTTATTAACCCCCTGGAGCCGTATGGATTATATTTATGATGGATGGATACATTTTAGGGGGCTTCAAAACACCCCCCCCCCCCCCCCCCCCCCCCCCCACCCCACCATTAAGAGCCAGGATATTTTTTAGAGCCAGATATTTGTCTGAAAGAAGATAGTCATATACACATAGGATGGCTTGAGGGTGAGTAAATCATGGGCTAATTTTTATTTTTTAGGTAATCTATTCCTTTAATACAAGTCAGCACAGGCCCCTTTGACTTGGTTGATGTGTCTTGGATTATTCAAAAAGTGACAAATAAACTAGGCATGTGCTAAGTGTATCTGTCAGAAGTTTGTGCTGTATTTAGACATAAAAGTTTGTGACAAACAAGTGAAGACAGGTTTGGCTCATTTCACACTTATAGTCTTGTAGTGCACACATTCGCACATTCTCACAATCCCCAAGCTGAGACACTGGGGATATGACTGTATTTCATGTGTATCACATTTTTATTTGTCTCTCCTCAACAAACTTTTCCAGGTCAAAAAGTACTGAAGATGTCACAGCCAATTGTAAGGCTTCAAGCTGGCCAATTAGGTGATGCAGAATTCTCTGCTTGCTTTCGATTTTTGGTTCTTCTTTGGTTATGTAAAATCAGTTCCACCTTCTTTTTCAAAGTTATCTGTACACATCAGTAGTATGTGAAATAAGTATAAAAAAAGAATAGTAAAAAAAACACAGCAGAGATAAGGTGCTATGATAAATAACAAAATAATTAAAAGCTATTTTCAATCATATCATTTTTACATTTAATCATTTATTTTTAAATGGAAAAAATAAATGATTAACAGTTGCTATACTGTAAACATTAACAAGAAGCTAAACTTTTTTTTTAAAAGTCACCATGAATTGACAATTCGTATTTTACATGGAATATTGCAGTACTTATTATCAATAATTCACCCGTGCACATCATTACTAATAATGCTCTAATAATCTTTAATCAAAACAACATTCCCCTCCGTTTTTGCAGCTACTTCTCTTCTCTTCTCTTCTCTTCTCTTCTCTTCTCTTCTCTGATGCCATGTTTACTGGTGTAAGGGTAGGACAACCTGTCACTCACATGAGATTGACCCAATAGCAAACCACAACCATCCAATCAATTCCTGAAAGTCCCGCCCTTCATTTTTTCTTGTTCGAGAAGCCGTTTCACTCGGATATACATCACAATATGGTAGAAAAGACTATCGCAACTTCCGTTTCATGCTGACTTTGAACTTTACACTGCATCAAAAGCGAGGCACTTATGTGCGACACGCTGAATGATGTCAAAGATGTCCAGCACATGTATACATAGAAAATAATTAAAAAGCATGCAGCACAGTGCAATGCGAAAGTGCCTTCTGTGTGAACTAAACCCTGTTTATCCCACTTCAATGGGTAGAAGCATCAAAACACACAAGAAACAAACTGCTTACAAAGACAGATGTAAGCATTTCACCTCATTTGATTTTGTTGCAAACATGCTTTCAGTCCTCAGCGATGTACAGAATGAAGATGAATCCATCTAAATAGTGCTAGCTTTTGTAGGCATGCAGAATGGAGACAGCAAAATTATCCATTCACAAGGAATTCCCATGCAAGTGATTTTTTTTTTTTTTTTTTTCACCCTTCTTTTCAATAAAAACTGTCGTGAATGTTGATTATGGGGTGTTGAGGGTCCATTTTCAGGAAAGGAATCAACCTGTACATTTTTGTGGAATCAGTTAGCCTAAGGAAGAATGTCTCTCAGGCTGAATAACTCCAAAGCATACAAAATTAGGCTTGCCACTTACATTAGTATACCTGACCGACCTCAGTTCCTATAGTCGAAATCAATACAAATGAAGAGTTTGTCATTTTGGGGTAATCTCATGACTGCATGGCATGTCTTGGGGTTCCTAACAGCATCAACACCAGAGCCTTGGAGACCTATTATGAGTAGGCCCTGGACAGAGGCTTTGCTTCCAGCACTTTCCTGATGAAATGCCACATGTTTTATGGGTAGTAACTCTGTGGTGGACAGGGTCATAATGAGCCCATGGAGAACCAGACATCTGTCAGCGCCGGGCTTGTGTGTGTGTCCACATGTGACAAATATGAAAGAGAAACTAAAGAGAGGAAGACTGAATGAGAAATAAGAATGAGACCAAAAGATACAAGACTCCCGTGGACAGCAAATTCAGTAGTCAAATGGTACAGACACACATTACACATTACATCAAGTTCTTGGGCTTGAGAAAATGTGCAGATTGTACTGCCCTGTTTGTTACTGCTGGCATTAGTAAAGGTAATTTATGGATTATTGATTATTGATCCAAGCTCTAATCTGAGGTGAACCTACAGCATTTAAAGTGGCTCCCCTATGATTACAAGCCAAAGAACCACTTTTAGTGTATACGTGAAACTGTGAAAATTAAAACCACAATAGTGCGTCATTACGTTGTTGCTAATGTGTTTTTGATTTTTTCTTTCTTAGTTATGTGCTTACTATATGGTAAGTGGTTTCTTACACCATGTCCTAACCAGTGTTGGGGAAAGTTACTTTTAAAAGTAATGCATTACAATATTGCGTTACTCCATAAAAAGTAACTAATTGCGTTACTTAGTTACTTTTTATGGAAAGTAATGCGTTACATTACTTTTGCGTTACTTTTTCTAATCTGGGCTGGGCTGTTTGTTTGTTTTTATAACAGCAAAAAGTTATATTTTTGGCAAATGTAAAGGCCCGTTCAGACCAAAAGTGAAATGAATAAACCTCAGGCTGATGGAAAGCAAATTCACGCCTGTACAGTAGAGGGCGCAACTCAAACAAACCTTTCAGCTGTGCTGCCATTCAGGAATACAGAAAAATAGGACACAGGAGAAGAACTAAATGAGTAAATGTATGCTCAAATTTAGTCTAGAACTAGTCTAGAATAACCATCATGTTTACATAGCACAAACAACACCTGTGCACTCTTGATTCCTCTCAACATGGGGACAGAAGAGCTATCAGTCAGTATATGGGAAAATAAAGTAACTTGCATACTTATTTGAAAAAGTAACTCAGATATTTTGTTAAAGTAATGCATTACTTTACTAGTTACTTGAAAAAAGTAATCTGATTACATAACTCGTGTCCTAACCAGATGGGATTCTAGTGACAAAAAAATCAATCACAGATCACAGTCAATCAGAAGAGCGTTGCACTCGCAATGAAATCAATAAGTACAAAACCAATAAGGCTGTAACCAATAACCTATAGATCAATCCCTTACTTACAACCTGTTAGTGGCTAACCAGGAGGATTCCCAGGGCAGACTGCTGGGTAGACATGTTGGAGGCAGTGATGTGGCTTGCTTTAGCCAATTTAAAGGGATGGTTCACCCAAAATGAACACACGCACAGATTTTGTTTGAAACAACATTCTCCCCTTGTCTGCCATGCATTAAAACGGGTTTTACAGTGCAAATTCAAATCCCTGTGACACCATAATTAAACTATGAAATTACATGTTCTGCTTATGGTTTGTTCCCCATGGCACTAATTAGGACTTCCTATTTAATGGCACAATGAAAGCAGTGAGTTGCATTTGTAATATTTATTTGGTTTGTTAATTTTTTTTCGAATCAATGTGTTATTATCAGCTGCGTCAGAGCAGTTTTGGAAAGATGGTGTGATAATGACCCATTTCAGACAGACTAGTCTTTTATGTGGCAGCAGTATTTTTAGACATATTAACCAGGGAAATATTTCCCTTGTCTCTTTTTATACCCCACAGCTATTTTGGTAAAACATATAATTTGTGTAACTTACAATATATTTAGGAAATGTTTAGGTTCATGAAATAAGATGTAGTCCAGATAACTGAATGTGCACAAGATTATAAAGGTAATAATGGAATGTACAAAAAAAAAAAAAAATCAATACCTTACAGACGCAAGCGGGAATAGTAAACAATATGTTAATTTCAGCAGTCATTCTGACCTGCTTCCATATAATACATGCTAATTTACAGCAACTTATTAGTGATAGAATGTGGTGAACTTTAGTTAAACAATGAAGTTTAAAGGGGTGTTTAATCAGCCGCACTTGAGTTTAGAACACAAACGTGGTTGAGAAAAGTGTAGGAACTCATTTGAATGGTTTGCTGTCATTGAGGGCACATAAAGTGAAGTCCACAAGTTCTTATGTTCAATTCTTTGATAATTATATACAATTACGCAGGGAATAATTAAATCCATCATTATCTCAAGTACAATGCACTAAAAAGAGAGCAGAACGAGAAAATGTTTGATTGTGATAATTACTGAAATTATTACATGAAGACATCACCTCATAATTCAGGACTACTTCATTCCCAACCAAGGCCTTGAAACATAGTTAACAAGAAAACAAAGTTAGTGAACAGGGAAAGAAAGCAGTGTTAAAAATATTCACTTTTATTTACCTTTAAAGTATATAATAATCAGGGCTAGAGAGATCAACTGAAAACAGATCATACAATGCGTTTATGTGAAGTGGCTCTTATTTATTTATTTAAATATATAAGAAATATTTATGGATCTGGACGTAGGCCAGACTAAACCCCCATGAGCTTCCCCACAAGCACAACAGCTGGTATGTGTTTAGCATCAAATAATGATGTTGTACTATAGATGAATTTCTGTAGGATACAGAAACCTATTCCAATCTATTCATGGTCTCTAATGATTGAAGTGTAATTGATAGGTTTCCCCTTACCAGAGGCACTAAAGAGATTTCCAAAAAGCCAACCCCTAAAATATAACTTCATTCATATTTTATTCAAGCTAAAAATGTATGTCAACCATTGCAAAATGCATAACTCTTCACCCTATTCAACTGAATTATTGATGTTACTTAAGCCTGCAGAGGCAAACGCATCACATTTACCCTGCAACAATGTATACTGTTGTTATGCCCTTCACATCATAACCTGGTTTTCCAAGAACACTATAATCAAACCAATAAGGTACATTTAAAGTGCCCCTATTATGACTTTTTTAAGTATCCTAATATTGTTTTGGGAGTGTTCTACAACAGGTTTACTTCATGCAAGGTCAAAAAACACTTTCGTTTTCTCATAATATACATTTAATTTATACATTCTTTAAAAGTTTGAAGAATCAGTCTCTTTAAACCCCTGCTTTCCGTGAGCCTACACTGCTCTGATTGGTCAGATGGCCCAATCCTTTTTGATTGGTCTACTGCGCACACCCATTGCTATAACTGAATGATAGCTACCAATTTGCAAGACGTCATATACAATGTATGGACAGAAAAGATAGCATCGATTTTACCATATCAGTTTGAGCCCGAGTCCAACAATGAAACATGAAGTAGCTGATCAACCAGAAACCAATTCGCAATCACGACTGGAGTAGGACATTTCTCTATGGTAAGTGTCACCTTAGTTTGCGTTATGCATAAGACGTGATAGCAGCATCACTATTATACTTTATGTAGGTGCACCTGTAGGAACTGAATGTAATCAGAATGTTAAGCGAAGTTGAAAACCTCTAAGATAAACATTTAGGCCAGAATTGTACAGACTTTGTCATAAATATTAACAAAGTAAAAAATGGCTGTATCATTGTTTGACATTACAATGGGTGTTTACTGTTTACAGAGAGAATACTTCAACTAGTTAGCGCAGACTAGAATCTTAACATCCTATTACAATACAGATAGAGCTCCACTCTACTGTAATAATAAAAACGCAGGAAAAAAAAGTTTGTTTTGAAAAAATGAATTTTCCCTGGCGTCTGCACGCGCAATAAGTGGGCGGACAATATGCTAATGTTTCGTTGTGATGTCACAACAAAACGGCTTGGGATTCATTTTACAAACAACGTGTTTAATTGACTCAGAGTCGGCTCTTACTTTTGAGAGACAATAACTTTATATACAGTGCACTATCAGATTTAAAACTTTGCAGGATGTTTTCATTCACTTAGAGCTATGTTACACACTACATGACAGGTAATTTTCAAAAATCCATAATAGGGGCACTTTAAACATATTTTAAACAAAGCAGACAAAGCAGTCTATCTATGTTTATCTTTACAGCACTTGCAAGTCAACAATGTACTGATATTCCTCAAACACTCTGGTTAAAGTTTTTTCAAAACCCCAAAACGCAAGTATTAAACATATTTATTCAATTAGCCTGAGCCTCATGGTGAATTAGCCTTCCAGTTAGGCTTAAAACTGACATCATGACTACTATAGCAGTATTTCATTTACACAGAACCAACACTTTCAAGGTCCAGAAAGGTACTAAAGACATCGTTAAAAAAGTCGACGTGACTACAGTGGTTCAACCTTAATTTTATGAATTGACGAGAATACTTTTTGCGCGTAAAAAACGAAACAAAACAAAAATAATGACTTTATTCAACAATATCTTCTCTTCTGTGTCATTCTCATATGCTGTTTACGTCATTATTGGCTGGCTCCTGCTTCAGCATCACACTCTGCCAATACTGAGCCTGTGTTCTGATATAGAACCTGGAAGCCCTGAATGTAAACAGTGTATGTTTTTGTAAAAACATACAAAAAGTATTCTCGTCGCTTCATAAAATTAAGGTTGAACCACTGTAGTCACGTCGTTTTAAAAATGTCTTTAGTAGCTTTCTGGACCTTGAAAGTGGTGGTTTAATTGTTGTCTATGGAAGAGTCTTATACCTCTCGGATTTTTTCAAAAATATCTTAATTTGTGTTCCGAAGATAAACGAAGATCTTACGAATGTGGAACGACATGAGGGTGAGTAATTAATGACAGAATTTTCATTTTTGGGTGAACTAATCCTTTAATGCTACACTGAAGCATACATAAGGTTCATCAGGTTCAGTTGACGATAGTGTTGTTTAGTTGGCAATAGTGCATTACGTTTTGTTGTTAGGTGACACTCTGGAACACTCAATGCTGATTGGTCAATTAAGCCACCCTGCATGGCTGAGATTTTCTAGTCTGCTCATTTGGGCAACTGAAACTTATTCTCAGGGTTGTTGCTACTGGGGGGAAAAGGGGTGCTGAGTACATGGGGCCCAGAGGCATTGGGGGCCCATAACAATCTCCCCCAAGGGCCCTTGCAACCCAATGCAATAAACTGTACTAGGGTGCCCAGAAAACATAGCGACGCCACTGCCAATGCTATACATTCTTGTCTCTCGTATCACCATGGATTTATTTAATACAAACGCAATTTGTGCCATCTAGTGTATAAGTTATGGATTGTAATAAAATATGACCTCAGAATACTTCAATAGTCAAGACTTTTTTTGACAAAAACTGCAACTGTAAAGCTACATGACATTTAACAAGTAGCAAGGTGGTAACTTCACTGTTTTTGAGGCAGTTAAAGTTACAGCTCCGCAGTATGTTTCACACGCTTAATCTCTCGTTATCTCTCTCACTAAAAAACTTTTTTTTTTCAGCCAGGTTGCCACCTCAGGTGTGCATTATTTGTTAATAATTCGTCAGTTATTTCGTACTTAAAGGCACACTATGTAGTTTTTCGCCACTAGAGGTCGCCTATCCAAAACAAAGGCGTAGCTTGATGACGCCAAGATTGAGTGTGGATTCTTGGGAGATGTCGTCTTCACCTCACAGCCGGTGGTGGAAAAGAATCGGGATAGGATTCTCATGGATTCGATTATTAACGTTACTGTAGTATGAAGCAGAGCAGAGCAGAGTGCTATGGGAGTGCAACAAGGCAGCTGAAGCGATTGCTTATGAGAGACAAGCGCAACACATGTATCGAGAGCAGCAGAACTTTTATAATGCCACAGTCCCCGCGTCCACTTCTTCCAGTCAAGCATATGTGGGGTAAAGCAGCGCTGTTTATCATATTAGATACATTTAAGTGTGTTGAAAATGATGTAATAACATTACTTTGTGCGTTCGCTCGGCAGCTGCTATCAGTGGTAAATCAAGAAAAGTTTTCTGTCTATAAATGTATCCAAAGAGTTGTTCCATTGCCTAATAAAACATATAATATATTAAAGCGTCTCTAGTGTTTCCATGGTTTCTACAAAATAAAAATGGAAATCGAGGGTAACACAGGTATGATGTCATTGATAGACGACACATTGGAGTCAGTCACCGTGTCCTGTGTAAAAATGACTTATTTCTCTGGATTTAAACATTTTTGGGATAACGTAAGTACACAAGTCAACAAAATATATAACACTGTTCTAGTGGTTTTTGGATATTTTAATCCATATTGTGCCTTTAATGTATGCATGGCTCACAATATCTTTCTTTTGCACAAATCTATTTGAAATGCAATTAAACAAAACAAAAAATGTCCGCAGCGCAGGCGATACTGATTTACTGCCGTTCACCCTTACGAGTCATCAGAGAATTGAGAAACTTTAAACGAGTGCACACTGAACAAAATGAAAGAAAATACTCATTTATCCTCTCATTTCTGAAAGGAAAGCTGTTTCACAGAACACCCCCGGCCACACGTTCATTCACCTTTGCTTCCACACCAAAGTGATTCTGAAAAATGTACAGATATAGAGCCTTATATTTAGTTTGACGTTAATGGCTCAATAGGTTCTTGTTTTTCTCATTTTCTTTGTCCTTGTCTTTTTCACTTTGTAGCTTTTGCTTTATAATCCTGTTTTGACATATTTCATTGGCCTTAGCTAGTGAGGCAGAAAAGAATTCAACCTTGCAATTCCTTTTTCATATCTCTCTTTTGTTATTATTGTTATTTTTTGTAAAACCTCTCTCGTGGTGTTGGTGGACTTACTAACCAAAGGGCCATATATAATGGAACTCCATTCATCCAGATAAAAAGAATGTTGTTTCCACAGCAACAGGAGCCCATTAGACAGACACAATATGAAGCATCGCTCACAGAGACATAAGATCTCTGACTAGTTCATTATTCCACACTTTACAAGGAAAATTAACTCACATTTTCCATGTGAGATGTTGTCGGGCTTTAATGACATTCAGTGTCTATAAAACTGTTTTATCACAATATGTTGAAGACATAATTAAAATATTTGACTATAATAATTATGGATGTGAGGTCTGCAGTATGCTGAATACCACACAAACAAGAACTATATATCTTTACCAAAACTTTTATTAAAATCGACCCAGCTTTTCAGCTGACATCACCAACTGCAATATCCTTTTGCAGAAATGTCTCCACAGGTATGTTTTTTCAGTGAGTTCATATTGACTTTACACACCACAAGCAAAGGGTCACGTGATTGTGTAGAGTACAGCAACTTGAATTATTACTGTGAATTGTGAATACCATATAGGATGACAATGATGGATATATCATACGTTCTCTTTGCACAGATGACTAACCAAGCCATTTAATTTGAGTTATTTAAACTTAATCAGTCTCATTGAAATTAAAAGCATAACCATCTGCCCCCCTCCCCCTCCCCCTCCCACCCTCTTGAAAGTAATTACCTCACACTAACCGCTAGCAGTGTAATGTTTTGATCTGCCCTCCAATTGTTTAATTTCATGCAAATGTATTCTCCTCATGCTCACAATGGTTCTTGGTGCAGTACAAGGCAGACAAGCGCAAGATATCTGTACCACTGCACAGTTAGATTCAACACAAAGCGCAGACAAGAAGTCATTTATTTTAATCAAAACTTATGAAGTTTGGTGTGTGACTCTAGTTAATGTGAAGACTGATGCGAAATCTAAAACAAGCGCACAAGCAAGCTGCACTAATTAACATTAGCACTCATCTGTCTTTTTTTTTACCCCAAAGTATGTCTTTTTTTAAATGAAAATATCATTCCTTATACCAGTGTGATATTCTGAGACAACTGTAAGTTCAGTTCCTTAAGAAGTGTAAACATTGTAGCTACATCCAAAATCATGGCCATTTAAAATATATTATGGAAGTTTGTACAAAAGGTGACTGCAACTTTTGATCTCACAATTCTGACATTTTTTTCCTCAAAATTGCAGAAATTCAAATCTGAAGAATAAAGCCACAATTGGGAGAACTGGGTGGCACAGTGGCTAGCACTGTCGCTTCGCAGCAAGAAGGGTTTCCCCCCGCACAGTCTGCAGTATAGGTGAACTGGAGCTGCTAAATTGTGTGAATGTGTCACAGGCCATGTAATGGGGAGGGTTGGGGGAAAGATCTAGCAACCTACCCTGGAAAAATCATTGCCACGATTGGACAGTCAGCTCACAATTCTGACATTTTCTCACAATTGTGAGTTTATATCTTGCAGTTGCCAAAAAAAAAGAAAAAAAAAAAGAAGTCAGAATTGTAAGGTAAAAAAATTACCCTTTTTATTTTTTATTTAGAGGCAGAAACAAGCTTAAGAATTGTATATAGTATGAAGTAGGAATGAAATCGAATGTTATACATCTGCCATGTTGTCACATGTTACTTGCGGCCTCAGTTGTGTTGCTTCACCTCCATTCACAACTCCTCTCCCGTGGCTGGGAGACTCCCGGGTACTCTTCGCCTTCTGTTTTATTAATACTGTGAATTCGGTATGGCTGCCCCCTAATAGTCGATGAGAAGAGGCTTAGTCGACCAAAATTTTATTAATTGTTTTGGAAAAAAAAAAAAAATCCACAGGAAGTGGCGAAATCACACACTCTGTGACAGACAAATTGTTAACAGCTGGTCTATGTGGTAATTACAGTACATCAGGCACAACGTTAACCTAGAAAAATGTAAGCTATTCAAGTGTTTGTGCAGAATGTAAAAGCTGAATAGTAGCGCGCTTACTGCATGACAGGTAACATGGAGGCGCCGGTGCGATCACTTGCACTTAAAATTCTGTCATTTTTGGTCATACAGAAAAGTGTAATACATCTTTTGAATCTGTAAAGAGTCTACTTTTATTTGCATGCACTCAAAATAACAACAAAACATTGTGCCTTTGTAAAATAATGAACGGAATCAGGGTGCGATTTCTGCTGTCTCTCTGTGAACTTGAGCGCGCCTAAAAAAGAAAGAACTGAAACTCCATGTAAACTTGCCTCACAGACATAAAAAATATAGCAATAGAAAGGGAAATATCTACTTTTAAATTAACCAATTGAAATGGAAAACAAATATTCTCATGTTATGTAATCCGTATGAAATGTGCATATGGGTGAGTGCACTACTGCGGAGAGGAAGATTCAGCATCGTCAACGTCATCACTGTAGTTGAAGATAAAGAAAACACTAGTTTATCAAGTAATTATTAAAATGTTTATTTAAAAAAAGCAGTCTCCTTGCTGTTTTCCCTTGAAGCATTCATAATTATTACGTCTACCGGTGCGCTGTGGCAAGCTGTATGCGTGCACTTGAGTGCTGATTAGTCTATGCAGGCATTAAAGGCTCATAATCATGATTTACATGGTTTATTAATAAACGTGTAATTAGTCGACTAATGCTTAAAATGAATGACTACTAGTCGACCAGAAAAATCTTTAGTCGAGGGCAGCCCTAGAATTCAGACAGACTACTATTTTCATCTAGGCATTTTCAGATGCAGGGTGTTGTTTTCAAAACATTTCTCGGTGTGTTTTTTTCCAGAATTCCAACCAGTTCAGTATAGCAACACTGGCTCAACCAGTGGCACTAGTTTGGAGGTGGAGCTATCTGTTTGTATGACCAATAGCAGAAGGGGGAGTTCCGGAAACCTGTTTGAAAACAACTGGTGCCTATAGTGCCACAGATAATACAAACTTCACCTTTAAAGGTGCAGTATGTAACATTGACAGCTAGCAGTTGAAATGGGTACTGCAGTCCAAATTCAAAATATTGGAAAGAGTTGTTTCCCTGCCCCCTCTTCCCTATTCAACACTCACACAGGTTGCCAGATTGAGGAGACACAACAGGAGCGAGCACAATTAACAGTGGAAGGCGAAGACTTACACACTGTAATTTGATGAGTTGATTTATCCGCATTTTAATATGCTCCTGTTCATAGAGACTTTTAGAGGATATTTAGGTTGGGTAGAATCTGCAATCTCTGACCTTGTTTGTTTGCTGGCTTCCATGTTTTTCATCAACTGGCAACCTGGGGTGTCGAAATACTATTGGGTAAATTGGTAGTGGGCGGAATCACACAGACCAAAACAAATATATTCCAACAAGAAACGCACATTTCAAAGTAGAATAACTTCTGTAGCATTGTTTTTCAGAGAAACGAGTATTTAGTACTTAGCATGCTTCCTAAATATCTGCAAACATTTGATATTTTTATGCTTTAGAACAGTCAAAAAATTACACACAGCACCTTTAAGAAAAAAAGGGTGATGAAAAAAAAGACCAAAACTGACTTCATACATCACATTACCTTTTCATTCAGAGCAATGTTTCTCTTGGTTTTGGGGATACCTGAGGTGATCTCTTCATGGAGCACAGAGGAACCTCCAGACACAGTCATTAAGTATCAAACAACAGAATGAAAATAACACTTTTCTCTGGATATGGATCACATATTCATAAATTAAGAGCGTCTCAATCTTTCAATCTTTCAATCTTTCATGTAACATCAGGATAGCACATGACTCAGTGAATTTACATTCCCCAGAAATTCATACAGTTCAAAGATTGAGTGCTGTTTTACTTTGGGAATCCATTGCAGGTTGGAAAAATACACAGTGCTCTAAAAATCCATATGGGGTCCATTAAAGAGTGATTGTCATATAAAAACATATCAAACTTTAGAAGAGTTCCCATTTGTCTTACCTTAGGCGAGAATTGACCTCTTTATCCTTTCTGCCATTCTGTCTCTCTTCTTCTCTATGGTATTGAAATACATGAGCTCTTTCAAGCCTCTTTTTTAATGTAAAGATCAACTGTAGTCTATAGCACTCAAGGGCTTGAAAGGTCCATGGGTCTTCATTTTTCCCAAAATTTTGAATGCTTTGTGGTAAAAGGTTACAGAGGTTTGAATGACGAATAGAGAAGCACAAAGAAAGTTACATCAAGGCCAAGGTCTTGCGAAAAATAAAAGAAGAGGTAGAACAAGAAGAAGACTAAATTAATGCTGACCGGTCCTAGAACTGAAAGCATCAGCTGTACAAGAAAAAAAAATGCAGATTTATATGGAATGAAGCTGAACTGAATTCTTAACATAATTATGTTAAACATTTTTTGGAAGCCTGATACATCAGCAAAAGATAAACGGTATAAAGATGAATGATGTGTCATATTAGGATGAT
Organism: Elopichthys bambusa; assembly: GCA_037101425.1. Lineage (NCBI taxonomy): Eukaryota > Metazoa > Chordata > Actinopteri > Cypriniformes > Xenocyprididae > Elopichthys > Elopichthys bambusa. Next base: position 14,518,864 of record CM074455.1, read on the forward strand.
GTTCATCATGTTCAAATCAAAAGTCGGCAAATGTTTCAGACAAACTTTAGGATTTATTATCATTGAGAAACACCATGGGTGGAGAGTTGAGTATGGAATATACTCTGCAATACATTTAAGTGAATAAGTTCTGCATGAGTGAGTCTAATACTGTTACATTGATGATGATAAAAATAAATCCAAGTCTTTAAATGAAAAGACACATCTGTTGATTACACATCTGTTGTTGTTCAGATTTTCCATGTTATTTTAGGCCCATATAACAGATTACTACACCGGTCAGGCATAACATTATGACCACTGACAGGTGAAGTGAATAACACTGATTATCTCTTCATCACGGCACCTGTTAGTGGGTGGGATATATTAGGCAGCATGGGAACATTTTGTCCTCAAAGTTGATGTGTTAGAAGCAGGAAAAATGGGCAAGCGTAAGGATTTAAGTGAGTTTGACAAGGGCCAAATTGTGATGGCTAGATGACTGGGCCAGAGCATCTCCAAAACTGCAGCTCTTGTAGGATGTTTTCGGTCTGCAGTGGTCAGTATCTATCAAAAGTGGTCCAAGGAATGAACAGTGGTGAAACAGGGCAACAAGGTCATGGGAGGCCAAGACTCATTGCTGCACGGTGGGAGCAAAGGCTGGCCTGTGTGGTCCGATCCAACAGACGAGCTACTGTAGCTCAAATTTCTCAAGAAGTTAATGCTGGTTCTGATAGAAAGGTGTCAGAATACACAGTGCATCGCAGTTTGTTGCGTATGGGGCTGCATAGCCGAGGACCAGTCAGGGTGCCCATGCTGACCCCTGTCCACCACCGAAAGCACCAACAGTGAAGCATCAGAACTGGACCATGGAGCAATGGAAGAAGGTGGCCTGGTCTGATGAATCACGTTTTCTTTTACATCACGTGGATTGCCGGGTGCGTGTGTGTCGCTTACCTGGGAAACACATGGCACCAGGATGCACTATGGGAAGAAGGCAAGCCGGCGGAGGTAGTGTGATGCTTTGGGCAATGTTCTGCTGGGAAACTTTGGGTCCTGCCATCCATGTGAATGTTACCTTGACACGTACCACCTACCTAAGCAATGTACACCCTTTCATGGAAACGGTATTCCCTGGTGGCTGTGTCCTCTTTCAGCAGGATAATACGCCCTGCCATAAAGCAAAAATGGTTCAGGAATGTTTTGAGGAGCACAACAATGAGTTTGAGGTGTTGACTTGGCCTCCAAATTCCCCAGATCTCAATCCAATCGAGCATCGGTGGGATGTGCTGAACAAACAAGTCTGATCCACCTTCAGGGGTCTAGTGGAGTCCATGCCTCAATGGGTCAGGGATGTTTTGGCAGCAAAAGGGGGACCAACACAATATTAGGAAGGTGGTCATAATGTTATGCCTGATCGGTGTATATACAATCTGTATTAAAGAGCAGTGTGGTGCTGCCTCCCAGTAGTTTTTTCCCCATCACATGCTGAACTTGCTCATGTCATGGTAAGTAACTTAAGCGGTCATATGACAAAAAACTTAATAAAAATAAATTAATAATAATAATTGCAGGGTTAAAAAGGTTTTCATTTTGAAGACAATGCTAAGCCTAGATGAGTTAAGGAAAAATGGTTTAAAAAAGACAAGTACAACACAGTAAAATTGCTTATAACCTTTAACCATTAGGTGGTGCTGTTACTGAATTGATAGGGAATTGGTCAGGCCATTGTGACAAAGATATAAAGAAAGTTATAGTAAGGCCATGTCATTTCTGCAACAGGCTATAAACGGTTGACCAATCACAACACACTAATCCAGCCGGCCAATCAGAGCACATTCCGCTTTTCAGAAGGAGGGGCTTCATAGAGACCGAAACAGGACATTACTGACAGACTGGGAAGAGAGGTGCTGCAACAATGTTAAATATGTGGGGGAAAAGTGTTTCTTTAACATTTAAGCATATTCTAGTAGACCCCAAAAACAAAGACTTTGTCAAAGGGTATAATATGGCCTCTTTAATATAGATTTCTAGACCACACTTCTTCAGTCAAGCAAAAAGTGCCTCATAACTTGCTCACTTTTAGATGAAAGCTGCTTTCCACCATTATAGATGCAAATTGATTAAATTATGCTGGCTATTTTTCAAATTCCATGAAGGTTAGAAAGATCGGTTTTAGAAGGGAAAAGAAGGGAAAGACACATTCTCGTGCTTCTCACATGAGTAGTTCTCTTGCTCCTCAGAGATAAAGTGCTCTTCACACAAATAATTTTCCTCTCTCCTCCATAAACTACTTTTAACATCATACTTACTGGTTCGTAGGACTCTCACTGGCCAGTATGAGACGGATGCAGCTTGCACATCAAGAATTCTTCACAGTCTGGTTAATGAGCCCTCATGCTCTGAGACATCCTAAATATGGCACAACAGATTCACGGTTTTAGAATTCCATATTTTAGTTTAGTGCTTTATGGGAACATTGTTACAGTTTCTGCTTCAAAATTTCTCCTTATTAACAGTATGAGGGTTTGAAATAACATGAGAGAGTAAACATTTGTCATTTTGGGGTGAAGTACAGTAGTGGCCAAATGTGATGTCCGGAGGGATATTTGCACAATATTTGCTTTTAATGACCCTTCAGGTTTTTTAAAAAAATGACAAAATTATTTGGCAAGAAAGTCAGTCTCCAGCATATCATGGGAAATGGGTTTTATAGCCTAGTATTCTGCAAAACATGCATAGAAAAGCTCACAGGAAATAAAGCACAGCCTATATAGACTACAATGTAATCAGTTATTAATATTTTGTTGGTTTTCCCTTGTTTTTGATTACAGCTGCCATTCTCCTGGGTACTGACTCACTAAACTTTGTGCATGTGTTGTGCTTAACTTCTTACAGTTTTCCAATCCTCCTTTAGTTTTTCCCAAAGTTGAGTTTCATTGGAGGACCTGCATGACACAATTCAGGTTTATAATTTCCCAAAGGTCTTCAATGGGTTTAAGTTCAGGGGACTGAGAAGGCTACTTGAAGACTTGAAAATGCTGAGCATGAACACTTTTATTGTGCACATCTTTGTTGCATTCGCTGTGTGTTTGGGATTATCATGTTGGAAAATATGATCTCCAAACAGATCCTCCTTACCTGGCTGCATTGTGTTCAGCAGGATTCCCAAGTATTGGTCCATTTTCAAAGTGTCAGCAACTTTGTAGATCTATCCAACACCTGCTGCATCCACAATACCATTGTTTCCCCTGCTGTGCTTAATGGTGCCATGCATGTATTTGGCATTAAAACACTCTAGTCGTTTCCTATGAACATACCAGGCACCACCCAGTGCTGGGTTGTTAAATTTTTACTTGTCAGACTGCAGAACATGGCTTTAATCTTTCATATGCCAATCTTTATGTTCTTTGGCAAATGCAGGGTGGGTTTTTTTTTTTTTTGCAGCTGATAATGGTTTCTTTACTGGTACACACCCTCTCAATCCAGCTTCTTAGAGCTGCTGGCTGACATTTCAAGATGAATTTGGAGCTCCTTCCATTTATTTTCACTAAAACCCAGAAAATAATACCCAACAATATAGTTAATACTTGCCAAATAGTGATTCATTGCGTCAAGACAAATGATGCAATTGAAATGTGAAATGTGTACATTTTACACTCCAGGCACAACTTCAAAACATGCATAGTTTGAATAAAGTGTGAAAAAGTCAATTTTCTTAGGTTGGACATCACTTTTATACTGACACAATGCTCTGAAAAAAATACATTAAAGAGCAAATGAATATAAGAACATATCAAACTTTAAAGCAACTTTCATCTGTTTCATTTGTAAGCAGGAATTAATACTCAGAAACCTTGTGATTGGTTAGAGTAGTTGCTGAGTGAGGGCTTCCTGCCCTAGCTGAGCTGTTGTTCAAATTATATGTTTTTGAACAGCACCTAAAAGAACAAAATGTTATTTCCAGCTTATGCTCATTGAAAAAAAATGTCTTTACCTACATTTTTGCAAGACTCCAAAATTGTACTTATACATGCAATTCACTGAAGTTTCAATCTGGAATTACCACTAGAGGCAGAAAAACACCAATAACTTTTATTTCTTTTCACACAAATTATGATTAAAGGGAAAGATTATTCATTAACAAAGACTTATTTTCACACTGTTCCTTCCACTTTTTGAATAAAACTAAACACACTTTTAGCGCAACAGTTCACTTTAAAGTAGTTGCAATGCATTTAAGAAGCAATGTGATATTTTGCAGAAATGGTGTCACAGGCACTTTTCTCAATGAGCCTGTGTTGTTTTTTTCCCATAAAGAAAGAAAAATCTTTAATATCTTGATGGTTTCTCTTAGACAGCAATGAGATTAAAGAGAAATCAAATGGAGAAAAGAAGAAAAGAAAAGATCTCTTCTAGATCACCTCTAGAGTTTCTGAAGAGATCTTAATTTCTCAAAAATTTTAAAATACTAAAGTCTGCAATCAAAACTCAGGAATTTGAATATAAACTCAAATATCACTCACTAATTCTACTAAAAGCAAATTATCTAATCAACATTAATTTTATAGCATTATACTTTTACTGTATGTCAACAATTGTTTCATTTTTGTCTCTTCTCTTGAGCAATTAGGGGAAATATCTGCAACATGGTTAAATCAAACAATTGTGATTCCATGAGGTATAAATGAGCAATAAAGTTTTCCATTCAGACACAATTTGAAGCTATAGAAATTTGCACAAATCATACTTGTTGGATTTATATGTGTATATAAATGGCTATTTTTTTTAAAAATATTGGGGTTTATATTTGTTTCCTGTGTGAATTCAGGAGGTTATGGCATAAAAGAAGAAATTACCACTCATGACATTCCTGCTGCCAATTTCATGTGTGCCTCCCCAGCTGTCCTCTCCTCAACACAAACATCCTGCTCTCTTGAAGCCCAGCTGTTTGTCCAATTTGTCTCTCTGCCACTGTTTTGGGCATCGTTACCCTCTCGTCTGGCAGGAAGTGAGCACGGTTTTGAAAGATTATCCGGCCTGATGCTGTTCCTGAGACCCTCCTGCGATCATACACATGACAAGAATAAAAAATGTAACTGCGGTTTTTGACCAGCTTCAATTACCATTGAAAAAAACTATTTTAAGAGTAGAAAAAAATTGTAGGTTAATTTTTGTTAAATGTGTTCAATATAGATTTTAGCACGTTGCTATGAGGTTGCGTGCTGAAATTAGTTTTTAGCATTATATGGTTACTTACAGGTCCTGTGTGTGGATTTTAGCATTCTGCTGTTTTGCTAGTCTGTTTGGACTAGAATTTAACATTACCATGAGGTAGCTAATGTGTTTGGAGTAGATTTTGGCATGTTGCTAGGTTGCTAAGAGTACATATTAGCACCTTGTTATGGTTGTTAATGTGTTTGGAGTAGTTTTTAGCATGTTGCTATGAGGTTGCTAATGTGTTCAGAGTAGATGGTAGCGTGTATTTTTGTGGTTGTTAATGTGTTCATTGTAGATTTTAACATGTTACTATTAGGTTGCTAATGTGTTGAGATTAGTTTTTAGCATGTTGCTGAGTTTGATAATGTGTTCAGAATAGAGTTAAGCACGTTGCTATGAGGTTGCTAACGGGTTCGGTGTAGATTTTAACATGTTTCTGAGTTTGGTTTTGTGTTTGGAGTAGATTTTTACGTGTTGTTATGAGGTTGCTAATGTGTTTAGAGTAGATTTTAACATGTTGTGATGAGGTAGCTAATGTGTTCGGAGTATATTTTGGCATGTTACCAGGTTGCTAAGAGTAAATATTAGCACCTTGCTATGGTTGTTAGCGTGTTGCTATGAGGTTGCTAATGTGTTCAGAGTAGATTTTAGCATGTTACTATTAGGTTACTAATGTGTTGAGATGAGTTTTTAGCATGTTGCTGAGTTTGATAATGTGTTCAGAATAGAGTTAAGCACATTGCTAACAGGTTCAGTGTAGATTTTAAAATGTTTCCGAGTTTGGTTTTGTGTTTTGAGTAGATTTTAGCATGTTGTTATAAAGTTGCTAATGTTTAACTTAGATTTTTTTGTGTATTTTAGCAGATATTGATTGAATCCATCCATTATTGTAAGTCAATGGATGTATTTTTATCCATTATATCTTTTTCATGTTCAAATATTTTAATAAATTTATTTGGTCATTTTGGATCAGACAAATACCTTTAAAACCTACAGTCTTTCTCCTCTGATAAAACAAACCAAAAATGTGATGACTCATATTGCACTCAGGGCCGTGTCAGCATTTTTGTCCAATCAAATACTTTTTTACAATGAGAATGTCCCTCCTCCTTATATCACCTGCCTATCGTTGCAAATCACAGTTCATGGATTTGAGACATCAGTATATCACTCCAGAATTCAGTAGGAAATGTTGACGTGGTAAAACCTGGGTTGTCAAGCCATTTAATTCAATCTTTGAAAGCTATCCCACACCTGCACCATCCAACCGCTTTTATCCTCAGCGGCTTATCAGAGCAGTTCTGTCCCTCCACCCAGCACTGAGCTTCACACTCGCGAACGCAGACAGATAAACAAGGTGTCATTCGAGCCGCCACATGCCAGCTCACTGTCTTCAGAGGACAATTTGTTATGCGTTTCTAAAATTCAAGAGAGAATAAATACTTCATGGAAGCAAAGCCTGATGATCAGGGGTGTGTTCAATAGTAAATAAAACAAGCGAGGCGCGACTTTAGACAAACGTGGCCATCTGTTGTTTATCTCATGCACAGGTTTTGGCAAATAACGCCTAACATCCACATGTGCTGTTCAGTTGCATCAATGTCAGTATGCACTAATGCACCATACAGCAGTATAGATCAGCAATCAGTTCTCCACTGATAGGAGCACCTCAAGGGAAATGTTTTAAATTTGTTGCTTTGTGCTTATCTGAACTTGTCATTGTGTAAACACTAGTGATTAGATGGTGACAGATGCATTTAGTGTTTTATTATTTTATCAGTTAATTTGGAACATAAGGACCAGATGGTCTTATCATGTCACGTTCTTATGACATGATCTTCTCATTTTATGTATTTATGCATGACGTGTCCATCAGTATTTATAGGGTATGCTGGTTTTGGCATATCCTCATCTCACACCTGCTATTCACAACTACCTTGTTGAAGCCTTGTTGAAAAGTTTGGGTGAGTAAGGGCAAAATGCACAAGATATAGTACCATCAATGCCCTGTAGATGGCGATATCACTTCTTTTGTAGCAGAAATAAACTGCTGCAGAAAAAGTTAGGTGCCATGCAAAATGTAACAAGTTATTGCACTACTTATCATAATGGATTAAAGAGTACATATACTTATTCAAAAATGTAGTCAATTAGAGAGTAAAAGTTGATTTTTGTCTTTTCCAAGCTGTACATGATCATTGGCATTCAGTTCTCATTGGCACTTCTTATGCAACCTCTTGAAATAACCATGTACAAACCCAGCATCTGCCATGAAAATAATTCCAAGTGAAAATGTTTCATTCTCCAGCAAAAGAGATCCTGATCTCTGATAATTAAATAGAAAGCTAAACTGAAGCTATGAAAAAGCTGAGTTCGAAAGCAGAGGAAGGTGAATAATGACCTAGTTGTACCATAAACCAGGTCCACTTGCTGCATCAGCTTCTTATGCATAACCTAGATTGCATATCCAAAGTCTCCTGCTTTTCCATTTATGGATCAGTAGCATGTTTATACACATCAAAGCGAGTTGCAAACACCTGAGGTGTGTAGCTGAAGAGAATATGTCACTGAAACAGAGTTTAAAAAAATTGCAAAACATGCAAATGTTTTTACCTCTGCTGATCTTATCCTAGCAGGGAGTTAGTATTGGACAATATATCTATAGGGTCTTCAAAGCCTGAATCTTCATTTCATCCTCTTGCAGGGTGCTTTTATGTCCAACCTCCTTCAGTTCAAAACCTCCCCAAACGTAGTAAAACTTGTGCTTTGATTAAAAGAATCCTACCGACTAAAAAATAGAGGTAAAGCAATCAAGAAGTTTGCTCTCTGTGTGACTGAACAGGAAAAGTGGATCCAATCAAGCTCACTAACAAGTAAAAAACAGAGTAAACTGCATTACTGATTAATAAATCCAAAAGTCAGCATTTTTCTTTTATGTATGTTGCATTTATTGGTTCAAAAAATACAGTAAAACAGTAATAGTATTAAAATTTAAAATAGTTGTTTACTATTTTTCCGCAATTTTGAATTTTCTGAAAAACCTACTTTTTTATGGCAGCCCATAGAACTGCTTGCGGGAAAGTTGGGAAATTTGGCACACAGATAGAGGACAGTCTGAAGTGTCACCATAGCAAATTTGGAGTCTCTAACTCTAATCCCTCTAGCGCCACCACCTGTCCAAAGTTTCACTCACGTTTATGCTAATAACTTTTAAATCGTAAGGGTTTAAAGTTAAAATGTAATTTATTCCTGTAATCAAAGCTGAATTTTCAGCATCATTACTCCAGTCTTCAGTGTCACATGATCCTTTAGAAATCATTCTAATATGCTGATTTGCTGCTCAAGAAACATTTCTTATTCTTGTTATAATGTATTAATTATTATTATTATAAATAATAAAAACAGTTGTGCTTTGCTCATGAATCCTAGATGAATAGAAATCAGTATTTATTTGGAAATAGAAAACTTTACTGTCACTTTCTTTGCTGAATAAAAGTATTAATTTCTTTACAAAACAAAATCTTAAATCACCTAAACTTTTAAACGGTAGTGTATGTATGTACATAATACCAACTATTATTTTTAACATGTATTTGTTGGTTCGTTATTTGATCAGACTGCCAAAAAATTGATTAAAATGTAAATCACTTTAATTTCCAAAATGATACACTCACTGAAACGTGTATTGTGGAATAATGCCTACCATATCTATTTACTATTCTACATACTATTTGTAGTCAGTAAACAGTGTATACAGTATTGAGTAATTCTGCATTCTGGGATTACTTTCTCGACAAAAAAACAAAAAAACATGTGAGTTTAAATAAGGTATCTTAGGAGGGAACATAATTAAGTTGCCCACCTTTTGTAACAGCCTTTGTGTCAGAAGCGCAACTGTGATGCCTTAAAACACTGCCTATAGAGGCAGCTCATTAGGTTCTCGAACAGAGCTCCCGACTTAAAGGAAGTTGCTGGTAAGAGTAGATTAAAACAAACTTCTAGAGGATTGTGCAAACTCAGCAGCGATGGCCCACAGCTATGATATAATCATGATCTCCCAGGTCTGTACGTCGCACAGCAGGAGATAAAAAGATAGCTGTGCTGCTTTGTTATTCATATCACCTCACTATGTTTCCAGTTAGACACAAAGGACAACCATTCTGTTCTTCCCAAAAATGTGCATTAGGCTGCATATAGCTAAAGGAAGAGAAGAGACTGTGCTTTTCTGCATTTCTCAAAGCAATAGGTAGAGCTTGAAACCAAAATGCATACAATGTGAGTGTAATTCTTGAGGGAAGGCTTAGAGATACTGCTGAATAACAGTTACTGTTTACAAATAAAGCCATATACCTTTATTGTGTGAAATCATATAGGAATTTATTCATTTACACTCTTAAAAATAAAGGTTATTAGCTGGTGTGTCCAGGGCCCCATGCAGGCTTTTGCTGTGGAAATCGCGCACCCTTGAAATCGCGTTCCAGGGTTGGGGGCGGGGGAGTGTAATTTGGGTGTCTCCCTCAGATGAAACCGTGTTTCTGGTGGGCAGTATTGTAACTGTGACATTTTAGGGAGTATTGTATTGTATGTTTTTGTTGATTTAACTGGTGTATAAAGTCAGATTTAAAGTCAAATTCCTCTCACATCGCGATTATAAAGTGATACAGATTACAGGCTCACATCACACTTTGTAAAGAACACTATGGGATTCTCTCACATGGGACACTCAGCTCTCTGAAGTGGTTTGTTTATACATCTTGTCCTTGACAACAATTTAGCTCAACAGTTTTGCTCAACAGCAGGAGCCTCTTCAGGTGATCCAGTTCCAGGTGAGTGTCTAAATGATAGCTTTTGTGGTTTTGGCTCTTTAGGCCTCTGAAAGACTCCTGACATCCTACACAAAACTAATCTTGTTTTGTAAAAGTTGTTCATTTATGTAAACTGTTTAAAGTCACAATGAAATCAAAGTGGACAGTCATTGTTATTTATGGGATATTGCAGTGTTTCTTATGATTTATCCATGCACATGTGCCCTCGTAATCTTCAATCAAACTACCTTCTCCCTTGTAGCAAATATATAATTAATCATAATTTGTTATAATTAATTATATTTGGATCATTTAATCAGATTAACTTGATGTAGTCGAACTAATACAATATTTGTGTTTACTTTGAGTATAACTTAAGACGGTTTAAGGTAATCAAAAATTGCTGTTTACATGGTAGTTTCTTAATCAGAGTATTGTCTTAATCATGTTAATATCGGAACATTGTTGTCCATGTAAACGTACAAGTGAATAGCTTTTGACCTTTAGTAACAGACTATTAATGGTGAACTGATCATCACTTTTGCATTAGTCCATTCTTCCAATTAAAAAAAATTAGTTCCAGGGCACAAACAGGCAGCTCTGAATGCATACCGTTATCTTCATTCAGCACATGGTTTGGTTATTTCAGGCCTTGTCTCAATTATCACCTTGCAGAAAGTAATTAACTTCAAGCCAGTTCTTTGCACTTTCTTTTCATGGACTAGCTATCTTTTGCAAATCTCTTAAAGGAAACTCCCCAGCTCCAATCAGATCAATATAGCTGTGGCTTGTTTTGTAAAAACACATGCACTTTCAAGAGGTTGTGACCAAGGTCATCTTAATCAATAAATTATCTAGCCATCCCCCTGGCGTGATCTTGAGATAGCATTTTCTTCACAGACCTGTCAGAATCGATGAAGGCCTGGTCAGCAGCTTGTGGATGTCACGGTCTCAGCTCACTAAGATTGCATCAGCCACTACATTTGTAATGCGCTCTAAGAGTCTCAGCTTCCAAATTGTGTCAACAGTATCACAAAATTCAAACAATAAATGCCATTTTGACGCTCTTTGATCTGATTGCTAGCTGCTTCAGTTCAAACAGTTGGAAGCACACATGAATTGATCATCTTTTCCTACTTTTTACAAGTTATAGCTTGGTAAAAACATGGATGAACCTCATAAGGTTTAAAAGATCGCCCAAGCAAATGTTTCAGTCATGAAAAGATGTCAATCAAACTATGAATGAAATCACATAACTTAGCTACATTTACCTCAGGAAAGACATTCAATGTCTATACCGTTAGTTACACTGTAAACCCTAATGTTCAAAGTAATAAATAAGTTTGAGTAGGACAAACTTAAATTAAACAAATTAGTTCAGTCAGATTCACTTTTATGAGTATTTAGCACTTTCTTTTTCTTTCAAGTTCACTGAACTGATATATTTTAAGTAAACCGAACTGTTTCATTGTTTTGAACTTATTTCTTTTAATTTAATCGAACTTAAGTTTAACTGAAACTGGGCTGTGATTTCTTTCTTTCTTTTTTTTTTGTGCAAGATTAATGTTAAGTAGGAGATTTAGTGATTAATTTTTTGTTGTGCTAATTTAGAAGAGTTTCTGTTAATGTGGGTTTTTGGAGAGTTACCATCATGGTGACAAGTGGTGCATGTGGCTTGGTTTGAGAGCATGTTAAATGCTTTATATTCATTTATATTTATTATTTATTAGGCAACTGATTGCCTCAAATTTTTGAGGCAACTTATTCTGGTTTATAGTGTAGAAAAAAATAACTTTAATAAAAAACATTTTGCTAAAACTTTAAATATATGCACTATATTACCTCTTTTCTCTCTGTTAAGATTTTTCGTCATTTATGACCCAACATTACTGAAGCCATTGGTGAGATTTTCCAGCAATTCGGATATACGGTAGTAGTGGTTAGACTTGTTTAACCAACCGTGATCATTCAGCAGTATATAAATCATAACTGCCTAATGTTACCGAGAAAAATGTCAAACCAGTGAAGAGGTATATGACTGCAAGCTTTTGGGTGTTTATTGATGCGATCTATGTTTTGATCACTTTGAATCTGATCTGGATGAAAACAAGATTTCCTCAGATTTTTGTTCAAATTATTTTTTAAAATGAAACTTACATTCAAGTGTTGACCCCTTATTCAAGGGTCTGTTCTTTCTTTTGATATATTCACTATTTACATATTCATAAAACAAAATATTCTGGGGGCCATGAAAGTTTTGTGAATATGATCAACAATAGCTCTGGCAACTTAAAAATATTCTGGTGGGGAAAGAGTTAAATAGTATAAAAAGGTTTGGAATGTTTAGAAGCCATTTATTTTTTAAATAAACAGCTTCTATTTAAATGCTTATATTTAGACAACAACATAATTATATAATTAGAAAGCAGAGAGTTTTTTGTCATTCATTGCCTAAATCGCAGAATTTGTTTCATAATGATGGTTACTCATGTTCTCATGAGTTAGGCCTTATTTGAATGTTTGCTCCACAAAGTTTCTTAAGTTTAACATACTGCAAATCCCAATGAAGTACAACCACGCCACCTGCTCGGCGCTCTATGTTTGATTTATTTTGATTGTAAATTAGCATGTGTAGGACATCAGGGGATTTTCTTTATACGGACAAAATTGATAAAACCTCCAAACTGTCAGATTGGAAAATTGGTTTTTACATTTCGAGAATTGAAAATTAGAAACAGATGCTTATGCTGTAACACAGGCTGAAGGATTTACATCAATAGCAATTCCCATTTGATGGACATTTTTCATTGTCGAAACTGACAGATCACTAAGAAACCCGACAACCTGGTATTTCAAGTCACAAACATTCAATACATTAGGCTTGGAGTAATGAATTGGGAATTTCAAATAGTATCAAAAACTGAATAGCATACATGTAAAAGAAACCCATGGGTGAAAACTGAATGTCTCCTGTTATTCCAACAGTGCTCAGGCCATTTGTGCCTTTCAGTCTGTGGATATTCTTGGGGTTAAACACAGGAGACAAAATATCAACACAACATGGTATTGAAAAAGAAATATTCAATGATGCATTATTGAGAGAAAAAAAATCCTTCCAGTGTCGCTTAAAGTATACATAACCCTTCAGCTCTGAGGTGTCATGCTGGTCAGATACACATAAAATATGTCTTTCTCTGGTCAGAAACAAGGACTGAAAAACTACTGAATAGTTTGGTTGTCAATCCATTTCAGCTGTACTCCAGTTTTTTTCCGGTTAGACAATAATGCTTATGCTTTTTCAAAACAAAAATGTAAACATTAACATAATCAGAAATCATTTAAATTACAATTTCAATAGCACACCAGGTGGCTATTTTTATTTATTTATTATTTTATCTTTGTTACACAGTGATTTGAGGGAGCAATCATTCTTGAACTTATAAGAATAAATTTATACTTTTGTATACTGTATTTATCCATAATTTGTATGAAAATATCCAAAGCCAAGCTTACCACCTGTGTAAATAGCAAAGAAAGTCTTAAAGACTACCTTTGTGTGGAGCTGTAAATATGAAAAATCAACTATTATAATAGGAACAAATGGTGTAGCCTAGTGGTTGAAAATCTAGGTTGGTAAGCAAAAGGTGGAACGTTTCAGTCTCATAAGTTTTTTTTTTTTTTTTTTCTCCATAACCTATCACCATTGTGTGCTTGAGCAAACCACTTAACCCTAGGTTGCTCCAGGAGGACAACACGGTGCCTGCTCTATGGTGATGTCAAGAAATTTGTGGAAACAAATTCCTCTGGCATTGAATGTGTGCCGTGTGGCAATTTAGATTCTAAAAACTGCAAGGATCATTTTGTCATGGCTATTTGAGATAAGTGCATGGGCATGTTGGGAAACTGATAAACCCTGCATTATTTGGCACCCTTTAGAACTCCAAAACTAAAGTTTAAAAGTTTTAAAAGTCATAACACTTCAGCATTCCTAGTGAGTCAGAATTTCAAAGGACATTTCTTTAGGACTCTAAGATAAAGCTGAAAACTGATATCTAGTCATGACACCACATTGAGAATCATTAATTCAAGCACAGACAGTTCACTCCAGGCCGCCGTTACTGTCAGTCTACAGGGACTACACAGGGATAATTGCAGTCCTTACTCAAACTGGGAAAATACAATAGCCTGCATGTGTTTCTCCATTAATTGTTTGCATCTTGTAGATGTGTGTGCATATATACATCTCATGTTTGTATTGACTTGCACATAAATCAGATATAGTATATAGGTGGTCAGTAATTTGCTCAAAATGAAAATTATGTTATGATTTACCCAACCTCAGGTCATTCCAAACTTTCAATGACTTTCTTTTTGTGGGAGACAAAATGAGATGTTTAGTGGCATGTTCACACTGCTTTTTTTCATAAAGTGAACGTGAATAGTGACCAGGAGCTGTTAGGTTTCAAATATAGCACCATAAAACACCTCAAAACCACTTGTGCATATACAACTTGTGCGCTCGTCCAAGTCTTCTGACATCATACAATAGCTTTGTGTAACAGATTGAAATCTAAAGTTGACATGAAATTAAAAAAATCCAGCCAATTTGATCTCATAATGTTTAATCAAAATGTCATAACAGGACCTTCTGCCTCCATTTTTGAGTGCAACGTCCACATCTTTAAAAAAATAAATAAAAATATATATATATATTTTGTTTTTGATAATCTATTACACTCTGAAAGAAAAGATCTGTTGCTACTTCTGTTTCATCGCAACTTCTTCTATCATCTTTTGTGCTATTATTTAGCATTGTGCTAAACTTATTTTGTGTTTCAAATGGGTTATACATGTTTGGAACAACAGGGTGAATAAATTATGGCATAAATGTCATTTTAAGTCAACTATTCTTTCAAAGATTTATTAATTCATCTAATTCTGAAACACACACACACACACACACACACACACAAAACAGCAATCATTCAGCATTTGAGGTCACTGGAACAACAGAAATTAAATTTACAGCTTCTACAGCTCTATTTACAATGGGACTGTTGGCCCATATGAGGTACATGCCACTCTGTGCCCTATATCAGTGACTTATGGTCCAATTAGTATCTTCAGGCCTTGATGGATGGATTCTTGGGCCAGTAAAAAAAAGGTGAAAGTGTAGACCACATCTCCCGAGCATAATGATGATATACTGCCCACGACAAGAAAAAAAGATGACAGCCCATCATTAGGTCACTTTCATTCAAAGAACCCCTTCGGAAACACAACTGGACACACTAGCTGACGTTAGCACTGTCTACATAGGCAGCTGCTTTCTAAGGTATCATCCTAATCACAACTACAACCCGAATTCTGGAAATGTTGGGACGTTTTTTAAATTTGAATAAAATAGAACATAGATAACATAACAAATGTTTAAAGGGAGAAATTTTACACTTTTATCCACTAAATGAGCTCATTATAAATTTTGATGCCTGCTACAGGTCTCAAAAAAAGTTGTCACAGGGGCAACAAATGGCTGAAAAAGCAAGAAATTAAAAAAAATATTCAGCTGGGAGAACATCTAGCAACTAATTAAGTTAATTGATATCAGGTCTATAACATGATTAGCTATAAAAGGGATGTCTTAGAGAGGCAGAGTCTCTCAGAAGTAAAAATGGGCAGAGCTGTGAAAGAGTGCATAAAAAGATTGTGGAATACTTTATAAACAATGTTCAACATCAAATTGCAAAGGCTTTCCAAATCTCATCATCTACAGTGCATAACATCATCAAAAGATTCAGAGAAACTGGAGAAATCTCTGTGCGTAAGGGACAAGGCCGAAGACCTTTATTGGATGCCTGTGGTCTTCGGGCCCTCAGACAACACTGCATCACTCATCGGCATGATTGGGTCAATGACATTACTAAATGGGCACAGGAATACTTCCAGAAACCACTGACAGTAAACACAATCCGCCATGCCATCTGCAGATGCCAACCAAAGTCCTATCATGCAAAAAGGAAGCCATATGTGAACATGGTCCAGAAGTGCCGTCGTATCCCGTATCCCAGTATGGGTCCTACATGGGTTTGTCCATGGGTTCAGTGTCAGCCCTATCTGAATTAGCCACAGTATGGGTCCTACGTGGGTTTGTCCATGGTTTCAATGTCGGCCCTCTCTGAATTACCCCCAGTATGGGCCAGGCCCTACATGAATTGGTCAAAAACCTGCATTTACACACAAACCGACCAGACGCCATCTTTATTTTTTAGTTTAATTGTCATAGAATTGAATTCACAGGATTGTGTGATATCCAAGGCAGCGAAGGATACACCTATTCTACCTTCAAAAATTGATCAGTTGAATGTATCTCAGGAGACAGGAAGTGAAGCTTCCTAGGAATGCATCCTCCAAAGGCAGCATTTTTAAGCATTTGAATGCAGCCAATGACACAACAATACATTGCACACACAAAATGGGGTAAACACAGTCCATTTTATTTATATGTAACTTTTTATTGATACCTTTTAAAATGAAATGAAATGTAAGTATATTTATAATCAACATTTTTCCTGATTCTGCCCATTATTTTTCACTCAGCTCATTGCGATGCATTTTTGTGATTGCCTTGTCTGCAAAGGATTTAAGTGATGCTTCTTTAGAACCTAGGATGCCTTAAAATACCATCTAGGTAGGCAGCACACTAGGTTTTGAAGCAGAGATGCAGAGAAGAGCTCTCTCAGGCAGTTACACAGGACATGAATCCTATTTAGTCAATGTCAGATAACAGAGATTGTGAAGACAAACACACACACATTAGCTTGCACAGCACACAATCCATTATATATCAAAGCCAAGCGGATTCTTAATAGATGGCAGGACCTCTAGTGTACTAAGTATCCAGAACAGACAAGCAGGACTGGGCCGCCATATGTCTGGCACTATCCTCTTTGGCCACAAAAACCTCAAAGGAGCTATCTGTCTCTGAGTATTGTATCACATGGCTGGATGGTGACAAGAAACCGTTGCCTGCAGTAGACTTGAGACTGATGTGAGACAGTCATTGGGGGGAAAAGATGTTGCTGACATTTCACTTCTTTTAAACACCATCAAGTCTCCAGTATATTGTTAAACTTGCATCCTGCATAAACTTGCAATATGACAAAAACATGCATGCTTATACATATTAGTGCCCACATTCTCCACCACAAACAAGGCATAATGCATTCATGAATAGACTGAAAAAATAAGTTTTTCTCCTAGGAAGCATTTAAAGTCAATCACAGTGAATGTTATTCAATTGTAAAATTCATTGTGTGCACTTACGCTAATAGGATGCGTGTGTTCAAGAGTTTAATTTATATTGTAAAGTGGAAGCTTGCTGACGTGTGTACTACCATTGTATCTTTTCTACATAAACTTCACTAAGCACACGCCATCTCCCCCATTATACCATGGCAGTTCACCCTGTAACCTTTAGCTCATTATGAATTACGTACTGAAGGCATGTCTGTAGAACTAAACAAATCTCAATTAATTACAACGACCTCAAAACTGTTAGCAACCTTTGGAAGACTAAAAAGTGTTTTCCCTAGGGAGCATAAAATTAATCATTTTCGCAAGAAAATATTTATGAGTACACACACCTTTAGGCCATGTTTGGTACTTTAAACGTCAAACACAATGTTCTAACCAGTGTGACAGAAGTCAGTGAACTCTCAGCGTTATTATGTACAAAACTAACTAACTTTCTGTCCATCCAGGGTAGACATGTTTATTTTAGATTTGAGCTAATGAAAAGAGTACTGAGTCATCTGTTAGTCTTTAGTAATATTCCATTAACTTAAAATATAGTTCCTCAGTTATATCATCCATGAAAGTGACACTATTCAAAGATTAGTTCACCCAAAATGAAAATTATCCCATAATTTAATCACACTCAAGCCATTCTAGGTGTATATGACTTTCTTCTTTCAGACAAACACAATCTGAGTTATATTAAATAATATCCTGGCTCTTCCAAGCTTTATAATGGGAGTGAATGGTACCTAAGATTTTGAAGCCCAAAAAAGCACAACCATCCATCATAAAAGTAATCCATACGGCTCCAGGTGGTTAATAAATGCCTTCTAAAGCAAAGCAATGGGTTTTTGTAATTTAAATATCTGTATTTAAAACTTTATAAACTATAATCACTGGCTTCTGGCAGAAGAGTGACCACTGACCCGACGCATGGCGCATTGATGAACAAAACACCGGTTACGAATTAGAAGTCTAAAACAAGAATTTTTAAAAAGAAATTTCGATATAAGAGAAAAGGAGCTTGAGTTTGTTGCCCAGCCCTTTTTTTTTATCACCTAAGCTTACGCTACTCCTACTCCATCATGCGTCGGGTCAGGGGTCACTTTTCTGCCGTTACAGCCGTTACCAGAAGCCAGTGATTATAGTTTATAAAGTTTTAAATATGGATATTTTTCTTACAAAAACCCATTGCTTCACTTCAGAAGGCATATATTAACCCCCTAGTGCCGTGTGGAATACATTTATGATAAATAGATGCTTTTTTGGGCTTCAAAATCTTGGGTACCATTCACTCCCATTATAAAGCTTAGAAGAGCCAGGATATTTTTTAATATAACACCGATAATGTTTGGCTGAAAGAAGAAAGTGCTTGAGGGTGAGTAAATTATGGAGTAATTTTCATTTTTAGGGGAAACTATCCCTTTAACAGCACAAACATCAGTGAGAATTAGCAGTGGATTAGGTAAATGTTCTGTCATGTTTGTTTTTTTTCCAATCTAAAAAATCCCACCCTGAGTGATAATTTTTTTTTTTTTAAATCACAAAAATCATTGTAAAAACATTTGAAATTTCTAAAGTTGGTTACACATCTCAAACTGAAATTCAAACTCACCCTGTCGTGTAAGCTTATCCCTCACAGAGCAATGTCAGTTTTTAGATATTTATTTCTATCTTGCCATTGTCTAAATAATCAAGTCATAATTAATAAACTTTAAGTGCCTGAGTATAACAAGAGGCTGTTTCTGTAAGTCTCGAATAACTTTTTATAAAACAAAACAAAACCAAAAAAACACTTTTTAAAATTATAGCTATTCATATTTTTTAAATACAGAGTTCAAGTGGTGCTGCATAAAATGAACCACTGCTATTTCTGAATGAAGAATATTTCTGAAGGTTAAAATGAAAGATTTATGTATCACATTCTGCAGAGCTGCTTTCTTATTCTCTTGTTTTTGTTTTCAAAAGGTTTAGTTTTGCTAAACTGCAATTACAGAAATATCTGTAAACTTTGGTGAAATCTGACCCTGAAATCGGTAAATCTGACCCTAAAGAGACATGCTGACGTATTTAAAATTCAATGCAAAATCCACTAATAGAGTCAGCGAAGGTGATGTGAGAGATTTGGTTCAGAAAACTTAGGAAAGACATTCAGGGTCATGTAACCACAACAGGAAAGGTTATTTTGATATAAAGACAAATGCACCCTCTCAGGTTTGTTTTGATGGGAGCCTGTACAGTAAAGGTTGAGCAGTACTGCATTGAAAGATTAACAACAGAGCTCAACAGTGGCCTTGGCTTCGGAAGTATTTTTCCCATTCTTTTTCCCCACTGTCATTTTTTTTAATTTATTTTTTTTATTACTTTTTTAAAGGAAACTTTTTAAAGCTGTGAACCAAACCGACCAACATTCAAAGTTTTTTTTTTTTTAAGCATTTGAAGCAAAATAGTGGTCTTTTATGACTGAATTAACTATGTATGAAGCATTACTAATGAATTTCAGAAATGATAAATGAAAAAATAACACTTAATAGTTCACCCAAAAATGAAAATTCCAAACTTGTATGAGTTTCTTTCTTCTGTTGAACATAAAAGAAGGTATTTTGAAGAATATGGTTAACCAAACAGCTAATGGGCCAAATTGACTTCCACAGCATGGGAAAAGAAATAAAATAAATAAATACTATGGAAGTCAATGGGGTCCATCAACTGTTTGGATACCAACATTCTTCAAAATATCTTCTTTTGTGTTCAACAGAAGAAAGAAATTCATACAGGTTTTGAACAACTTATATTTCCTGTTATTTGTGTTATCCTGATAGTGTTTTGTCTTTGTGTGTATGACCCTGTGCACTTGTTTTATGAACAGGCCACTTACTATGAACTCCGTTTCACTATGTTTATTTTACCACCTGTATTGTGAAGGTGGTTATCAGAATCAGAATCAGAAAGAGCTTTATTGCCAGGTATGTTTACACATACTAGGAATTTGTTTCAGTGACAGAAGCTCCACAGTGCAACAGAGTAACAGTGACAAGACAAGACACAGATAATATAAAGAATAGAAGAATAATATACAAATATACAAGATAGAAAAAGTGCAAAAAACAATATATAATATAGACAATTTGTATATACAGTTATGATGTGTGCAAATTTGAAATATAAAAAAGTATGTGTTATTAAGTAAATATATAATAGTGTTGTGTGTTCCGTGTTTGTCAAGTGTTCATAAGATGAATTGCTTGAGGGAAGAAACTGTTTTTGTGTCTGGTCGTTCTGGTGCTCAGAGCTCTGTAGCATCGACCAGACGGCAACAGTTCAAAGAGGGAGTGTGCTGGATGTGAGGGGTCCAGAGTGATTTTCTTTGCCCTTTTTCTCACTCTGGATAAGTACAGTTCTTGGAGGATGGGGAGGGTTGTTCCAATGATTCACTCAGCAGACCGGACTACCCTCTGTAGTCTTCTGAGGTCAGATTTGGTAGCTGAGCTGAACCAGACATATACAGAAGTGCAAAGGACGGATTCAATGATGGCAGAGTAAAACTGTTTCAGCAGCTCCTGTTGCAGGTTGAACTTCCTCAGCTGGCGAAGGAAGTACAACCTCTGCTGGGCCTTTTTTTACAATGGACTCAATGTGATTGTCTCACTTCAGGTCCTCCACTGCAGTCACAGTGCTGTTTATGATGGTGAGTGGGGGGAGAGCAGGGGGGTTTCTCCTGAAGTCCACGATCATCTCCACTCTCTTGAGTGTGTTGAGCTCCAGGTTGTTAAGACTGCACCAGACAGCCAGCTGTTCAACCTCCAGTCTGTAAGCAGACTCGTCACCGTCCTGGATGAGGCCGATCAGTGTGGTGTCATCCGCAAACTTCAGGAGCTTGACAGAGGGGTCTTTAGAGATGCAGTCATTGGTGTAGAAGGAGAAGAGCAGTGGGGAGAGGACGCAGCCCTGAGGGGCGCCGGTGCTGATGGTGCGGGTGCTGGATGAGAATTTTCCCAGCCTCACTAGCTGCTGCCTGTCTGTCAGGAAGCTGGTGATCCACTGACAGACAGAGGTGGGCACGGAGAGCTGAGTTAATTTGGGCTGGAGGAGTGATGGGGTGATGGTGTTAAAAGCAGAGCTGAAGTCCACAAACAGGATCCTCACATAAGTCCCTGGTCTGTCCAGATGCTGCAGAACAAAATGCAGTCCCATATTGACTGCATCATTCACAGACCTGTTTGCTCCATAAGCAAACTGCAGGGGGTCCAGTAAGGGTCCAGTGATGTCCTTCAGATAAGCCAAAACCAGTCTTTCAAATGATTTCATGGCCACAGACGTTAGTGCCACAGGTCTGTAGTCATTAAGACCAATAATTTTGGGTTTCTTTGGGATGGGGATGATGGTGGAGCGTTTGAAGCATGAGGGGACTTCGCACAGCTCCAGTGATCTGTTGAAGATCTGTGTGAAGATGGGGGCCAGCTGGTCAGCGCAGGTTTTCAAACAGGCTGGTGAAATGCTGGTGCCTTTCTTCTCTTGTTCTTTCTGAAGACCTGGCGCACGTCATCTTCACTGAACTGAATTGTAGGTGTGGGGGAGAGGGGGGTTGTTGGAGGTGTTAATGGTGATTTTTCAAACCTGCAATAAAACTCGTTCAGTACATTGTAAGGTAAAAAGCACATTTTGATAGTTAATTTTGATAGATCACTTAATGAAATATGCAGTTATAAGTTGTATACAGGTACCAATATGCCATAATGTCTGAAACATTGTCAGCATATTCTTTACGGTGAATTTCTGGCAAGCACAGCTGCTAGTATTTACTGTAAATTTAACAGGATATGTTTTAACAGTTTAGGGACACTCAGTTAAGTCATTTGTAATGCCTCATGGGAGTGGGCAGACGCTGCGGAAAACTTCATTTGCAATTTCTGTTTCTATGTTGGAAATTCCAAATAATGTTGGTTATTTCCAACAGCAACTTCTCTTAAACAATCTTTTGTAACACTTTATTTCGATGATCCACTTTAGACATTCTACTACATTGTAAAGAATTATTTTCATGATTTGTTATCACAACATTTTTTCTTTTGTCAAATCAACTTCCATAATTAATGTGGTTCAGATAACAATATTTTGAGTTTCTATTTTGAATAAACCAATCGCCTTCATTGTATTAACTCAAATTTTTAATTTCAATGAACTCAAAATTTGAAGGCTACCAGGTAACTTACTTTTTCAAGTTAACCCAACAATTCTTTTTTACAGTGTACATGTCAACTACCAGCCATTAGAGTATTAGCAGACTGTCTGCTTAAAGGTGAAACCGATAGCAATCAATAGTAGAAGCCGTCTAGATAAAATGTACATTTCTTCTGTGAAAGTCTCAGGACAAAAAAAAAAAATTAGTGTGATTTTTAAATTTAGAGCCCTACTGCAGTGCTCCTTCATTTGAACCATACTGAGTATACTTTGTTCTGTTTGCAACCATCACATTCAAAAGCATCCATTATCTTACATATTTTGCCCCTTGTGGTAGCAACTGTTGATAGTTTTGACAGTGATTTCAAGTCTTTTCTGAGATCATTAGTTCTGTTACTTTGTTTCCACAGACACTTGTCAAGACGCCATAGTGTCTTAATCACCATAGTGACAAATAAATAATAAATATATTTTTCTGAGCTGATGGCCACTTAATCCAAATAGTGCCAACATATTGATGATGCATAACTATGTTTTGTTTGTTTGTTGTCTGCACCATGTCATAAAATGGTGCCAGAATGCTCTATAAGTGGCAAACTGAAACAGCACGTTGTCTATAATGTCTATACTTACTGTAATTACAAGCCTGAAAAAAAGCAGCGCAGCAGCTCATTAATGCTGAATAAAGCACATTACTTCATCCCTGTTTAGAGTATGGATCTGAATAAATTAAAAAGGAAAGGTTGCTTAGGAAGGAAGGAAAGTTGTACAAATGAGATATCCTTACCAGAGCAAAGCCCTTACAGTTGCTGCAGAAAGTAAAGGCCTTCTGGGACATCTGTGTCTAGGTCAATGCCGGGCAAATTGATCCCATAGAAAGTCTGCAGATTAAAAAAAAACAGCTTTACCCAGATTCTCCCTCACGCTGGCTCTCAGGCTTGAAAGAATCCGATCCTGTGATCAATTAGCCTCCCGCATCGCATGCGAATCAATTAGGGCTAGCATAGTTAAAAAAAGCTGACTTAATAACAGCAGATTACATTTCTAATGATGAGATGAGGGCAGGGCTTCTGCTTTTCTGCTCCTTAGAACTTTTTAATTTTTCCTCTATGTCTCATAAGACACATTCCCAAGTGAAATCAATAGATTCACAGTGTTCTCTGATGCAGTGCTACGTCTAGTGTGTAATAATGATTAATCATTCTTCCCTACATATGATTATAGGTCAGTTCATATGCTGAACGTTCAACTTCACACCAAGGATGACTAAAAAGATAACTATAATGATAACTATATTAGCGCCCACACCAATGCACGATAATGTTCTGTTTATTATAAGCATGAACAATTACTGCTTTAAATGCTCAAGCTCTTTAAATTTAGGTTGATTCTGATTAGCTGTCAGTGTTTTTATCAGCTGGAAAAATCGTTCTGAATGTGATTTCAATGATATTGTTCCTCTTTATCATTATCATTACAGTTGTAGTGTGGACTTAGAACGATTATTAAAACAATTATAGTTATCATCTTTGGTGTGAACGAGTCTTATCTTGAAAAATTATAGTGACACTTACCTTATTGCAGTTGTTCACAACATGGTGGGTCGTGACAAAGAAAAGGAAGAAAGGAAGGAAGGAGGGAGGGAGGGAAGAAAGGAAGGAAGGAAGGAAAGAAGGAAAGAAAGAAATATGGATTGCAGGTCTGTTCTTATAGGGTCACATGCAGCAAAATAATTAAATAGGCTTATAATTAAATGCAATTAATAATATAATAATAGTATAATACTTCAGTAGTCAGGATAGCAAAAAAAAAAAAGAAACTTAGAAACTTTCAAAATAGACAGAAAATGCTTCCAATATCTCACTTCTGCTTGGATTGCTATTTCTAAGGTTCTATTTGTTAACATTAGTTAACTACATTAGTTAACGTGAATCAGCAATGAACAATACTTCTAGTTCTAAAGCATTTCTTAAACTCAGTTAATGTTCATTTACTACATTATTAAAATCAAAAGTTGTATCTGTAAAGGAATATTTGTGCTTGGTCGGTGTCATTGTGTCGGTTTTATTTCTTTTGCGGTTGTAGGCTGTAAGAACCGTTTGAAATAACTGAAATCATGTGGTGAAGTGATATGGAACTGCAATGCGGCCAAGACCTGCCTAGAACTGCTTTAGCCGTGCGTTTCCCTGAAAATAATTGCACACCTTAGAACATTTCAGATTCGAGCATTCAACAGCCCTGTAGTATAAGTTAATAAAGCAGTAATCCCCAAAAAGTCGTTATTGCTTTTATAAAACGGTTATTCCAATATATACAAATATTAAAGCAAATGTATATATGTATCGATGCAACTTTCATGAAGTAAAATCACTAAAAGCCTTCCTTCCGCTGGAAAAAATAGTCCCGGACCCTGAACAGCAACAGAATGTGTCATCTCATGGAGATCAACTAAAAACAGAGTAGGAAAAGTTAGATGGTGGCAAAGACTGTTTGAGCGTGTCAGTCAGTAGCGAAGACTTTTATTTTGAAAGGACTGATACTATTGTGAGCATGGTAAAACCCCATTCACAATAACCCAGAGTTCATGCCTAGCCTCTCAGATTCTGGTTTTAAAATTTGGTATACTTATGGGATATGCAGACTTAGTGATTTGTTTAATGAAGGTTCCCTATTATCTTTTGAAGACTTGGTTATAAAATACAAGCTACCTAGATGCAATTTTTTTAGATTTCTCCAAATCAGGGATTATATTATTTAAAAGTACTAATCTTGTTACTAACCCATCCATGTCGGTCATTGGGAAGATTCTTTTAAATCCCCTGTTGTGTAAGCAGATCTCTTGCTTTTATAATGCACTTTGCTTATATGAAGTGATGACTACGCAAGACCTTAGAAGATTATGGGAGGGGGAGTTACAATTGACCATAACAGAGGAGGATTGGGATTGGGTCTGGAGTCAGGCGAATAAGATCTCTGTTTGCAACAGGGCCAGAGCCATTCAGCTCAGGATTGTGCATTTCACATTGAAATATTGTACTGGATGATGCAAGTCTGAATGAATTTGACTGATTTGAATGAGAACCTGAACATTTTTGTCAGTTGAATATGCAAATGAACAAGAGCAATCTGAAATTACAAATAAACAATGATCAGCAACTTCAAAAAAAAAAAAAAAAAAGGACAAGATATCGCAGCTGACATTCAAACTGATTTTTTTTAATTTTTTTTTTATATGAACATAGGACTGACCTGAAGGAAAATGCTATATAGATACAAGCTTCAGCGAACAGTATCACTGAGAACAAACATATGTTTACGTTGCTATGGGTGGTTGCTATGGGTGTTGTGCAGTGATACATAAAACCGTTGGGTGAAGCGGTCATAGCCATGTTTTATCATAAATAAAAAAAACACAGCTTATGGAGTCGGACCATCTGGACTGAGGGACAACTTTTCCATAAGAGAACAAAGGACTTACTTGAGAATAAACATTTGAACACTCTCTTGAACACTCTCCTGCATAAGTAACAGCACCATCTGAGACAACCACGCCGAGCAGCTCACACCTCACCATTACACTCTCCCCTCACACTCTGTTCCCCATCCTTTCTCCCTCACCTAAAACTCACTCTAAATCTATGCAATGTTAAGTGTGTACAACAAGTGAATATATATGTTTGGTATCTTTTGAAATGTCTCAGTGCACCTGGTAAAATGGACTCCCAGACATAGTACAAACTTTCAAGAAGTTCTAGAAAACAAGAAATATTATGTGCCACTTAAGGTGTGCCCTCCCCCGGGTCCTTCATTCAAACTACCTCCTGTATGTGAATAAGTGCCATCTTCTACAGGTATCAATAACCCATTCAATCACAGGTTCTGATTGCCCACTTGTGACCCCCTGAATAGGGGACCAAAACCTAATTATAATTGCAGACACCACCATTTGGTAAGCCTATTGAATTATCTGGGTATTTAAGGAGAGATGGCAAAAGGTTCAGGGAATCTGTAAAAAGACCTCCCACACGATTGCTGTGTGTAGTCTTTTTCATTGCCAGGTAAATGTTTCTAAATTCTTTGATTTCTGAATTCTGATGATGTATATATGATTGATGAATGTTTTATTCTTTGAATTGGATTTGAATTATTGTTTCCTTTACCTGGTTAATAAATTGTGTTCTATGTTATTCTGATTGACCTTGTGTTATTAATTCTAGTAGATCACGTCAAGTCCATAACCCCACAAATCTGCGCTCAGGTTAGTAACGGACTAAGGTACAGTTAGGTGAAGCAGTGGGGCACACCAACTGATATTTTAGAGCTCCGACTAACACATTGGCATTAGTTATGTATACTTAGACTGTGTAGGCTAATAATGGGTTTTTCCTTTTAGAGCAACAGAGTGTTGCTAGACCAATCTAAACAGGGGTGGGCCTCAACCTCTGATTACGGTAAGATTATTCTAACTAAGTGTTTGTGGGAAAAGCACTGCGTGATTATGTAAAGTAACTATTAGAGGAAGCTAAATTGGTCAGCCTGAATTCATGGTAATGGCCATGGCCTCTGGTTAGAAATAATCTTGCCTTAATTCAGTGTGTTCAGATCTATGGGGACTAAATAAAGTATTGTAGAATAAGCAAAGTGGGTACAGCCTCTAGAATATTAGTCATTGCCGCTGTCTAATGACTAAGACTGACGAGATTGTGCGTATGAGATCGTATGCCCGGCCGCTGCGAGACTCAAAGCGTTATAGGAATCCAGATGAATGATTTGGACCAGTGGGCGGACCTTACATGACCAATCAGAATCAAGGACTGGAACTAACCGTTTTATAGGAATAATTGATGAGGGGCTGTTGAATTATTAGAAAAATAATGCATGCCCGAGGTGGTAACTGGTTGACGAACGTTCTACAGTGTGCAATTATTTTCCAATAAACGCACAGCCTAAGTAGTTCCAGGCAGGTATTTTCCGCATTACTGCTCCATATCACTTCGCCAAATAATTTAAGTTATTTTAAAGGTCCTTACAGCCCACAACAGCAAATAAACCAAAACCCACAAAGACCAAGCAAATAGATACAACACACAATATGATAAAAATGACAAACTACACTCTCCTTCTCCCACTCTTTCAACACACACAAATACAGAGATACAGAAAAAATACAGAAACATTCATGCACACAGAAACTTGTTGTCAGCGCTACCCTGCGACTATCAACAAAATAGTTTGGAATCTGCAAAACTAAATGACTTTTTTCTGTATAGAGATAGTAACGTCACTGTTTTTGAAGCAGTTAAACTTACAGCTTCGCTATTAGTAGAGACGCTGCTGCCGAACACTGTTGAGAGACACACAGACTTAGGTAACTCACATATGCTTAAGCAATTTATCAATCTCTCTCGTCACATGACACTACTTTCTGCCGCCAACGGTCACTGTTGCCAGGAATCGCCAGCCCTCCATTGAAAATGAATAGGATCATGTCGCTTTGTCGCTGGCGGTGTGAACGGGGCTTGCATATCAGTGGTGCAAGCCTCCATTTCTAGCTCTAAAATTATGTTTTGAAATTAGCAATGGAGGCTTGGGATGAGATGCGTAAGAAATTAGTCCTACACAAGAGCGTTTTAAGAACAAAAACCTGACAAATGTCTTGAAATACAACATCTGAACAATGTCTTGAGGCATGGTAACTGTAGTATAAGTGAAACCTATTGTAAAGGGTTACCAATGGATTTAATATGCAACACTGTAGTAAATAAAAGCTGTTAAATGCTCCAAATGCAGTTTGAATTCTCCATAAACAATTTTAGTTGCCATTTTTAGTGCTGTATTGATGTTCCTACCACAGGTATAAGTTGTCTGTCGCCGTCTCCCTCCACAGTACAAATATTGATCACCAACAACACGTGGTCAATTTTCTCCGTTATATTCTTGTACTCCAGCCATTCGCACTGTTTGTCAAAGGGAAGGATGCCATCCACCAAGCTGTGCACTGCGGAAACATCTGAAGTGCCAGAAATATTTAACGGCTTGTTTATTTTTGTTATCAATGCTTTTTTCCCCCATATCTCATGAGTCTTAAATAGCAACTGAGAGGCAGTAATTAGTGAGAAAAAGCTCTAAGGAGAGATAATTGGGTTTGGTAGACATAGTTACAAGGAAGTAGTTTAGTTGCAGGAATCTTCTGTCTGTCAGAGAGCCAATTAACGGCATCCGACTGGATCCAAAACATCCTTTGTAAAAACTGCTGCGAGGTAAGTGTGTAAATGAGTTGCGTTTATGCTTAGAAATATATTGAGGTTAGGTAAAGGAAGGCGTAGTAGATGTGAAAGGTCATTTTGACAGAAGTTTAATTATGTGGACAGGCTTTTTAAAATGCTGTGTGCAACACTTGCTAGACGTTCTCCACTTCTCTGAGGATAAGGAAAGTTGGACAGTCTTGAAGATCCTTTAAGATTCAAGGAAGGCTATATGCACAGTAATAAATAACACATTTTGTATCGCCCTGGAAAAAAATGGAGGCTTGCTATATTTGGAACATGGTACACCTGCTCAGATTCAGCTCATAAATTATACCAACTTGCCAGCTTGGCATTTTCATATGCTAGACTCACCTGGAAATGTCTACTCACCTGAACAGAAAATACATGTATGACACACATTCTTCAGCACTATTATATGCTTAGTTTTACAAACAGTAGGATAAAAAAAAAAAAAGTGTAATCATTTACTCGCCCTCTTTTTGTTCCAAACAAACCCATATGACTTTCTTTTTACCATAAAACATAAAAAAGATATTTTACAGAATGTCCATGCTGCTCTTTTCCATACAATAAAATACATAAAGTGACCAGGGACCATTTAGCTAAAATAATAATTAAAAAATGCTGTGAAACTGAAGTTATACGATAGCTTTATGGGAGAATCAGACCAAAAAAAGCACTGTTAGGGCTTGTTCACACAGAACATGTTTTTGCTTTGAAAAACGCGAGACGCGGGCAGTGGAATAGGAAAAAAAAAACACAAGGTCTTGAGACGCATTTTTTGAAAGTTGAACTGATTTTAACTTGAGCACCGCGTTTTTAGAACTCCATGTCATGCGTGAGACACTGCAAAAGATGTAAGATGTGAGCGCAAAGGTGAGCGCGTTTACATAGAAAAACAATGGAAATGTAGCACATTGGAATGGAAACGTGTGTTCTGTGTGAATGGCCCCTTAGACATGAAAACCAATGCCATGTCTTTTAAATTAAGCCGGGACGTGCCAAATTTGAACATGCGCATATGCAAACAAGATTTTAGAGGTACTTGTTTGATGTCTCTAATGCCTATTAAAACTATTATAATAGAAAATCGTGAGATTAAAATGTGACATTTCTCGTTGAGGTGAAAAACTGTCTCGCGATATTGCCATGACGGAGTGTGAGAGTGAAATTATGATTGAATATGCCACTGCTACATTTACATTATGCCATCAATAAAAAAACAAACATTTAATTCAGTTGGATAACAGTCGCTTCAATTCCATCCAGCTCATCAAACACGAGCTGCAGAGTCTCGTGTCTCGTCACACCCCTACAAATTTCATTTCAACAAAGAAATTAAGCACAATAACGTTGACTAAAATATTGATTTTGATAAAACATTAGTTGTTGACATTACATTTAGCTTTTAAATTATTATAATAATCAACAGATAATCAACAGATTAATCGAAAATAATTGTTAGTTGCAGCCCTACTGTGAATCACATATCACGTTTTATCCCCAAAAACATAAATGTCCAAACACCCAAGAGCCCTCCACATTTCAAAAACATTCCTTTATTATAAATAAATTATTTGTATAAAAAATTTAATTGGCATGCTTCCAACATGGCATTTGCACACTCACAACCCGAGGTTATAGACCAGAGTAGCCAATACAAGAGACAAACGCATTTTCCAATGCAAGTCTGACACTGTGGGACAAGAATGAAAAAAATTTTCACAACCACAAAATACTTACAATTAGAATAACATGTAACATGGTCGACTCCAATATTTGTTCTCTCTTTTTTTCTTAACTTTTGTATTTTTTTCTCTTACCCCTTTGCCAGTGTCTTGTTTTGTTGGCTGCCCACATAAATGGCAGCTTTTGTCTCCATTTTTTGGATGGCCGCCTAAGCTTTCTTATAAAATATCCAGGAAAAAAAGTCCAAGAGTCCATCCTCTTGTCCACAAACAACACTGATGTCTCATGCTTGGGTTTCAGTCATTGGATCCTGTTCTGTCGGAGCTTGCCAGATCCATGCCAACCCATTTTCAGGATGTGCAGTCATATGGCATGATTGGTGTAGCTGACGTAGGTTGTTTTTGTGGATGGTGCTGAAAATGAAAATAGCCAGTTAAAGAAGACAGCTGTATATCGGAAGACCGCCAGAGATTAGAGAATTGCAGTATATTGAGTTAGTTCAGTTTGAGGGCTGGGGAACTTATAGATTCTGAGCGTAGCTTTGTGACCATCAGGATGAAATTCTCACTTTGTTTCATAGATTGAAAATGATTTTGCTTCTTGCTTTGATTTAAAAGTAGGAAGGAAAATTTGAGAAAGTAATAACACTCTTTTGTGATGCCTTTATCTTGTGCCCTTTTTGCAGAAAAGGCTTGAGTTGTGACAAGTCATTCTAAAAAAGAATTCATGGCATGCTTCAAAATTAAATTAAATTAAAACGAACCCTTATTTTAGACATTATTCACTAATTTTTGCAAACAGAAAATATGCACCTAAATTTCAGGCATCGCTCAACCTTCATGTTGTACAAACCCATATGAGTTTCTCTCTTCAAAAGGTGAATTTTGACAATATCATGAAAGTGAATGAGAAATGGGACTGTCAGGCTCTAAAATGATAAAAAAAAAAAAAGTAAAAATATGCAATATATTAAAAATCTTCTGATAGCTTTTTGACAAACCGACTGAAATTTTGTAGACAAATCATTCTTTTGGTTGGAATGATTCGTTTATATCGATCCGGTCACAGCAGTTAAGTGTTTACTAAAGGAGATTTGTCTATAGAGGATTTAAAATATACTATACTAGTCATATGGACCACTTTTATGGTGCTTTTGTATAATTTTTTAAGCTTGACATCTCTAGTCCCAATTCATTGAAACTGCATACAAAACCATTTAATTCAAAATGTATCTTTTGTGTTTAACAAAAGAAAGAAAGTTCATGGTTTTTTTGAATGACATCAGGGTCAGTAAATGATGTGAGAACTATTCCTCAGCCAATAATCTCTTAAGGTTTAGTCACACTCAGGACCATAACCACCACAGACACTGAGGGGGAGGACAAGTCCCCACTAATAATTAGAAATAGCCAAAATTGCCCCCCTCAATATTTTAGATTCTTGATGCTACTCTGCACCACTCTGTTTGCTGTTAGGATGACAAAAAGTTTTACATTAGTTACATTTTCAATGTTACACTTTTCAGTGGTCTAACAGCGCTCATTAATGTCAAAATGATTGAGATGGCCAATCAAATCAAAGAAGGTGGGCCTTAGTGTTTACAGAAAGGTGAATTCCAGCGTAACGCTTCAGTTTTAATGGTAAAAGAGTTCATGGTAAAATTTAAGTAGCTAAACATTTAATATTACAGTTTTATGATAGAAATGCTAAATGACCAGCAGTAATGCAAACTCAACTTTTTTACGTTTTAATCAAATTTTGCCATTTTGAATTGTAAATATGCTATTATTTACATGATTGGTATAATTCATAACTGAATGAGACAAAAATGTTTTGTGTTTTTGATGTATTAAATATTCGAATAAGAGTGAATGTGCATATTTTAAAATAAAATATTATTTGCAAATAGTTTAAATTGATTGATTACTTCACAAGTACTATTAGACAAAGAATTTCTTTTACCGTTCTTATTTCTTTTTATTCAAATTCCTTTTAATCCTTTCTTTTTTTATTCTTTTAAATACAACCTGAATTCCATGTTTTTTAAATTTGACAAAATGAGCTAATTTCAAATTTGATGCCTGCTACAGGTCTCAAAATATTTGGGACGGGGGCATGTTTACCATGGTGTAGCATCTCCTCTTCTTTTCAAAACAGTTTGAAAACGTCTGGGCATCGATATTATGAGTTTCTGGAGTTTTGGTGTTGGAATTTGGTCTCATTCTTGCCTGATATAGGTTTCCAGCTGCTGAAGAGTTTGTGGTTTTTCGTTTAATGATGCACCAAATGTTCTCTATAGGTGAAAGATCTGGACTGCAGGCAGGGCAATTCAGCACCCAGACTCTTCTACGACGAAGCCATGCTGTTGTAATAGCTGCAGTATGTGGTTTTGCATTGTCATGCTGAAATACACAAGGCCTTCCCTGAAATAGACGTTGTCTGGAGGGGAGCATATTTTGCTCTAAAACCTTTATATACCTTTCAGCATTCATTGTGCCTTCTAAAACATACCGTATGCACCTATGCACCCCCATACCATCAGAGATGCTGGCTTTTGAAATGAACGCTGGAAGGTCTCCCTCCTCTTTAGCCTGGAGGACACGGCGTCTGTGATTTCCAACAAGAATGTCAAATTTTGACTCGTCTGACCATAGAACAATTTTTCACTTTGAAACAGTCCATTTTAAATGAGCCTTGGCCCACGGGACACGACAGCGCTTCTGGACCATGTTCACATATGGCTTCCTTTTTGCATGATAGAGCTTTAGTTGGCATCTGCAGATGGCACGGCGGATTGTGATGCAGTGTCGTCTGAGAGCCCGAAGACCACGGGCATCCAATAAAGGTCTTCGGCCTTGTCCCTTACGCACAGAGATTTCTCCAGTTTCTCTGAATCTTTTGATGATGTTATGCACTGTAGATGATGAGATTTGCAAAGCCTCTGCAATTTGATGTTGAGGAACATTGTTTTTAAAGTATTCCACAATCTTTTTATGCACTCTTTCACAGCTCTGCCCATTTTTACTTCTGAGAGACTCTGCCTCTCTAAGACATCCCTTTTATAGCTAATCATGTTATAGACCTGATATCAATTAACTTAATTAGTTGCTAGATGTTCTCCCAGCTGAATCTTTTTAAAATGTCTTGCTTTTTCAGCCATTTGTTGCCCCTGTGACAACTTTTTTGAGACCTGTAGCAGGCATCAAATTTGAAATGAGCTCATTTAGTGGATAAAAGTGTAAAATTTATGTTTATGTTATCTATGTTCTATTGTGAATAAAATATTAGCTCATGTAATTTGAAAGTCTTTTAGTTTTTATTTTATTCAAATTTAAAAAACGTCCCAACATTTCCGGAATTCGGGTTGTAAAAAGTAATCCTCCTCCCCCCCAAAATTGTTTTTTACTGTTGTTCATGAATTTAAGTGGGTGAAATCCAGTAATTTCAACAGGAATTGGTCAATTTCACATAGGGGTGAAAGATTTCCCCACATAGATTTTGAGATTTCAAGTTGGTCCCGGGCTTGGTTTGAAAGTGGCTTTTTTGTAAATGGTGCTTCATACATCACTCCACTTTTAAGTGAATCCACAAAATTGTGCTGTAAATTCGCTAGTGTGATCGCACATTTACACTTCAAATGTTGTCCTATTATTGGGCCCATATTGCTACTAATACCTGTACAGAACTGGCTCACAACAAAACTGATTAGCATATTTTAATATTGCACCTACAGAACACAAACTAAACATACAGAGAAACACCAAAAACGTGTTTGTCCTCTAAATGGCATTCTCTACATTCATTACATGGCACATTTGACTCTCATTATAAACTGGCCCAGTGTTAGAACCCTTTAGCCGAGGGTCACGGCACATTAGTGAGGGTCTGAACATTTGCACATTAACTTTTACACAGTGCTGTGGGCCCGTGTATGCTGCCCATGCCCTGGTTAATGATAGGATCCCTCATGTAAAAGGTAACACCACACTGGCTGCTGAAGTACAGTCTGTTGCCATGAGCTTGCAGTCAGTAATTCAGATTCCCTCAGATGTAATTTTATAAGAGATCTAGTGCTAGCGTCAGACAATGCAGGCAGCATAGCTAATGAATTAGCAATGATACTCTAGTGAATGCATCCTTATCTGCTCTCTTTCCTCATAATAAAAAGCTTGAGATGACAAGATAAATACCAAATAGAGTAACCAATGCAAACATTTTAGAAGCACTTAAGTTATCAGTTCATTAACACAAAGATCATGCTCAGTTTAGCCACCATTAAAGGAATAGTTCACCCAAAAAACTGGCATTTCGGTAACACACTGTATGTTTACTTTGTTAAATATATGAATGTAATGAATGTGGGTCAATGACATATAAGAATATACATGATAAAAAAAAACTAGTTTAAAAATGTGTCAAAAGTCATGTGGTGCAACCACAAAGTAAAAAGTAATGAAATATTTTACCTACACCTTGAATACATCTGTGTACTCAAAAAATGATTTTAAATAAATTTTTCAAAATATAAAGGTTTTTACATTTATGTGCACCACATGACGTTATACAATCCAAACTTGCTTTAACATAAAAAGGTCAAATAATCTTATATTTTAAGAGACTTATTGACGTTAACACACTGTCATTGGGATCTGCAGGGGTAATTTCTATGATTTTATGTTTTATTCCATTTATATTTATCTAAGACAGTAGTTCTCAACCAAAGGGGTCTTAAAATAACTTTATTTTAATTCTCCACCTCAATGTTTTTTTTTTTTTTTTTTCCTTAATGCCCCCCCCAAAATTTTCAAAATTAACTTCAACACAGAAACTAAAACCATGGTTTACATTTTTTATATATTTTTAAATAAATTAATAGATTAGCATCACATCATTGACCCATGTGCCACATTAACATTTTAACAAAGTGTGCATGATAGAAAAGACTGTACTCACTACTATTGTCCACACTCTCACAGAGTTCGGTTTTCACCTCTCCATTGGGCCGTTCACTGGCCAGCTGGCTGAGCTTGTTTGTCATGGTGGCAGCGGTGACGATAGCCTTGAAGCTGCGCTTGCGTTTGGGCACATTCTGCTCCGGGTGCAGGATAATGATGTAGACTTTGGGCATGTAGAGCATCCCCAGAGACACAGACGCACTCAGGCTCAGAGAGACGGTCAGTGTGGCCGTCTGAATGTACATCTACAGTGAGTAAAGAAGAGGGTGTGATCTACGGTTACAGTATGGCAACAATAGTGCGCCGCCCTATAGGCGACAAAATTTCTAATGAAACACAAAAACATATTTTATTATTTTAATGTAACACACACACACACACACACACACACTTCTTGGAACTGATCTTAAGACATTTCTTTCATGAAAAGATTTTCGTTAATTTAGCCCCTGGTTTCTAGGACTGAATCAGGATCCTCCTTTAATATAAGTCTATGGGAATTTTTGCTTTTTGTTTTATTGTCCACCACCTTAGCGCACCTCTCCTCAACAAGCCACACAATTTGATGTATCATTCATGTCTGTAGCACTTGTGCGGGATGAGCTGTGCACCAAATTTGGGTTAGGGATTTATTCAGATGCTAATGTAGCTAGGTGGTTAATGAAGCAAGTGATAAATTATTACTAATATTGTTATATTAGTGGTAGATCTGCACAATTCTGGATGAATTGAGAATCACTATTTTTATTTTTTTTTCAAACAGATATAACGATTCTCCCATGATTCTGAATTGACAACTAAACAAAATAACATGTAATTTACTAGAGGCTCTGACAAAATGTTAATTGCTGCAGTTTTTTTAAAATGTTTAATTAATTTGAATAAATTATTTTTAAAAATCAGTTTGAATAAATGTTTTATTGTTTCATTGCTGGATGAATCAGCCTTTTTGAACGAATCTCTTGACTGAATGATTCCATGAGAAATACATTTTTTAACAGTCACTTTGAAGCGCAAAATTATATTCAAACGATGATTTGCTCTATTTTTATTGCAACTGTAGACATCAGTGTTTATATCCGAACTATAAACTTTTATCCCAGTTCTGTGATAATCTGAATTGCTATAACACAGAAATAACAATACTGTGTGGTTGAAAAGACTGTTTGTGAAGCTGTTTCATACCTATGACAACTGCTCTCTCTGGCTCAGCAGCAGCATGAACACATCTGAACACATTTGAATGTACCGGTGTGATTTTGTCAAAGGTTTAATAGACACACGCAAATCATTGTCATTTAGGAATGAGATCATGTGGGTGTTTGAATCGAGATTGCGATCTTTTAACGATTAATCATGCAGCTAATTAGTGGATTATTTAGTTAGAATATAACCTTAAGGCCCTTTCACACTGAATGCGAAAATTTGGCGTGAATGTTCGGTGCGATGACGTTCTTAGACCGAAACAATTGTTCTCTATGGAGCTATTCACACTGGACGCGAAAATTCGTGGCGTGAAAAAGCGAGGATTTTTTTCCCCGACATGTGTGTCGATTTTTTTCCCCGTCGCTCCGCGATGAAATGGGCCGTCCAATTAGATTTGAGCTTTAGATCATGTGCCCGGAGCAGCTGCTGTTGCATATAAGGGCAAGAGTGGTTGCACTGGTTTCGAAAACCAGTATGAACAAACACCAATGAAGAGTATCCCAGAGGAGAGAAGACAGAAGAAAGTAGATGCTGAGTTTTTGTTATCTGACCACTTTAGATCACAATCTTAAGTTATTACAAGCACTTGATGATGGTCTACAGTGGGTTTTGAGCAAAGACATTAATAATCACATACATTTTGAAGTCTAGCTTGATGCTAATTGTACCTCTAATTATATTTTAAGATGTATTCTTGCAAGCATTATAGACAGTTTGTGTTTCTGATGTAGTACCAAACATTATTTATCTTAATTTAATGCTGTATAATGCAGTGGCCGATGTTAAAAACATATATAAGATATATATGATTCATCCTTGCCCATGTCTGAGAGTTTGATAAATGGCTAATCTCGCTAACAAATATATTACTGCTTAACTTACCTTGGGTGCGAGTAATCAGTAAGCTAACGAGCAGTAAATGATAACATATGCCTGGTGTGGGTGAAGCAGATGATAAAGCTCCTCACGTTTATATTAAGAGAAATGGGGTGCTGAGAATGAATGAGCCAAGGTTTTTAGGTCAGGGGTGGAGAATCTAGAGCACCGCTGGAAGTTGTCACTCCATACTACTACTTAGAAGAGACTGAAATCAAATTAACTGTATTGCTTAGTACTGATATGGGAAAAGAGGTAAACACATCAGCAGAGGATTTCATGTACTGCCTCTCCGAGACAACGGAGCGCTGCCATCCTGTCAAGGAAATGTGACTGTGCACAATACTCACTGAATCTCCTTTTGAATTGTAATTTAATTCAAGTCTAACCTTGTGACCCCAGTACTACTCTTTTGTGCAGGTCTCCATACTGCCAGACAGTATAAGCAAGGCCACTTGCTGAAAAATAAATGGGAGAAACTACCAACATACTGTAGTGGCTGTGGCAATGGAAATACTGCATTTTAAAGCAATTGCTTTTTTGGCAAAGGTGCTGTCTGGCCTTCAGCATAACTTTTGAGTTACTTTCCCCCAGCCAACTGGGTAACTTTTGAGGTCTGGTACAAATATGATATACAAAAATACATAGGCTACAGGTCCATATGTATGCATGATTAATCATTAAAATAATGCAATCTCGATTAAAACACACACAATCTTATTCCTAAACGACAACGATTCCGCTGTCTATTAAACCTTTAAAGTTATGATCATGCCGTAATATGCTGATCCAGAGAGAACAGCGCTCAAGCTATATGTCTGAAAGAGCTTGACAAACAATGTTTTCAGCTGACAGTATTGCTATTACTTTGTTGCAAACATAAGAAAATATTGGGCTAAAAGTTTATAGTCTGGATATAAACACTGATGTTGCAGCAGTCGCTATCAAAATGAGTAAATGATCTTTGAAACGCTAATGTTACGCTTGATAAAGATTGTATCTGTTACACTGGTAAGCCTGTAGGTGGTGACCAGTGAGTGTCATGTGTAATTGATGAAATTCGTTCAGAAACTATGAAGGAAACAAGTCTTCATTCATTAATTTCAAACATTTTTTTTTTTTTTTTTACATAAATTCATTTAAATAGTTCATTCATTTAAATTCATTTTAATAGACTCATAACATTTAGACATTTATAAATCTACTCATTATAACATTAAATAGAACATTTTGTCAGAACCTCAAGTAAATTAGGCTACATATTATTTTATTTGGTTGTCTAATGTTTTGTTTTCAGAATCGTGATCTCTATATCTATCTCTAAAAAAGTTACAGAGTCATAAATTAAGCTTAAAAGAAAATATGGCATCCAAGGCTACTATTAGCATTAATATTAAAATGTACAGTCTTACAGACTAGGATGGAGTCTTTATGTAGCCTACATTAACAATGATTCGGGGCAATTATAATGCATTATAATGAAGGATTCTGAAATGTTTTCTCATTTAAATGTGGCACTTCTCATTCAGGCCCTTCTATCACCCTCAAGTTTAGGAAGCTAACAACTTAGCCTACTAGCTTAGCTTAGCCAGCTAAGGCTGGTTTTAAAGGGGTTTTCAGCTGGTCAGACTCTGGCCACCAGCTAAACTGGCCGAACACCAGCTAGGCCAATTTGGCCAGGCTAACTTGGCTTACTACCTTAGCATAGCACAGATCAGTTTGCTCTTTACTTACTTAGTATATGCTACAGTCCAAAAAAGTGTACTCAATTTGATAGCATGCGCAAACACAATTTCTCTCCAGAAGTTATGAGCGAGGTAACTCTTAACCCCCTCACATAAGCACTCATCAATGTGGAATGTGAAATCTGAATGTTTTCTTTCCATTATTACCCAGTGTCCTGTACTACTGGGATGAAACGCTTTTTCGTAACATTCCTCATTTGTATGTTGCTGTGGATAAAAGCATCAGCTAAGTGAATAAATGTAAATGTATTTCAGCTATACCCATTACTAACAGGTGCATAAAATCAAGCACAGAGCCATGCAATCTCCACTAACAAACATTAAAATCAAATGAATGTCATTTAATTTTATATCTGCAGCAAAATTATTGCAGCTCAAATACATCAAGAATACATCACATATCCCTATAGTGTATCCTGAAAAGTGTATGTGTTTGTATATTTTTATGTGTCTATTGTAATTCACAGCGTCAGTCAGTAGCACCAAAACAGCAGGGGTAAAAAAAGAAAACACTCTTAAAAAGCCATACGAAGAAGTAAACTCCATTTAACTAAAGATCTTTGGGGAGCTTAAGTGGTTTAAAAATCAATGCCACAGCATGCGACCGGTGAACGAATAAACAC
Source organism: Elopichthys bambusa (assembly GCA_037101425.1). NCBI lineage: Eukaryota > Metazoa > Chordata > Actinopteri > Cypriniformes > Xenocyprididae > Elopichthys > Elopichthys bambusa. The sequence goes on from CM074455.1 coordinate 14,558,708, forward strand.
AACCAACTATATATAAGCTTGAACTCATTCAAAATGTCTGTAAAACTGCGATGACTCATCTAACTCTGATTACCCCCGGCAGGCATCCTTTCCTCATCTTTTCATCTGTTCCCCTCTATTCAACTGTACTGCAAAGTGAAGGAACTGACAAAAAACCAATAGATATAGTTCCTTCCCACATAAGCAATCCCAATACTAAATGTACAATTGGTCCCTCTCAATGAAGAAATGCACAAGCAGTAATGCAGAAAACAAGCAGAAATGAGGAGACACACACAAGGTTCAAATTACACACCATGCATTGCTGTAAAGAAACTTGGAAGTTTTAATGAGCACAGAGTGAGGAGATGTGAATAAGAGAGACATGCCTCAATAAAATACTCATATCTGTGTCCTCATATTGCAGTGGCTTATTGCAATAATCTTTTTAACATCAGTGAGGGCGAAAGAAATAAGCCCGTGAGAGATAAGGGAAACGGGAAATACGCTCAACGGATTTCTTTCCATTTGGACTCAGTCTTTTGTCGTGTGGAGGAATGAAAAAACGGTCTGATTTGAGGGAAACAATTTCCTCTTTTACGTAACTTTTAATTTAATTCCACCCTGAGGGCCAGCTGTTTACCACAACGTTTGTTTTCATAGTGTTTGTTTCTCAAAATGAATGCTAGAGTGCTTTTATGTTAAATTCTGCGGTTCCGCTAATCCCTTGTGTATGTGAAGCCACATCACTGAGTAAAAATAGCCTATCATAACTCACTTATGCTAATCTAAGTGAGATATGCTATCTAGCAGATGATAATTAAATGTTGGAAAAGCTGAGAGGAAGATTTTGACATTTTGTACGATATATAGACTAAAAGATGGCTGATTTGCTTATATTAAATATTATGTAAAATCAAGCTAAATGATACTTGAGCTCAGTGAAAAACCTGTATAATTACATAAGCATGACTACAAATGCCTTACATTTGCAAGCCAGAAACATACTGTGCAATCAGGGACACAAATGCTTGACCAACGTATTGCACTGTGTAGCTGTGACACTAACAGACCTGAGAGAAACCTGACTGTAGAAGAAGACAAGTTGTGCTATAGCACCCCTTGTGGCTAAGATGAAAATGCAGTGCTTATTTTTGTTTGATAATGAACTGCGTTCTGACACATTTCCAAACTTCTGAAGTTGAGCTTGTTTTGCTAGCAGATCTAATGTGAGATTTTTGGCATTAATGTTTGGTCACATTAGTGAATTGTCAGCTAATTTTGCAGGCTGAGTCCATTTATTTATGAAGCATTGCTCACACAGAATTCACTTCCAAACCAAGCAGCTTTCTGTTGGTCAGCATGGCAAATCTGTGTGACCAACTTCAATATGTTGCGAAATTTGCATGGGTACATTTTTCCTAAATGCATAGATTAATAAGCTAAATGACTGAATTTCGCCTGTAAAAATGTGCTAAACAATGGTAAATGTGATCGCACCTTAAGAGTGTGGGGTTTGAAAAATGTGATGGCATCAAATTTTCATATAACAATAATTGCTGAAGCTTTTATCACGAGGTGCAGAATTTTCTAAAACACATGCTGAGGTAAATTTGAAGCTGCTTCCACCCCATCATTTTCAATAGGTTGGCACAATGGATTACAGACCATTTAGTTGATTGGCAGGTATTTTGTCTGCAAGGGAAACTATCCAAGGGATAATCTATTGTAATGAGCCTCAGGCACGTCACATGCCGGGAAAAACTCGATCAATGTCAATGTGCTTAAAATCCCCTTTTCTAATTACTACACTGAATCGCTGCATGAGCTAATTCTGTGTTGCATGCACAACTGGATTCAATACCATGTCAGGCTTTTCACAGGTGTGTTGCCTTCAAAAATGTCACTGCTCAGCAGTAGAACAGTGTTGCACACCATTGGTGTCAAAAATACAGGTTACTAAAAGTGTAATGTTGCTAAATGTTGTACACACACAATCACAAAATGAAGGAATGCAAGGAAATTTCGTTTTGGCAGGGAAAATATGAATAAACAAAATATGTGATGGATAACAAACAGTTAGCTGGTCATTATCACAAAAATAAAACTGAAAGCAGTCAACCTATTAGGTGACATAGACGACTGCTTAGGGCATCATCTCTTGAGAATAATTAACTTTTATGAGTTCAGTAGTTGAGATGAGAAGAATTCTCATATACAGGGCAGATGTTTTCAAACTGGTGTATATATATATATATATATATATATATATATATATAAATATATTATACCCCAGGTGCAGTTTAATCCCAAACATGAACATATACTAAATAAACAGGAACTTGAATTGATCAAACATGGCTTGGCATAACATGGCAGACTCACTAATCAGCAGTTACACGGACACAATGACTAATAACTTGGCGGCCATGACATGAAGAAGCTCAGGCTTTGCAGGCCTGATATGAAGAGACTCAGGCTTGGCAGGCATGATGTGAATAGTCTCAGGCTTGGTGGCAAAGATGTGAAGAAACTCAGGTTTGGCAGGCATGACGTGAAGAAGCTCAGGTTTGGCAGGCATGATGTGAACAGTTTCTGGCTTGGCAGGCATGACATGAAAAGGCCCTGGCTTAGCAGGCATGACGTGAACAGACTCAGGCTTGGTGGGTACTGTGGGATTGCGGGGCTCCTCCTTCCCAAAACCCATAGTAAACGATGAGCCGCTCAACAAAAGGGCAAAGTCAATATATTCCTCAATCGTCCGGTTGCCTTGACACATTAATACTAACACTTACAATTATATATATATATATATATATATATATATATATATATATATATATATATATATATAAAAACTTTAAAAAAAGTATTCCAGAGTGCCAAAATATAACTACTTAGAGAAACCATCCATGCTAACAGAAAGCAGTTAGGTCAGCAAGTTCAACTCCATCTATAACTGTTATATCTTGAGAAAATCGTGTTGTCAAGCTCTTGGAGATGAATTCTTAATGAGCATTTCTTTCAATCTTCAGTTTTTGCACAAATTGTCCTTTAACGTAACACTTGACATCAATATCTGACAGCAAATCATTGCAACACATGCCACAGATGTTAGACATGCAGAGAAGATGCTATGTTTTAAATCCTGGCTTCTCTCTGCAGCACTAATGAGCACTGGACAGAAATATATCCTAGTGCATGAAAGAACAGAGGGTACAGCCTACAGTCTGCAGACCACCACTGAAGTCATCAACATTATGAAACCCACATTGGCCCGGACCGACAGAGGCTGCACACTCTATTTATGGCCCATTAACAGCAACACTATTCCTCCGGGTCATGTTTGATCATCTCCATATATCTGATAATAAGCATCTCTTGTTTTCGATGCAAAGACTTAAAAGGACTGTATACTGATGGAGCTGCCAATGAAGGGATGATATAGATGTTCACTTCATCATTTTACCAAAAAAAAAAACAAGAGAGGTATGTAAAGATATATAATGACAGTAAAAACAATAACATACTGTATATAGATGTATACGCCCCGCCCCCGCCGGAGTCAACATACCCAAACCCGACGGGTCCCAACAAACTCTCGGATTCGGGCTTGTAACTTATAAAAACAATTAATATGTAGCTAAGGTTTGTGTGCCATCTGCTGTGTTGTGGTTGAAAGAGCGCACGAGAGAGGGAGGCATGCACATTTAATTTATATATTAACAGAACTGTTTTGCTCGTGTGCTCCCGCTCTCACACGCTCTTTCGGCCACAACACAGCAGACGACACTCAAACCTAGTAGCCTACAATAAGGCAAACAATTACTGAGGGAAAATGTATTACAGTGCCAAATGATGCAAGGAAAGCTGCACTGCAACAAATTCTACCGAATAATATTTAGGAAAAATATTGATCAGTCACAGTCCGTCAGATATTTTAAACAACCAACAAGGACTTTAGATGCTTAGTAATTGAGTGCAGAGAGTATGTTTGAGCCGCGTGCCTTGCAGCTTGCACCCACTGCAGCTCCAGTGGATCTCTCCGGATGAACGCAAATCATTTCTCTGTCTCTGTGAGTAAACTAAACCCGTCATGATTATACAGTTCACTGTAGTTCTCACATTATATGACGTGGCAGACAACTAGTTGCTAGTTGGTAAATGTATGATTCTTCGGTTTAACTTTATTTAGATAGTCCCTTTAACACATTCTGTTGACTACAAGTAACATTGCCTACTCTCATTAGAGTATTAGTAGACTGGTAGGATTAGGGTTAGAATAAGTTGACATGTACTTGCAAAGTTACTTATAGTCTGTAGAATGTCTGTTGGGTACCATCACAATAAAGAGTTAGCAGATATTAAGCAGACAGTCTACTAATACTCTAATGAGAGTTAGTTGACATGTAGTTGTAAAGTTACTTATAGTCAACAGAATGTTCAAAAGGGACCATCAAAATAAAGTGTTACCGATTCTTCTTCTATCAAAAAAAAAAAAAAAAAAAAAAAAAAAAAAACCTTACTGAGCCCAAACTTTTGAACAACAGTGTTATATAGCATTCTGGTAACCAGTAACCAAAACTCAACAAATGCAGGTTATCAGCAATGCAATAGGGAAATTAGAAACACTGTAAAGGTGCATGATATGTGGACTTGAACTTCATCACACGACAGGATGCAGATGATCTCAACATGGCAGCCATTGAGGGGATGACTTTTTTGAGTCTTCGCCTCATGATTGTACGTAATTTGGAATATATTTATAAAACTGCACTTAATTAGCACTTTATCATAGACTCACCCGCTCTGCAGATTGTGCAGTCCCAAAGAAGATGGGTATGAAGGCCAGCCAGATGATGCAGGTGGTGTACATGGTAAATCCAATGGGCTTGGCTTCATTGAAGGTCTCCGGCACTCCCCTGGTCTTGATTGCGTAAACAGTGCATGTGACCATCAAAAGGATGCTATAGCCCAGCGAACAGATGAGTGACAGGTCCGAGATGTCGCACTTGAGCACTCCGCGGGCATTTTCAGGGTCCTGTGTGCGCTGCTCACCGTAATCCACAACGGTGTGCGGCGGGTCAGCCACAAACCACACAAACACCCCCATTAACTGAACCGAGATGAGGCTAAAGGTGATGACTAGCTGGGAAGCAGGGCTAATGAACCGTGGTGCCGCAACCGAGCACTTGCCCTGCTCAAAGATCCGATGGATGCGGTTGGTCTTGGTGAGCAAGGCGGCATAGCTGAAACACATGCCGAGACCCAGGAAGATCCTGCGGAAGGAGCAGACGGCCACTCCAGGCGCCGCAATCATGGGGAACGTGATGACGTAGCAAAGGAAAATTCCTGTTAGCAGCACGTAACTCATTTCCCTGCCAGAGGCACGTACGATTGGCGTGTCGTTGTAACGTACAAAGGTCACCACAACAAAGGTGGTGGCAAGGATTCCCAGGATGGCAATGAAAACGGGCACCACAGCCCATGGCGAGTGCCACTCCAGTTTAATGATGGGGATCGGCTGGCAGCCGGTGCGGTTTTGATCTGGCCGTTGCTCATACGGGCAAAGCTGGCATGTGAACTCGCTGGCCTGGTAATGGTAGCCCTCGCAGCGCTCACAGTGCCAGCAGCAGGGAACTCCCTTCACAACCTTCTTCCGCTCGCCGGTCTGACAGGGCAGGCTGCAAACAGACGCTGGCACGACTGCATCCCCGCTTGCCCACTGCATGGCATTCATCTGTAGAGAAACATTACAATTATTCTAGTAATTGGCAAAAAGCATTTAAAGAGGAACTATTATGCCCTTTTACAAAGTCTTGATTTTGGGAGTTTTGTGGAATCAGAAACAGTACGCATTGATATAGAGAATAACTCCCTTTGGAGTGACTTTGTGCATTGTAAATTTGCAGACCTTTTACATGCTCAAACAGCAACATTACACACTAAAGTAAGTTGAAAATGTAAAACAGCAAAAAAATTATCATCATATTTTATAGAATTAACCCTTAAACAGGCAAGAGTGGAAAATGATCAGCAAATGAAACATTTAGGCCTGGTTTCACAGACGGGGCTTAGATTAAGCTAGGACTAGGGCTTAGTTCAGGCAGTGGCCCTACAGGACAGAGTTTGCCCATCCCTGGCTTAGTTCATTTAGGACATTTACCCCCAGTTTCACAGACAAGGCTTAAAGGATTAGTTCACTTTCAAATGAAAATTACCCCTAGCATTACTCATCCTCCAGCCATCTTAGGTGTATATGACTTTCTTCTTTCTTATGAACATAATCGGTGATATATTAATAAATATCCTTACGCATCTAGGCTTTACAATGGCATTGAGTGACACCAACGAGTATGAGCTGAAGAAACTGCATCCATCCACACCCATCCATCATAAACATACTTCATACGGCTCCGGGTGGTTAATAAAGGTCTTCTAAAGTGAAATGATACATTTGTGTAAGAAAAATATCCATATTTAACAAGTTATGAAGTAAAATGTCTAGCTTCTGGAAGACCGCCTTCTGTATTCAACTTATGAAGAAAGTGTAAAACTCTTACAGTTCAAAATGCTTACATTACGTTGTACGCCTTCCATATTCAACTTATGAAAAAACAGAACTGGCATCATGTCAGGTTAAGCTTTTCCCGTAAGTTAAATAGGGAAGACGTAGGATGTAGCCTAAGCTTTTTGAACTGCGAGAGTTTTACACTATCTGTCTAAGTTGAATACGGAAGGTGGTCTGGCAGAAGCTAGATATTTTAATTCATAACGTGTTAAATATGGATATTTTTTTTTACACAAATGCATTGCTTCGCTATAGGCCTTTATTAAAGTGCCCCTATTATGCCTTTTTAAATGTTCCTAATATTGTTTTGGGAGTCTCCTACAACAGGTTTACATGCATGTAAGGTCAAAAAACACTTTCGTTTTCTCATAATACACATTTAATTTCACCTCAGTTCTGAATGTTTTGTAAATGATTCGTCAGAAGCAGAGATGGGGCTACATAAGGTCTGTACAATGTATGGACAGAAAAGATAGCATCAATTTTACCATATCAATTCGAGCCCGAGTCTGATGATGAAACGTCTGAAGTAGTCGATCAACTAGAAACTGATTCGCAATCACGATTGGAGTATGACGATTCTCTATGGTAAGTTTGTGTTATTTATAAGACGTGATAGCAGCTTCACTGTTATACTTTATGTAGGTGCACCTTTGGGAACTGTATCAGAATGCCAAGCGAAGCTGAAAACCTCTAACATAAGATTAACATTTAGGCCAGATGTCTACACAGACTCGTCATAACTATTAACAAAGTAAAAAAATGGCTATATCATTGTTTGATATTACAATGTATGTTTACTGTTTACAGAGAGTGAACTTCTACTAGTTAGCATGGACTAGCATCTTAACATCCTATTACAATACAGGTAGAGCTCCACTCCACTGTAATAATAAAAACGCAGAGGAAAAAAAACAGTTATACAGTTATATAAGTGAACCGGGCCTACAGCTATGTTGTAAACTCCCACGTTAGCCAAGCACAAATAAATGATAATGCATTGCAAATTGTAAATAAAACTCGTGCTGCATTAATTGACGCATTTTTAGACAATATTGGACCCACATCTGAATAGAGGAACTACAGAAACGTGTGTTAGTCGGATTGTGTTCATCAGAAAGAAGAAAGTTATGTACACTTAGGATGGCTTGGGGTGAGTAAATCTTTGGGTAATTTTCATTTGAAAGTGAACTAATCTAATCTAATTTAATCACTAATCTAAGCCTAGTTCCAGACTAAAACACATTATTGAGCTGTTTAAACTGAAAGCATCTTAAAATATGTCAGTATTGTTTTGTCTCAAGATACACACCAGTAATGTTTTTTTAAGGCATAACTTAAATGTCCTAATTGAACTAAGGTCTAATCCTGGCTTTATCTAAGCCATGTCTGTGAAACCAGGTCTTAAGTAGCTTTAATAAACATGCCCTAGAAAAAAAAACATTACTGATGTGCATCTTGAGACTCATCTTCAACCTCAGGGATTGGCAGCTCTAGCTCTTGAGCTCCACTGTCATGCAGAGTTTATCTCCATCCCTAATCAAGCATATCATGTAATTTATGACACAACATTTAATTTTCAAGTAATCCTTAAGGCTTTGGTTTAATAACCAACATATGACTTTATTTTCCTTTTCAGCATCTTTTGAAGATGTTCACAATTAATATTAGCAGTTGTATTGCTTTTACCTGAAGAAAAGTAAGATTAATATATAACTACTTTCCACAAAGTCAGAATGTTCAGCACCATGAGCGGATGTATTGGTTTTAGGTCAGACCGACAAAACGACCAGAGACAATTTGAACCAAGTCATACGACTCACAAACTCAAAACAGATTCAACTATGATAATAATAACAGTATTGGGTGGAAAACTATTTCTCATGCCTCCTACAAGAGACTAAAGAGTATGTATGTAGTGGTGCACGTTTGCTGTTTAAGGGTTAAGAACTTGTATAGGATTAAAAAAAAAAAAAAAAAAAAAATAGGAATCAGCCAATCAGCATCTATGCCACATACACAGTTAATTTTATATCTATGCAGCAAAAATTGCTTCTGAATTACGGGTGTTAATTCAACACCACTAATTTTACAGTCTAATTGCCATAATCATAATGACAGTCATCTACACCATAATCATCATTATCAAAGTAAATAACTATTTTATAGGCGGCCTCTAAAATTTAAGCACACTTTAAAAAGAATGTAGATGAACTCCTTACATTTAAATGCAGCTGATCCGTCCAGTGGCCGATGATTCTGTACTCAGCCGACTTGTTTGTTATCTGATACTGATAGATGTCATACCGTCCAGGGGCATCTCCATTTTCATTAAACACAACAAGGGTCTTGGCACTTCCTGTCCGAAGAGATGAAACAACATTATGATTGTCATAACACTTCTCTATCGTGTGCAACGCTGAATCAGACGCCCTCAGCTACATAATCTCCCGTGGCCAAGATGAATCAGTAAACACATTAGACATTAAAAACATCAGGGTTTCTGCATAAACAAAGTATGCATAATTCTCAAGATTCATTCAACCAACAAGATGAACAAATTACAATCGATGATAAGCTAAAAATGAAATCAGGGTCATATTCTGAACAAAACAATTTACTAAAATGCTAACAAAGCATGAGAGAATCTTCATCATTTGTTATCTGTTATTATAAAAAAATCATTCCATCATTATAAAGCCCTGGTGAGGTTTCTCGGGCCTACAGGAGTCGTCTCAGATGAGAAATTGTAAGGAGGGAGAGTTTGTGTCAAATGAGCGTCTCCCGAGATGGGGAATCATGCATTATTAAAACACACGCATTCAGTCAGCCATGGAGTGGGCCTGGAGGATTCACCAGGAAATGCTGTTCACTGCTATGACATACCTCGAGCAACAAAATAATCAGATTTGCTCAGAGTCTCACGCACTGCACACACATTATCATTTAAGATGCAGCATTACTGTATACCAGGTAGTGATACCAAACCAGCCAATTAAAGGTACAGTAAGCAATTTCGGAGAAACGCTATTGAAAGTGGATTGGACTGAACACCAAAACACAACTGTAGCCAATCAGCAGTAAGGGGCGTGTCCACTCATTAGGGGGAGGTGCCTGTGTTGCATAGCGTATTTGTGAATTTGGGGGCAGAGCTATCAAGATAGAAGCGTGATCCTTTAGGGTAGGGGCGTTTGTGTTTTGGTGATTTCAAATATCAACATTGTTTCTCAGAAATTCCTTACTGCACCTTTAACTGACAAGTTTAGAGAATACTAATAAAGTGAAATGACTGATAAAAGAAATTTCTCCCTAAATACTATAGGTGACCTTTCTGGGGACTGTGGCATAATTTTCACAATCTAGTGCACCATATTGATATGACAAAAAAACTGTACATTTGTATTGCCAAAAAGAAAAATTGTGCAAATTAAGGCACATAGCAGAAAGTTGTGACGCAAATCGACCCGAGATTTGATTCAGCCTTTTGCCGAACTCACTTCACTCCCTTTTCCCATCACATGTCAGATCACAAAGGCATTTATTTCCAATAACAAATGAAAATATTCGAAAAGTGGAAATAAAAGGGAGGGCTTTATTGTCCCAATAAGGCGGCATCCATTTAATAATTTTAATAAATACAATCATTTACACTATGTTATTATTGCATAGACAACCACACTGAGGTGCAAATAGCGGCTCTGAATGAGCCAAGTGGAATGGATTTGAGGAAGCAGTAGCATGGAAGTCAAGGCTGTAGCTAAAATGCGGAATGGAGTTTAATTTATTAGGGAACAGATATATGCGCTGAAATAAGGTATGATACATAGAGCAACTTTTTGAGCAATGTTGCTGGGCAATGTTGCTTGGGCACTTTCCCATTGAGAATGAGCAACAAATTTATATCTGGATACTTTAGATTGGTCGTGGGCCATTTTTAAAGATTATCCAATCAGAATGCTAGCAGCTGATCACGTGACCGGCTTGGAGATTTCAGAAAAAATTCAAACAAGATGGCAGCCTCTCAGCAGCAGTGGAGCGAAGAAAAGGAGAGTGAACTTATATCTTTTTACACTGGTAAGTTGTCACGTTTCAACCCAAAATGCTTAAAATGATTAAAATACCAACAGGTGTCAAATTTCATGTGCGTTGGCTGTATTTTAAACTATCAAATGTTTTCAGTTAAATACTAAAAAGACGCATCCTGTTTAACATCTGTAGTGGCATAGGCCGTAGGGAGTATGGCACATGAATGTAGCTTTTGACGCAATCAACGTGGGTTCGAATTCGCCTTTTGCCAAACTCGCTCTTCTCCCTTTTCCTATCACAAATCAGATTGGAAAGGCATTTATATTTAACAAAAACTAAGAAGTGTATCATCACCTTTAGAGACGGTAAAAGTGAGTGGGTCCAATTTCATTGGTCTTAAAAAAAGGTGGGTCTTGTCCCACCCACGTACAATGGTTCTGATGCCCATGGGGTCAATAACAATTATAATGAGTCACAAGCAGTCCCTCACATAAACTGTCCGTGCAATGCTTCTGTTTTTGCTGTAAAAAAATCCAGAACAAATTTGGTGTAAGCATCTTCATCTTGATGCAGGACACTGACCATTCTCCAATCAAAGACTTGATTGCAGCCTTTCGCTAGTGCAATCCAAACGCCTCATAGAAAGACTGTGACAATACAGAAGGAATGATTAGAGGGTGGAAGAGATGTTTTGATTAAGCCAAGTCTTGGTTTAATCACAGGTTAGACCTCATTTTCAAGACTTGCAATTAGACAGAAGTAATTCAAAGTGGTCTATGGAAAGCACAACATGGAGAGGGAACGTGCCTAAAACAAACGAGCCATCCTACTGTAATTTATGCGTGGCGTGTAGGCACAAGTTTTGACTTGATCTCGGCATTACTTTTCACAGTATATGCATTGCAGATATCATCTGCAGTGGAGTGAATCACTCTTGTACACTGCCTGAAGATGTATCTCATTATAACACTCCACGGCTAATATTCAGCATCAACAATGAATCAGCTCAAATGTGCAGTATTTAAAGAGAACAAAGGCAAACGAAACAAGTTCACATGAGCATTTGGGACAGAAGATCAAAAATGTGAATCATGATAGCATATGAGATGAGATGTGATGAATCGACAGCTCCAAAAACTCCCAGAGAATCAGTCTCGATTATTAGGGTCAGATACACAATTCCCATATGTGAGAAATGGGCTACTTTTGAACCGTTACATCTTAGTTAATTTCCTATTAGTGAAACACCTCATGGGCTCGAGGGAGATTCATACTAATAGCTATTTGATGGAGCTCATGCTCAAGTGGTGTGTTTGCCAGCTCTCTTATGGGAAGTGCTAACCTAATCAACAGAAGTTGAATGCTTGAGACTCACACACTGTTGAAACACAGCCTGAGTAAATGGTAAATAAGACAGTTTTTGCTCTAAGGAGGGCATTCAGTCATGTAGAGAGCATGAAAGATTATCTCTGTAGGGTGCGTCTCTACAATACCATCCACCAGGCATGGACCATAGCCAACTGTGCAACCACATCACTGAGAACCATCGCTGCTAGCATTGTGTTTTTGGCAAAAGTGAAGAGTTGCGAGTCCTATGCTGGTTCTATTGGATTTAAGTGTTTTATGCATCTTCTGAGAGAGTTATGCCAAAGTGAAATGCAGAAGGACTACCTTGGGCTTGACCTTTGGACAAATAAATTGTCTAAAGTCTGGGGGATGAAAAGGAGTTGAGGAAGGCTTGCTTCACTGGGGTCAAGTTTTTTAAGAAGTTTTAGGCATCAGTCCAATTGCAGTCCAACTTTACCAAGTCTTGAGGAAATCAAATCATGGGCATTTAATTGATGAAGTTAGAAACAAAGAAGAGACTTTAAGGAGACTTGGGTCACTTTTTCAAAAATCTTTCATAACCAAGTGCAAATAAACAAATAATATATATATATATATATATATATATATATATATATATATATATATTATATTTACAAATAAAATACAACAAAATACTGTATAATGTAAAATAAAACAAAATAAAGAAAAATAAAATAAAATAAAATAAAGCCATGGCCTCAGCCTTGATTAGGGCTAGGAATGAATGAATGAATGAATGAATGAATGAATTAAATTAACAGAATATAAAATAAAGCAGGATAATTATATAAAAACATTTATGTAAACTATAAATTAACAATGGAAAACTAAATAAAAGTAAGCAACAGTAAACAAAATTAAACAATGTGAAAAATAATATGAAATAAAATAGCAAAAATTAAATAAAAAAAATAAAGAGAAAAGAAAAAATAAACAATAAATTATATAAAATTAAATTAAACAAAAGTTATTAGAAGATAAAAAAGGGAAATAAAATAAAATAAATAAATAAAAAAAATCAAAAAACTAAATTAAATAAAATAGAAAAAAAAATGCTGAAAATAAAATATTTCAGAAAAAAATAGAAAATTAAATTAAAATTAAAATAATGTGGAAAATAGACATTCAGGTTAATCATTATAACTTCACAACACATGATCGCTGTTTGGCCTCATGAATCAGGCCAAAGATTATATACTTGATCTCATGCCAGAGTTTGATGGCAAAGCACCTTCAAGTCAGAAATGAATGAATGTGTCAGAAGGTTAATTCGTCAATTAATTCAGCTGTCTGATGTGAAGTTGTGATGCCCTTTTCCAAGACTGAGATAAGGCATCATGTATTAAAGAAACGTAAGATGCCTAAAATCCCCTGTTTATTGAACCCATCTCTCTGTATTGATTGTTCCGCCATTTATAAAGACAATTAGCTGCCGACATGCTTACAGCAGAAGCATTCAACGTCCTTTCCCTGTCCTCCATTTATTCAGCCATTATCCAGCTACTTAATAATCTGTTTCCACTTAGATTCTAAGAGGAAATCGATAATCGAGATGAAAACACAATGAAAGCTTTCCAGGTCAGCACTGTACTCAATCGTTCACTATTAAGACACTCTGATTGGCTTGTGAGAGTTCTTCTTCTTGTTACTGTACATCCATTAACTATATACCTTAAACAGCATGCATTGGCAAAACTTCTGTATTGCAGGGTGGGACTTGAGTTCCCAAAACAAAAGAAATTGGAAATAAACATGGAAAAATATGGAAAATATCACAAAGGCAAGACTTGAGTTCCATATAAAATAAAATAAAATAAAATAAAATAATAGACATGGAAAAATGTGGACAATATGACTTGAGTTCCCTTTTGTTTGCATAAAATAAAATAAATAAAAAAGAAAAAACATGGAAAGATATTGAAGATATCACAAAGGCAAGACTTGAGTTTTCTATAGTATAAAATAAAATAAAATAAAATAAATAGACATGGAAAAATGTGGAAAATAGGGCTAGAGTTCCCTTTGGTATGCATAAATAAAATAAAATAAAATAAAATAAAATAAAATAAAATAAAATAAAATAAAATAAAATAAAATAAAATAAAATAAAATAAAATAAAATAAAATAAAATAAAATAAAATAAAATAATAATAAAATAAAATAAAATAAAATAAAATAAAATAAAATAAAATAAAATAAAATAAAATAAAAATACATGAAAAAATATGGAAAATAGAAAATTTCCTTTAGTATGCATTAGACATGTGCCAGTATACAGTAATACGATATATCACGATAATGAACATGCATGATATTGTTATCCTGGGCACTTCAAAATACCGTCAATAATAATTTATTACGAATTATTGCGATTTTTAGAATGCATTTTAAGAATACTTTATCAACATTTAAAATGCACAAAACCGTTGTATGCTGCGTCAAAGAGACATGCACTGATGTAAACAAGCCCAACACGCATGAGTAGCGCATGGAAGAATGAGTGAGACGCACTGAATGAAAATTCACTCTCTGACAGCAGATGCCGCTGATGGAACAGCAGAAACGCAGCGGTTACCCCTGTAACACCCATAAGCAAAGCAGCTGTGCTACTTTTTAGTATTTTTATATTCGCAATGTTGTTTATCACAGCACCAAATACTTAAAGACTTAATGCTATTAATTTTCATATTTAAACATTAATCTGGACTACAACATGCCCTAGGTTTTGTTTGCATATGTTCTGATTCTGTTCATTCACACTTTACAATAAGGCTTCATTAGTTAACATTAGTTAATTCATTAGTTAACATAAACTGACAATGAAAAATACTTCTAAAGCATTTATTAATCTTATTTCAACATTTTTCAACAATTTCAACATTTAATAACACATTATTAAAATCAAAAGTTGTAACTGTATTATTTAATGGAGCTGAGCTAACATGAACAAACAGTTATTAAACCTTTTATAGTATGACAACGCTTTTTTTGCAAATTATTTCAATATCATGATAATACCGTATATCATGATAAAAGCTTCAGCAATTATCGCAACATAAAAAAAATTGATACAGTCACATGCCTAGTATGCATAAATAACAAAATAAAATAAAAACTGATTAAAGTACAAATATGGAATATATTACAGGTGTGACTTGAGTTCCCTTTAGTATGCATAGCATTGCATTGTATGAAATAGTACTGAGGTATATGGATATATGTTGGCCACTACACTACAAGTGTGCAAGCACGTGTACAGCAGAATAACTACAAGACATTTGGTGTGATCATGACAGACATGTTAATTTTTTATTTATTTTTTGCTCTGCTCTCCCTTAAGAGGTCTAACACACATCTAAAAATAAGCATATGTATGAAGCCACTGAAGTGCATCTGATTGCAGTTGACTTGGCAATTGCCTGCTGGCAATAGTAGCTGTCACAGCTCTGGGATAAAGGTTGTGGGTTTGATGCTCGACTCCTCAGATCTGCTGCTCTTATCATTAGAAATTGTCCTTTTGCTGTTTGCCACAAAAAAAAAAAAAAAAAAAAAAATCTCTTACTGACTCGATCAAGCGTTCAAGCGTTCAAAAAAACACAGAATAGAAATGTCAGTTATGAATCATGTGATCTTAAACACACATGATGGCTCGTATATGCACAAATACACACACTCATGCATGGAAGATGAACACACACACACACGCACAAACACGCACACACACACTGTTTTGAATTTTAATGAATGCAAAGCACAAAAACAGCAATTGAAATGCATTTTGTCAAGCAAATTAAACATTACACATTACATTACATTTGCCTCATGAATCCGACTGAACGTAAACATCAACAATTTATCATCACATGATCAAGCACAGCCAAACTAGTATGCGCTTATGGTCATGTCCATCTCTAACGCCGTTGTTTGTGCAAAGGCGTAAAGTAAACCCTTCAAGCCACACTTTTGCATTCAGTACGCTGAGGACTGAACTGACCATGTTTTACCCTAAATGTCATGAAAACCTTCCTGCAATTTTTCACATCCTCCAGATATTTAAAATGTTTAAAAAACAACTAATTTAAACATGCCTCCTGAACTTTTATATAATCTCATAATTTCTTAGCAAATGTTGATTTTGAGATTAAGTATGGTTATTTTGATTAATTAATCAGCATGTGATTCAATTAAATCAAGCAATTTGCAGGGTTATTATCGTTAAATAAGACTAAAATTAAAACATTAACTGATATAAAAAAATAGAAATGTATTTTATTTCAGCTAGTTGCAAAGGCAACATTTTTCATTTTTCTTTAGTTTAAGTTGAAATATAAAAAATAAATAAACAAATAAAATAAAAATAAAAATCTAAACTTAATAAAAAAAATAGACATTTTAAAAAATTAATAAAAATGACAAAAAAAATTACTAAAACTTTAAAATGAAAATAAAATAAAATAAAATAAAATAAAATAAAATAAAATAAAATAAAATAAAATAAAATAAAATAAAATAAAAATTCAAAATATTAAAGGGGTCATGACTTGGGATTTTTATTATTATTTTAATATGTTCCTTGAGGTTCACTTATAATGTTAATAAACATTTTGTTTTTGCACACACACACACACACACACACACAGACAATATATATATATGGGTCATTGATGTATAAGGTTTTTTTAAAAAATGTTAAAAAAAAAAAACATAATGGAGATATAATTAATTTTGAAGGTTTAAATGTTAACTGTTAAATGTTAAATGAAATTGTGTGTGTTTTTTTTTTTTTATATAATCAATTAACACAGCTTTTGTCATATTTTATCAAAATTTATCACCAAAAAAGTCAATTGGTTTAACCAAAAATTCAGTTTTACCGGATGACACTTTTGGTTATACCGAATGACGATATTATAGATATTATAGCTAGCTAGCAAAAGGACAATCAAACATTTTATATTTAGTACAAGTTTTTAAAATAATTACAAATTTTAAATATTACAACATTTTACATGTTTTATAGTGGTTGTAACGAATGACCTGATGTTTCGGGACATGCGTATGAGCAAGTGAAAACATGAATTTTTCAAATAGTTAAGAGAGAGTTAGTTAATTTGCTTCAGGACCATGTGGTCCTTTGCAGGTGTCTGAATGATGTCACATCCTGTCACATGATACTGGCCGCATGACTTGATCCAAAATGGTCCCTTTATATTGGTTACTCCGAATTACATCAATGAAATTCATTTTTCCGGACATTTTTTCTCATAACAAAGCAATGACTTCTACACATTTTAATACCATTTTGCACTATGTTGATATATGATGTTATAAAATCATGCCAGAATAAAAAATATATACATTTTAAGATATTTTAATCACAATTGAAATGGCTATATTGGCCTTTGGATGGTTAAACCGAATGACCTTTTGACACTTAAAAATCTTTAAAATAACTTTATATGTAGCAAAATATCATTAAAACCTTTTGGATTCAATAAAAGAGATCTAGTTGTACTACCTTACATACTTTGAATGTCATAACTTTGTTTTATTTTATTATTAAGGCCTTTGGACAAAAAAAAATGGCCCATCACGTCATTGACATGATATGTATATATGTGGAAAAACAACTATTTTCAACCCTCATTCTGACCCTCTGTTTAAAATGATCCATTTTTTAGGGGAGGCTCCTTTAAAGCGTGTCAGTAAACAGCCACTGTTGTGATTGGCTAACGTCATTGCATAGGAAACAGTATCAATGCCCACTTGCTATTGTACGCGAGTAAGTATTTTGAAAACATTATCCATATAAAACCGTAATTTACAGACAAAGCATTATGAAATCATTTACTTACGGTTTGTGCTGCAGATGCTGTCAGATCCAAGACAGATGACTGCATCATCTGTCAACAAAAGTTTCTTTACAAACTCTCCATTACACTGTGCCTCGTTTACAAAACAAAATGCTCAGAACAAACATATAATCCCCTGACGCGATTCGTAATGCCATCAGAATAAACCATCTACTTGTTTCCGACACTGGGATCTTTCTGAAGTCTGTACAGAGACGCAAACGAGCTGTTTAAACTGGAAGAAAGCAAAGTCTTTCACTCTTCCATTTGTCCTGTTGTCGACAAACTCGAGTGCATGGAGTGCATGGAGTATATCAGAATCTGAACGTGCATCTGTATACTGTATCCAGTGTAGACAGAATCAGTGATTATAATGGATTATAGTTGCTTCTGACACGATGCAAAGCTCACATCCAGTATGGGCAAATTTTAGCCGTTAAGCGACTGAAAGCCAGTGGGCGGGGCCTATGGTGCGATGATGTATAACTATTTGTCGATGTCTTGGTCTGGAGGCAGTCATAAGCAAATGTATTTGTCCATGTGATGTCACAGATCCCGCAATATCATAATAAACGAGAAGGGCATTTTAAGCTATGAAATATATGTCAAAAGATCACGTCATGACCCCTTTAACAAAAATTATAATAGCACTGCATATCAATGATACAAAAATAACACTGGTAATTTGATAGATTTGATTGAAGTAATTGGATTGAAGTTTTATTTTTCTTGTGTTATGTGCGAGTAAATCTCAGGCTAGTAGGATGTAAAATGTATTTGTTTTGTTGACAGTTTGTCTTATTTTAAAGATCTTATGGGCGTCATCAAACGTACAAATGAATCCAATACCAAAAGCAAATATGAAACTGGCCAGACCAAGCTATTCATTTATAGCCACTGAAATGTAAATGAAGCAGAATGGAGTAGCAACCATAAATGTTTGACCAAATGACTCAACCACATCAAAAGAAATCTATGGTGGGAATCATTAATTCTTTCATGCCTGGCATGAGTTCAGTTAGAGAACTCTTTTCACAATCCAATCAAATGACTATATGTTATTCACATATATCTGATTATAACATTGACTCAAATGCTTTGAAAAGATAGAGGAGCAAGATTGTATGAGAAAGCAGAGGAAGTGGGCATGTGACCCTCTGCATTACTGCATAAATCCCTGTGATCTATTTAAAAGAAAAATATATGTTAAACAGATAAAACAATCATGTGAGATGTGGTTTCTGGAGATCACTCAAATGATGTAGCAAGAAAAGGGAACCCTGTACCAAGTAATTTTCGATGCACTGCATGAAGCAACAACATGTATCAGCAAAAACGTTTTCTATAAAGAGACGCAAGCGTGTAGATGAGGTGAGGAGTTCATGTGTGACAGGAAGTTGCAGAATTTAGAACTGAAAAAGAGGAGCGTGGACAGACAGTAGAGAAGGGAATTGTAAGGAAAAGAATAATTCCAGTTCCTTAAAGATCCTGTGAATTTTCTTGGTCATTTTGAGAAGGAAAGAATGAATAAATATATGAATAAAGTTGGCCTTTAAAAAAAAATATTCAAATTAATTCGAACTGGGGTTGAAGTTCAAGTGTGCTTACTAACAATCCAATTAAACCAAGGAGCAGAACAATTTGTTAGAATAACGGATGTTTCTCACCATTAAAGCTGACGTTTCTAATGTATCCCAGCAGCTCCTTGCCATCTATGTTGCTCATGCGGGGGCAAAGGCCTGGATATCCCGAGCAGAGGTCCCTATGCATGCGATGCAGCGCGTGGGCCATGGCGTACACTGCGTCCATCACAAACTGCACCTTCCCCTCTTGCTCATAAGTGGAGTCCCTGCCAACCTTCTCCAAGCCTGCAATAAAAGAAGACATGAGTCCAATGCAAAACTTTCAAATGTTAAAACCTGGCCCATTTCAAATTTTTCATTTATCTTTTTTTTTTTTCTAAACATGGCCAAATGACAGACTTGGTGCAACTTTTGAAGGGGGTCGCACACCGGATGCGAAGCTCAGTGCCGCGCCACGTCTTTAAAATTCAAATGTATTGTTTTCTATGAGTGTATGCACACCAGCGGCAACATTCGGCACCTGTCCGCGGCGCACAGCTATGACTCAGGAAGTTGTTCAAAATCCTGCTGCGCCACAGAGCGCCATTTACATTGTTTTACATTTAATTTATATATTATATTTCTCTCAAATCGGTGTTAATGTACTGACTTCACCCTCTGCTGCAAGACACATTAGTTTTACATTCTTAGTTTAACAGCTTGAAAAAAAAGTATTGGAAAAATGTATAATAAACGTAGCCTTTTCTTTCATTTCGCTCTGTTGTGCCATTTTTCCATGTACACTAACCTCAGTGCGAAATATTAAAGCATAGGCATATGTAAGATTTGTAGTCTTCTTAACTCACCTATCGTGCAGCTCTTCTATTAGGAGTCGATTCGAAATTGAGCTTGCGCATATATAATGTGCGCGTCCGGTGTGCGATACCTGTGAGTTGTCCGAGGCGTGGCGCTGAGCTTCTTGTCTGGTGTGCAACCCCCTTGAGTTCCTGGACAGCTATGGGGAAAGGCATTCATTTATATGCAAGTTTAATTTCTTTTCAAAGAATTTCCAATGTAATTTCTTCTTTCCAAAGCATGCCAAACTAATTCACACAATGCCTCAATGCCTGATGATGAATTCCTGCCATGCTCTGCAATAATTAGTTTATTAGCGCCGATGGGAGTGACCTTTCCAACGAGGTTAGCAAGAGAAAATAACAAACAACAAACAACACCAACAACAGTATGAGTGCAAATCTAGTGCAAAGACTCCACTAGCTAAACCCTAAGTTTAAAAATGGTAATTTTCATCTTTTTTAAAAAGCTTTAAATAGGACCTATTTTGCATTTTTTACATTTCCAACTTTTTTAGTGTGTAATGTTGCTGTTTGAACATGAAAAAGGTCTGCAAAGTTACAAAGCACAAAGTCCACTCAAAAGGGAGTCATTCACTATATCAGTAAGCACTTGAGCTTGACCAATTGATCAGTTTTTGCAGATTAATCGGCATCGATATCCGATTGCTCACTTGAGGTTGACCAATTGATTGTTTTTTGCTGATTAATTGGCACCGGTAACCGATCAGCAGTTGGTTATCAGCAACAATTTGGGCGTCTAAGAAGCTAAGAAGGGTGCGCTGTCATTATATAGTACGAGAGCGGCCTCTAGAGGTGAAATAAACTATCACTGACGCCTCGTGGTGTTTGTTTTGACACGTGAGCACAGAGAGGGACAGTTCAGATGCAGATTTAAAACATAGACAATGAAACGGTATGTATACAGTACATTACCATACATGTATCATTATATTCATATCATATTCATATCGTGAGTACACCCTCCTAAAAGTTACTAAATAAAACTAAATAAAAATTTTCTGGTGTAAGTTCAAGGCAATATTTCTGATATATTATGAAATTTTAAATTAAATTAGCCAATATTCTATTCAGACGCAAATTCTGAGGCAATACATGTATACATCGTCGCAATCGAGTATTTATTATCTTTAAAAGTGTTTATCTGCATGTTATAGCCATGATTATGGCGATCTCTGGAAGCCTCTGTTAGTTCCTGGAATGTCACATGGTATGCCTGTTCTTCATTAGGAGTCATTTATGGACTAAATGTGCACAGAGCGCCCCCCGGCTGCAAGTATGAATTGAAAACAGTATTCAGTGCTCATAGTGATGACAATAAATATGGAATAAATATTACTCCTCTGTATAGAAAATTGACATAAACATATGAGAATCCATCAATATTTCTCTCACAGAGTAAAATGCAGCCTGCAGAAATGACATGCATGGTTGTTCTCACTGTTAGCCATTTCCAAAGCCCATATTTACAAAATATAGATTCTGGGAATCAATACTCTGGTCTCATGAGACCAAATCAATTATTTTGGATCTAACAGCATCCAAAATGTTATGGTGTTGCTAGAGGAGGAGTATAGTGAGAAGTGCCTGGTTCCCACAGTAAAGTCCAGTGGTAGTGAAGCTCTTATATAGGGATGTATGAGTGCTGAAGGTGTGAGGGAGTTATGTTTTATCAGTGCTGTCATGAATTCCCACACCACTGTATTATTTAATACACAAACTTGAAACAGAAGATGTTACCCTTACCTTATTCCCTGCATTGTTGGGCATTTTTTCAACATGACAATGACATGCATTCTCCTAAGGTGAAAAACCTTCTGTGGACATGTATTGCACTCAGTCTCAACACTCTTGAGCACCTGTGGGGGATTTTGTAGAGATGAGTTGAGCAACACTCCCCATTAAAGATCAGGGCATTTAAGGAGCTCATCATCCAGGAGTTAAACAGGACAGATGTGACAATTTGTCATGAACTTGTACACTCTGTGCCAAGAAGAGTCAGAGCAGTATATTCAAAATTATGGAGGGCATACTAAGTACTAGAATATTATACATTTGTTAAATTAAATCTAGGGTGTACTCATTTCTGCAATCCTTAATTCAAACAAAATTGGCTAATTTACTTATTTTATGGCTATTAATGACATATTTCTCAGTTTTTATTATGTATGTTTAATACATTTTAGTTTTGCCACCTTTCCATGAATTGCATAAAGAAAATACATCTTTTGTATTTGTTCAGAGGGGGTGTACTCATTTATGCTGTGCCCTGTACATCAATTCCCGCCCAAGTAATACGCAATAAAGGGGAGAGGCCTGGTTAAGTTGCGTTAGTGGTGTGTTGATGGTAAGGGCTGTGGCATCCAGCCGACCATTCAGAGCACACTGTGCTTTTCAGAAGGAGGGGCTTCATAGAGACAGGAACTAAACAGAGCGTTACTTATAGACTGAGAAGAGAGGTGCTGCAACAATGTCAAATAAGTTTTTTTTAACTTTCAAGCATGAAAAACAATTCTTGTAGACACAAAACAACATGAAGACTTTGTAAAAGGGCGTAATATGTCCTTTTAGCTTTCAATGTTATCCATATCACCCACATCCATAATCTGCCATGACTCTCTATTATATCTAAGGGTTAATTGTGGAGTGTTGATACTTCCCTATTTCTGTTAAATCATGAGTAAAGCAACAAAGGAGAGCTTTAAAAATGGTCAGTAGCAAAGAGCAAATTAACAGGTCCAAGCGGAGCACTCAATCAGTGAACTTGTCAGGTTAGAATTTATATGGACTCGTTTACAGAGAATGAAATACAATGCGCCTCTGTAGTGGACCGAGGTCTACAACTCAACTGAATGGGAAGCGTTTACCACACCAGAGGAAGCACTTAACTCGTCTTGTTGGATTAATGAATCACTCAGGTTCAGCCACATTAGGGAGATCTTGGACACAGTATCTTCGGAGAATGCCGCAAAGTAAACCACTTAATCTCAAGCAAAGACTGGACAATGAACATGAAATAAGGCTCTACACTGCAGAAATGAAGCCAACTTTGGTTTCATTTAAAAACGCTCCCCATCACACTAGTGTTTTCAAGAGTTTTCCAAAAGTTGCTCATCCACACTGAAACGTCTGAAAACGCTTAAATTCCCATACTGCACATGTGGAAAACATACTAAAAGCTCACGAGATGATGCAGAGAGAACAGATATAATAAAGTTCCCATGCTATTCTTCTGGCACAATCATTTTATTAGCGTATGATCACATCACTCACTGTTGCACCCAGGTCGCATTCAAAATCACGTTTAAAACGCAACTGTCATCATGTTTTGCCGGGCAAGAAAGCAAATGTGAGTAAATTCTCTGTCATTTTTGCAGGAATGTAATACGAAGCATTTATCTTTATCTTGTCTAGCATTTTGTATTTTCAAATGTATCCACTTTGGAGAGCGTTTTCAAAAAGCTCAGTTTTTCTTGATAAAAACACAGTCTCAGTGTGGATGGAAGGCCAAAACGGAGAGAAAAAGATGCGTTTTCAAACAAAAATGTATTAGTGTTGACATGGCCTATGTGACCCCAGGGGATTCCAGGTGGTACTTAAAATATGTTACTTTTTTTAATTCAAATCAATCAATCAATCAATCAATCAGTAATTTATATTAAATAGATACACTAATTGTGATTAATCACAAACAGTCGCATAATCCTGAGTGTGACCGCTTTTATTCAACAGTCCAAGAAATTATTAATATTAAGCAACTTACCTTTTACTTATAATATTGCAGTTACTTTGTCTATTTTTGCTCCATCAGTGAAAACATTCACAAAGCCACAGCAGAACTGTCTGAACAGCACACAGTACTGGTGTCGTGAAATAATCCCATTGGTTGAGTGAATGATTCAGTGACTCATTCATAATTACAGACTCTTTTTCGAATTAATCTGTTTTTGAACTAATCAGTTGAGTAACTGATTCAACGATGTACTCATTACAACAGTCACTTGTTGAGTTCCTGAATGAATCTGTGTTTTTGAACAAATCTGCTGAGTGAATGATTTAGTGATTCACTCATAGAGGCTTGTTTTGTTTCAGAATGAAACAATGTATTTGAACAAATTTGTTGAAAGAATGAGTTAATAATTCACTCAAAGATACAATATTTACTGGTACAGCAATGTAACTGAAAATCCTCACCACTAATTTACAGACTGACACAGAGTAGTTTAATATAATATAATATAATATAATATAATATAATATAATATAATATAATATAATATAATATAATATAATATAATATAATATAATATAATATAATATATTTGTGAAATTCAAGTTTAACATTAATTTATGAAAACCATACAATTTTAAAAGTGGGCTCTTGGAAGGCAGAGTGGCAAATATTGATGCATCCAGTTAAGCCAAGTCATTCTGTGCAGAAAACACAGTCCAGACACACATTAGTCTCCTAATCAGCCCTAGATCTGAAAGCTGAGAAAGTCTGGAGGCATGAGAGGGAAGGATCTTTTGTCTAAATGAGTGATGAGTGGCAATGCAGAGGACACAGAGCCCAATCATTATAACCAGCATCTTAATTAAACTTCATTTATGGGGGCTAATTCAATTTGCCCCGAACAAGACCAACACATATCGCAGTTTCGTGGCAGATGAACACCCCTCTGCTGTGGTTAGATGAGAAAATTAGATAAATGGCAAATTAATTATGGAGATTTTCTTTCATCATGAGATTAATAAAAGGAGAGAGAAAAAAAAAAAAAAACAGCATCAGAGGCCATGTTTGCTTCTGACAGCCTCAAATACATTTCCATTAATAGAGTGACATTACAGCTGTGGTTGTTCATCATGCTCTAAAGATTCATGATAAAATGTCAGAATTTGACTGACATCTGCTGGGCTAATGTTGTGTCTCTGTGAGATATCCCACAATGCAATGCACTTTATTTGACCTTGTATTTAGACAAAAGAAGTGTCAATAAAGAACCAGTTTACTTGATTCATTATTTGGTCAGACTGCTAAAAGTTAAAACATTTTTACACAAAATCTGATTAAAAATACAAAACTAGTATTATTTTGTAATTATTATTATTTAGCAAGGACAAATTAAATTGATCAAAAGATATTTAAAGATAAATAAAGATATTTATAATCTTACAAAATATTTATATTTCAAATGCTGTTTATTTCAACATTTATCAAAGAATCCTGAAAAACATATTAAGCGGCACAACTGTTTTCAACATTGATAATAATAAGAAATGTTTCTTGAGCAGCAAATAAGCATATTAGAATGATTTCTGAAGGATCTTGTGACACCGAAGACTGGAATAATGATGCTGAAAATTACACAGGAATAAATCATATTTAAACCAAACAAGGAAAAATTATGTAATTCCACAGTGTCCTTTTTTGCTCATTTCTATCAATCAATCCTAAGCCGCAGGAATGATGGGAAGGAGAAAAAAAAAATGTCATTAGACAAAACAGCTCCAGTACAACTGACAAAGACATTATGAAGAAGTAACTCATAACTGCACTGCAGCCAAAGCGTGACAGATATCACCTAATTTACAATCCAATTTACTTTTTGGGTTTTTGGGAATACTGTCAAAGTCAATCTATAGAACATTTCATAGTAAAGAGGAAGTGGAACTAAAGCTTTATGTAGCCAAAGCACTTTCATTCATTATGCCCTCCTTAATAAAAATGACGATTTGAAGCGAACATCAACAAATCGACATGTGTTATATGAGCTGGTGCTAATGTTGTTGTCTCAGTGACAGAATAGCTGCAGTTTTCAACTGCAGTGGAGTCAGATGCACCACCATTCCTTTTTCTACATATGTACCTTTTTTGTTCTACAGTTAAAAAGGAATGTAAATCAGGCCACGCATCTGCATAGGATGGTAATATTGGCCCGTTTTTTGACAGAATCGAGAAGGTATGAGGCAAGGTAGAAAAGTAGTACGTTAAATCTTTGAGTTTTAATGAAAATCTAGCTTGAAGACAAGTTTTGAAGACAGTTGTGATGGCTACCTGACTAGATTAAATCATCAGACCTCGCTTTATACAAATGGCACTTATAATTTGCAGCAGCTACATTTTAATGATCATCTATTCATTTGAAGCTTTAGCGTGAGGGATGTCGATTTCTCAAGCTGCAATATTGCCAGCAATTGCATCTAAAAACCCTTTGGCGTTTTTCATGAAATAGCTAGTGACATAAAGTTCTGCACATGCACAAAAAATTGTGATAATCTTAAACATTTATCATTAAAATGAGAGCCTTTTGTGAAAAGATTGTGCTGCATAATGAGAACTTAATGTATTTACCTGTCGTTAAGCGACAACTTCTTATCCACAGTACTTTAACTGCAGACACAGCACTCTGGAGCAACCGTGCATGCTTGTGCCTTGCTCAAGGGCATGATGGGATATGGAGGTCCTGATTTACACCCGAAATCTTTGGCATTACCACCCCAACTCAATTATTTAGACTTACTAAACAACCTTCAAATAAATCACATTCTTCAGGAGAATCAAGCTTCCTGCCGTCTCTTTGCAGTAAAAAAAAAACAAAAACATTTGTGAGATGGAAGAAAAAGGAAAAACACCACACATATATGTTCTTGGTCCGTTATTCTGTCACGTTGTGTAGTATTAATCCAAATTGCGGGTCTTTAATAAACACTGAGAATAACACAGGAGAATATACCACACTACACATGTAAATTAGGCGCTTTCTTGCGCCGTAAACAGTCCAACTGAGGAGGGAAGGTGGGGGCTCTGGAGGAGGATGAGGGGCTGGTGAAGGGCAGGAAATAAAAGAAGATGGTGGCAGGGGATTCAGGGTGGCGATGACGGTGGGAGGAGCCAGGAGCAGGAGAAGCCATGCAGGGCCCAGAGCGCAGCCAGGACGAAGGCCCATGGTGGACTCGAGGGAGGGAGGAGCCATGGTAGAGACTTGGCTGACAACACCAGGGAGATGACTGATGGAGATGAGACAGGGTGAAGTGGAGCCATATGCGTAGACGACGAGCAGATGGGACCAGGCGACACTGATGGTCCTGGAGGCAGAGCCGCTGTGACAAGCATCCAAGGTGGAACCGGTGGGACTGAGGACTGAGGTGAAGTGAAGGGGATCAGCAGCTGGAGCCGGGGGATCCTCTTAACTAGGCGGAGCTGGAGATCGGAAGACCAAAGGAAAATCCACATGATTGAGTGGTTTCAGAACAGTCGAGGGACTGAAGGGAACCAGCAAAAGCGGGAGAGCGAGGCTGGAAGGGATCTCTGATTGGCGGAACCAGCGGAAACACAGAAGACTTGGAGCTGGGAGGTCTTCTTCCATTCCCTCGTTCTCCACTAATATTCAACAGCAGCAGCAGCAGCATAGCAGATCTATTCCGCTAAGACCAAAATACATTACACTCACATACTGTATTTTGAATAAAGAAAGCGTTCATGTAGTACAGAAGTAGTGTCAGGATTAGCATAAATGCTATATAGTCAAGGTAACAAGCTCTCAAGAGTGGTTCAAAAAAATTCTCTCCATATATGGATGTCTTCCACAGGTTACATCGCTCAGAATCAAAAGTACTTGATTTGACAGCACACTTCAACAATACAGTTCACATTCGTCTCATCGTACAGCATGCAAAAAAAGAACAGAATGAGTTATCTGTTCAATTCTGCCGTGACTCACAGGAGACATTTGGCAAAAAGCATGCAATTTTGATACTTCCAAGAAAACATGGACAAAGGTGTACTTTATAAAATGTCTTCAAGTGCCCTCCACTTAACAGGCATCTTTGGCTTGCTTTCATTCTTCACGTGGACACCCATTTACTCCAGCATAAAGGGCTCAGAGCTATTAGAGCCGAGGCAAGTGACGAGCACCATGAGTGGAGCTCAGACCAACACAGACACTTTGCATTTACTTTCCTTTTCATATGAAAGGTTGGGATGCAGGTGCACAAGAGGGCTGAAAAATGCGCTATTAAACAGGCTGCCTACACCATATGCTCTCATGTGAATTCCAAACATTTCAGGGAATTTATTTTAGAGGCTTTTTCTCAGCGTGAGACAAAAGAATGTTAATGGGTCATTTCTATTATGTGGTATATTTTCAAGTCCCCACATATATACTTACCACTAAAAGTTTTAGTGGTAATCTTTTAACTAATAAATTGCTCAGCAGAAATGCATTAAATTGATCAAAAGTGACAGTTAAGACATTTATAAAATGTTATATTTCAAATAAATGCTGTTGAACTTAAACTTGTTTCTTGAGCAGCAAATCAGCGTATTAGAATGATTTCTGAAGGATTATGTGACACTGAAAAAATGTACATTTTAAAATGAATTAATTAGTTATGGGGGAAAAAATGTGTTAAAATGATTAATTACCTGAAATATTACCTGTAAAGCCAGAGCAGAACAATTGTGCATCTCCAAGCAACACACAGCATTTGTTTAATTTCTGAATGAATCCGCGTTTTGAGCGAATCAGTCGGGTGAATCAATGATTCAATGGCCCATTCATAAAGAGAGCCATTTACTTCATTCCTGAATGAATCAGCCGTTTGAATAAATCAAATGGATGAATAACTCAAAATTGTCCCCATACTCTTAAATAGGGCACTATTGAAACTATTGCACTAATTTTCAAATTATTATTAAAGGGTTAGTTCACCCAAAAATAATGTCATTTATTACTCGCCCTCATATCGTTCCACACCCGTAAGACCTTCGTTCATCTTCGGAACACAAATTAAGATATTTTTGTTGAAATCCGATGGCTCAGTGAGGCCTGCATAGCCAGCAATGACATTTCTTCTCTCAAGATCCATTACTGTACTAAAAACATATTTAAATGAGTTCATGTGAATACAGTGGTTCAATATTAATATTATAAAGCGACGAGAATATTTTTGGTGTGCCCAAAAAAAAACAAAATAACGACTTATATAGTGATGGCCGATTTCAAAACACTGCTTCATGAAGCTTCGGAGCGTTATGAATCAGTGTATCGAATCAGCGTGTCGAATCATGTGTCGAGTGTGTAACACAAACAATAACCAACAAAGAACAGAGGAATCAAAGGAACTTGAGTAGTGGTACAAACAAGGTTGATAAGGAGACACAGCTAAACTTAGTGAACTAATCATATCAGTAACCATGACAACTCATAAGTGGCGGGAAACTAGACAAAGGAAACACATGTGACTAAAAGTAACAAACTAAAAGTCCATGAAAATGAAACTAACTAAACAGAACCGTGACAATTATATTAATATTGAACCACTGTACTTACATGAACTAATTTAAATATGTTTTTAGTACATTAATGGATCTTGAGAGAGGAAATGTCATTGCTGGCTATGCAGGCCTCGCTGAGCCACTGGATTTCAACAAAAATATCTTAATTTGTGTTCCGAAGATTAACAAAGGTCTTACTTATTTTTTTTATTTTTGGGTGAACTAACCCTTTACTATGCAAAAGTGGCAGCCCTTGATGGCGCACCCCATGTCCAAATTCACTCACTTATTTTCAGTCACTCCTTTAAGTGAACTATATTAATAATTAACTAATGTAGGTAATAGTGAATGAGGGTATAGGGGGCGATTTCGGATTCAGTCAACGACTTACTCATTTAGACATTTACCGCCACCTACTGGCAGTTTTAGTTTCTTATTTAGAGTATCATTTCATTAAAAAAAAAAAAAGATTTCATAATTCCATATTAATAATAAAAACTAAAAAAAAAAAACATTAAAAAATTTTTATTCTGTCATCATTTATTCAACCTTATGGCCATTAAAGCCTAAAAGTTTGCCCTAATATATATACAGTATCATATCAAGTCATATCATATATCATATCAAACCACAGGAGTGATTGGAATGAAAAAAACGGTAATATATAAAGACATGTAAGGCCTTAATAATGATAATAATAATTATTGTTATTTCATTTTATATATATATATATATATATATATATATATATATATATACACGTTTCAAATAATTTATAAATAATCAAATCGGGATAATCAATTTTTTCTTAATTCTTTCATAGGACATGAAATGAAAAACAGTTGATGTGGATGATGTGGATATGTCAAAGCAAGGCCATTGAGATACATTAGAGTATTTTACCTTGGATCTCCACGTGGCCTCATTTTTCCGAAAGTCACAGCGTCCACTCACGGCGAGATCACACAGGTAATTCAAAGTCATTATCAAAAGTGTTCTCTACAATGAATTGTCTGACAATGATCATGGTGTCCTCTTATCCTCGCTCGAGTGGAAGTTTGCACTAAACACTAATTATCACAGAGAGGTTCTTAACTCAGCGAAGCGTTCGCGACGCACGAGCACACATGCACAAAAACGTTCGCGAATGAACCTAAATGACAGTGCGAGCAAATTACATGGTATTCCGGACAGAAGAACAATGTTAGTATCAAGGTCGTCCACCCTCTGCCCACCTCGTGCCCAGCCATCAGACACATTCAAAGACCAGACGCTGTATTTTTCGCCCGTGGAGTTCTTACATTAGCATTCGGCCCGAAAGTTTGTGACTTTGATTGACCTCTGAATCCATTTTCACAACTTTAATTCGTGCAGGTTTCCCACTTCATCTGAAAAGGAACATACTGTGAATGTTTTGTTGACACTCCTGTATAATCACTCCTACCTTAGCGCATAAGTTAGTTGTAAAAAGTCGGCTGTTTCGTGGCAGGGGTATCAGTGAGGGGATGTGAGTGCTATTAACTTTGAGTTCCAGCCCTGCATATGTAAGCATGCGCCTACTCAGAGCCCAGTGAGGGTCCATCCAGCTGATCGCCTCAGGCTACTTGTACCACTGTTGTGTTATTAGCATCAGAGCACCTGAAAAAGAAAGGATGTGGGTGTACCTGCTCCTACAATCCAAACTCTTTGCACCTACATGGCCTCTGGAGTCTCACCTGCCATTTACAATAAATCAACAGCTGCACAAAGTCTGCAGAGAGAGCAGTGATCTACAAAAGAGAGTTTATGAAGTTCATCAGACTTTACTCAACTCAGGATGTGAGCGCTAGTGAAATTCCACTGTGGCTTAGCATCCATTAAAGGAATATTCTAGGTTATTTTCTGGGACTAGATACGTATCTTTTTCAAATTTTCACTGAAATTTAACTAATGTGACTCCACTTTTAGACGATAAGTTGTAAATAACCTAGGACCTATCTTATATGTCTTATATGTCCTTGTGCGGTAATCTTGGTCAGAAATATTAATTCCAGGTAGAGTCAACATGAAAATCGTTCACAACTCATTTCACTTCTGTAATGTGATGTACGTATGTCCAGGTACATTTGGAAAACAGGACAGGACTTTTTTCCCCTTTAAATATAGGACAAATTTTAACTTTATTAATCTTGAATTGACTGGATTGTGTTTCTATACCAAAATGTAATGTTAACTGCAAAAGACTACTACGGTCTTTAAGCACCTTTGGTTTTGATTCATCCCAGTGATTCTTTTGAATCAATTAACTAAAAATGAATATAACTAAGATATATTTAGTGACTCTTTCTGCAGGATGCATCTTATGCCAGTGGATAACTCTGAGTATGATTTTGTGTACTATGAGACATTTACTCAAACAATTCATTAATCTAGTTGTTCAAAACCAAATGAAGTAGTATCCCTTAAAGTTTGTTCCCCTACAAATCTATTAAGAGACTTTAGAAAGCAGTATAAAAATGTTCTTGACAGAAATGACAACGAAGTAGATATATAACTTTTTCTGCTGGGAAATTACTTCAATCAAGCTATTGAATCCAGATAACACAAAAAGACACAAAAAGTTAAGAAGACTGACTTACTTCAGAACTGACTAAACAACTTGCGTTATGAATAAATTAAGAATGATCCATTCACTTTAAAGATTCCTTTACTTAAAAGATTGGTTTAAAAAAATTCTTTGTTTCAAAAACAAATTCTGATTCTTTCATGATCATAATACCACTACCAGTGTTGGTAAGTTACTTCAAAAAAGTAATTAATTACTAATTACATCATCAATGTTGTATTTAAAATACATTTCTAATTACTCTGTCTGAAAAGTAATTTAATTACTCAATAAGTAACTTATTAATTACTTCTTAAAATCCCTATAAACCTTGACCGGATAGACAATAGAAAGGAAACTCTTTTAATAATTTAGTCAAACATGGAATAGTTTAGCCTTTTATAGCTTTTTCAAACATTTTAAATGTATTAAAACATATACTATAATACTTTAATTTACTTTATAATACTTACATTTCTTTTAGTAACAAATAGGGATGTCACTATACCAAAAAATTAGTAGTCGGTACCAATACCACCAAAAGTGCAAAATACTCGATACCACTGTAAAAAATATATAAAAATACAAATAAAATGCTATATATTTTTTTCCAGATAGGTCTAATAATAGTAAGTAAAAATACCACAGAAATTGAATAATCAAATATAAAATAACTCTGCACAGTCATAACTGTATAAATTAAATATAGATTATTCCTTATTAAAGCTTTTCTTTTGTTGTTTGATTATCATTTATAATACAGACAGCCAATAGTAGACAATAGCATGTTTTAAAGGCTCCTATCACTAAGACCTAATAGACGGAGACAATATGCTGTTACACATGCTGTTCACATTTACATAACCAATGTGAATATACGCCAAGATGGGCATTTTGACATAACTGTGTGTATTTGAAGGTTTATGTGTAATAAACCGCGAAAATCTGACAATCGCAAGAGGCAGCTATGTGTGTGCGCTTTGGTTGAGAGCGCACTGACTGAAGACCGTCTCTCAGAGGGAGAGCATGCACAGTTTTTTCTCCCTAGGACATATTCATTTTACCATAATGTTCTTGCCTAGCTGTGTCAAAAAAGTTAAGTAATTTGAATATTTTCATTCTGCAAAACAGCCACTTGCTTCTGCCGGCATCTTCAGACAGCGACTACGCAGCCAACTGGTGCGAAGTTGCGAACTCACGCGCAACTGCACTACAGCTAACGATTTTAAAGAGGCAGCGTTCACTTTTACTTATAGACGACAAATTTAGATTTTAAATTCAATATTGATTTAAACAGAACTGTTGAACTAATTTACAGTAACGCAAGTACAATATAAGTAACTGTAATTAAATTACCTAAAAATGAACAGTAATCCCTTACTTTACTTTTTCACTGGATAAGTAATTTAATTACAGTAACGCGTTACACCCAACGCTGACCACTACCATTGGTTGAAACTTAAGCGGCTTTTATGATGTCAGCTGAAAAGAAAAGTTCTGTCATGACAGCTCTTGTAGTGTTTGGCATGGCAATGGATATAACTGTCACACGATGGTTGCAAGGTAAGACCTGGAGGCTGACAAGGGGCAGCTTTAGGCAAACAGGCAACGGGCAACCACCAGGGCTGGCAGTTCAGAGGCCCAAGGCGGTGCCGGCAGTTCAGAGGTGGAGCGGACTCAGGGGTTGGAGCCGACACTGGAGCAGACTCAGGGGCTGGAGTTGACACAGGAGCAGACTCAGGGGCTGGAGCTGACACTGGAGCAGACACAGGGGCTGAAGCCGACACTGCAGCGGACTCAGGGGCTGGAGCAGACTCAGGGGCTGGAGCCGACACTGGAGCGGACTCAGGGGCTGGAGCAAACACTGGAGAGGACTAAGGGGCTGGAGTTGACACTGGAGCAGACTCAGGGGCTGGAGCTGACACTGGGGAGGACTCGGGCTGGAGTTGACAATGGAGCAGACTCAGGGGCTGGAGCTGACACTGGAGCAGACACTGGGGCTGGAGCTGACACTGGAGCAGACACAGGGGCTGGAGTTGACACTGGAGCAGACTCAGGGGCTGGAGCTGACACTAGAGCAGGCGCAGGGGCTGGAGCCGACACTGGAGAGGACTCAGGGGCTGGAGCTGATACTGGAGCGGACTCAGGGGCTGGAGCTGACACTGGAGCAGACTCAGGAGCTAGAATAGCGGCCAAGATGGTACAAGAATGGTGACTTTCTCTCACCAGAACCGATGCTATGACGGTGAATCTGTAGCCTGTCTTGGTCAGGATCGTCAGTCAGGTCACGGCCAGCCAAGTCCAGATTTACTGCTGCTGGATTCATTTGAACAGTCTGTTATTCTGTCACATGCTGGTTGCAAGGCAAGAAGAGAAAGGACTAGAAACAAAACACTCTTGACTAAGTAAACAACAGAACAACTGGGTAAATGTGACAATAACAGACAACAGAACTGAACTAAACACAGGGCTTAAATACACAGTGAACTGAGGAACTAACAAGATAATTGACAAGACACACCTGAACAGAATACTAAAGCAATCACTGACCATGGAAACAAACAGGCAGGGGACAGAACTAATTAGCAGAACAAGAAAACCAACCTAGAAACAGACATGAACAGAACTCAAACCGTGACAATAACATTGTTGATATGTTGGGTCTTGGCGGAATAGATCTGCTACGCTGCTGCTGCTGCTTTTGTGCTCATGACATGAGGGTAAGTAAGGAATTTTTATTTTTGGGTGAACTATACCTTTAAGAAGGTAAATGGGGTTGATTTTAAGTAAAAAAAAAAAACAACAAAAAAAACATAGAATATTTTTTCTTAAAAAGGCAAATCCCATACAATCGATCCTTATACAGGAATCCCAGTCAGAAATATTCACACACAATTTACTGCACACACATCACGTGAGAAGCAAATGTAACGGAATACAAAATCAAACTCCATTAGCTTCGCTGCCAGGTCTGATGCAACATGTAGGACACATTAGATGTATCCCACAACCGCGAACATCAATACATGGAGACGCGCCTGCCTTACAGACATGCTGCAACATGTGAAAGCAAACCCTATGATATCAGCACTTTTGCAGACTGTGCCAGAGGGTTAATCTTATATTCATGGGCCTCTCTTTGCTCTTCACATATACAGGTGAATGCTGACCACACGTGTTGCTGAGTCAGCTGTTTGTCATAGTGTATGATTACTCCACAGAGCCACTCTGATAAAAGCTTCACCAAACCTCAATCTCTGGGTGATCATAAAATCAATTCAGACCGCCACTGCCTGCCTCAATCCCACAGATAAGTCTTACACACATAGTCCACTTTCAAACTCAATTCCTTACTAGTCAAAAAACGCCTTCTATAGCAGGCAAGCTGAGTCCAGAGATTTCCCTTATTCCCTTTCCTCCAGCAAACCCATCGCTGCACATTTTGTAAATCCAGTTTCATTTGCCTGACATTTTTCCATGGTATTTAGCCCAAAGTGCTTGTCTTAAGGACAGACAGAATAAACGAAAGATCGCTCTTTTCTTGACTTTTTCTGTCTGGAAGGTGTTGTAGTCAGCATAATGTACATCTCAGGACAAAAAATTCTGGATGTGTATTGCTAATTGGAGTGTCCGATTCAAGTGAAACAGGATTTAGTGGCTATAAATGTGATCTGAAATCAGATTTCTACATTTTACATTTTCTTTAAGTGTAAGTAGTGCTTGCCCATGCAAAGTCACTGCTGCAATGGTAGGTTGTGGGTGGTTGCGAGACAAATGTGCTTTTGGGACTTTTTGAGACTAACACCTGTAAGTAACTGACACTGTGACTGTAGCCTATGATATTCTGGTCCCCACTTTTGCCTCAATGGTCTAACAACTAGGCAATTATTTATACAATCAGCACAAATGCAATCAGACTACACCAAACAGCCATCTTCCCTTCAAACATCATATTTAACTGCTACGCTGAATATGTTTAATCTATGTACTGCATTTGCAACTCAGGTTGAGCATCAAATGCTTGCACTTCTAGAAAAGAGATGCTAGTTTGTCCACTTTGATTTCTTATTCCAGTACAGCCTATTTTCTTTCTGAACAGAGTGCGTGGAGAGTTTATGAAGTCTAAATCGGGCTATAGCTTAAGTGAATGCCGTGACAGAGATCCCCTGAAGTGAACTGATGCATTCTCACGGCTTGCTACCTCCGCTAACAGCCCAGACAGGAAAGCATCACTGCTCTACTACTAAATATAACACTGTGGCGTTGAGTGCTCTGATTCACAATTGCTTGTCTATGAGGCTGCCTGGAGATGTGCTGAAACAAAATCAGCAGTGCATCAACGATCATGTGACTTGAATTGGCCTATTTGACCCCCGTGTAGATGCACACACACAAAAGCTAGAGCTACTGGAAGATACAGATGCATATCTCTAAGACAACCTACAATTAAAACAGACCCAGGTGTTGCTAGGGAGTTGCTAGGTTGCTCTGGGTGGTTTCTAGGGAGTTGCTAGACAGTTACTATAGTGTTCTGGGTTGTTGCTAACTAGTCCAAGTCAAGAGCCTCAAATACATTTTTATGTGGTTGCTAGGGTGTCCTGGGTAGTTGCTAGGGTGTTCTAAGTGGATGTTAAGGAGTTACTAGGATGCTCTGGGTGGATTCTAGGGAGTTGCTAGATGGTTACTGTAGCATTCTAGGTTGTTGCTAACTAGTCTAAGTCAAGAGCCTCAAACTAAATTTCTATGTGGTTGCTAGGGTGTTCTGGGTGGTTGCAAGGGAATTGCTATGAGGTTGCTAGGATGTCCTAAGTGGATGTTAAGGAGTTGCTAGGATGTTATGGGTGGTTTCTAGGGGGTTGCTATATGGTTACTATAGTGTTCTGTGTTGTTGCTTACTAGTTCAAGTCAAGAGCCTCAAACTAAATTTCTATGTGGTTGCTAGGGTGTTCAGGGTGGTTGCAAGGAAGTTGCTATGTGGTTGCTATGATGTCCTAAGTGAATGTTAAGGAATTGCTAGGATGCTATGGGTGGTTTCTGGGGAGTTTCTATATGATTACTATAGTGTTC
Organism: Elopichthys bambusa; assembly: GCA_037101425.1. Lineage (NCBI taxonomy): Eukaryota > Metazoa > Chordata > Actinopteri > Cypriniformes > Xenocyprididae > Elopichthys > Elopichthys bambusa. Next base: position 14,595,870 of record CM074455.1, read on the forward strand.
TGTGTTGTTGCTTACTAGTCCAATTCAAGAGCCTCAAATAAAATTTCTATGTGGTTGCTAGGGTGTTCTGGGTGGTTGCAAGGGAGTTGCTATGTGGTTGCTAGGGTGTCTTAAGAGGATATTAAGGAGTTGCTAGGATGCTATGAGCACTTTCTAGGGAGTTGCTATATGGTTACTATAGTGTTCTGTGTTGTTGCTTACTAGTCCAAGTCAAGAGCCTCAAATAAAATTTCTACATGGTTGCTAGGCTGTTCTGTGTGGTTGCTAGGGAGTTGCTAGGATGCTCTGGGTGATTTCTAGGGAGTTGCTAGGCGGTTACTATAGTGTTCTGGGTTGTTGTGTACTAGCCCATCCTGAGTCTCTGGATGTTAAAGACTAAATATTTTGTTCCACTCACAAATGTTACATTTGAGAAGCTAAATGCATTGCTAATGCCACTTCATGTTGTTATGCAGTATTTGAATACTTGATATAATGGTGTATTTGCCTCCTTATGTGTCTTCAGGCATCTTCAGTGCTTCAATTCAAATCTACATTTTCTCGGCCCCAGCGCTGCACGGCCCCTGACAGCTGGGATCTCTCAGCGTCTGTTTTTATTATTTGACAAAAACAGCATCTTTTTTGTCATGGCTTAATAGCTCTCCCTCTTCGTACTTCTTTAAGGAATAGATGATCGTAATCAGCATTTCTGCCAGCGTGCTGTTGACAGAGGCATCCATTTGCAGTGAAGCGTAGTCTGAGCATCTCCTTACAGATCATTCAGAAAGAGAGAGCGAGAGAGCAAGAGAGAGAGCGATGTGCCGCATCCACAGCTATGTAATTATTCTCATTATGTCAAATCACCGTGCCAGAACAATAACTGTGCTTTCATAAAAGGACCCCAAATGTCCATCTGCTCTATGTAGCTGTACACAAGAGTTTCATACAGGAGAGAAGGAGAATTAAGTGACAAGAGGAGGCAAGAGCAGAACTGTCGCCATGGTGAACCTGGGGCAGTCAATTGCTTAAATTAAGATAAACTAAAGAATGTACATTTTATTTTAGCCATTCTTACTACTTTAAATTACTATTTTAGGCTCAGTTAAGTTTTTAATGAAAACACCTACTGTAGGTTTCTATTATTGCCAGTTACAATGGATGTGAATGGGGCCAATCTGTAAACATTAAAACATTAAAATACTGTTTCAAAAGTATTAGCCACAAGATGTAAACTGTCACAGCTTACAGTCAACATATTTACTTACTTAATACATGTTCCTTGTATACTCTACTAATACTCTAATGAGAGTTCGTTGAAGTGCAACGTTCCTTATACTCAACAGAATGTCTAAAAGGGACCATCAAAACAAAATGTTACCCAATTTATCAGTGCACGTTCCAAAGAAATGACATTAACAAGCTGTTTCCTGTTCCAAATCAAGTTCCAAATTCTGTTCTATTCCAAATAGATCACAGTACAGTAGCAAAATGGGTTACAAATGTTTTCCCTTTGACTTATTTTGGAGTACAAGTGCTAACCGCCAGGTCACCAAGCTAAAGATTTATTTGTGTGAGTGTGTGTGTGCAAAACTACATAACAAAGCAGCCATAAATGTAGAGCTGATTAAATAAAAGGTAAGGTTCTGCAAGGACAGCTCACATTTAGATAAACAAGGTGACATACAACCCAGCTAGCCTTTGAGTAAATCAATCACAGCTTAAGAGATAATGTCAGATTGTAAAGACCTCCTATGTGTGTGCGCGTTAGCATGTGTGCAAATGGACATCAGTAAGACTCTACTGTTTATTTAAAGGATTAGTTCACTTTAAAATGAAATGAAATGAAGTAAAATATCTAGCTTCGCCAGACCGCCTTCCGTATTCAACCTACAAAGAAAGTGTAACGCCTCTCGCAGTTCAAAACACTTACGCTACGTTCTACGCCTTCCGTATTCAACTTATGAACAAAGCATAAATGATGTTGCGTCATTGAATACAAAAGGCAGTCTGGCGAAGCTAAATATTTTACTTTATGATATTTTTCTTAGACAAAAGCATCGCATCGCTTCAGAAGGTCTTTATTAACCCCCCGGAGAAGCATGGAGTACGTTTTATGATGGATGGATGCACTTTTTTTTTTTTGAGCTTCAAACTCGTTGCCCCCATTCACTGCCATTATAAAGCTTTATTCATATAACTCAGATTGTGTTCATCAAAAAGAAGAAATTCATATACACCAGGGATGGCTTGAGAGTGATTAAATCTTGGGGCAATTTTAATTTTAAAGTGAACTAATCCTTTAAGGCTTTACCAGTTCCTGTGTAAACAGAATATCTTGTTCCTGATGTCCCCACTGATCTTCTCAACAAAAAAAAACACTGAATCCTCAAAGAGGTCCAATCCAATGTCAGTGTGATGGACTGTTTTGCCCCCCAGGCAGAAGAGAACTCTAACAGTAACAATTTCTAAACCAGGTTGAAAGACAGTAATACAAAACCTTTTCATACCAGTGCATTTCTTGGGGCTGCCGGGACGCTTGCCGTGCATCCCTAACTTGCATCCAAAATTCTCCTCCCAGAACTCTGCAAACCAAACGTTCCGTCGGTTGTTGGACAAGGAGCGGCTTTTGAAGTATCTGTCAAAGGCTGGAAATAAGTATGAAAGCACTGGAATTGGACTTGAATTGCAAGAGAAATGTTTAATCAGAATTTGTCCACTAGAGGGAATTTTACCTTCTATAGATGCTCTTTTTGGAAGGATGGTAATAGCACCTTCTGCCACGCTTTCCTGTTGGACGACAGGAGATATCTTTGAGCCCCAGCTGTCTGATCCCACCCACAGGAAGTGACCTGTTTGGTTGTTGCGCTTTGCAGCATCCAATACACGTCTGAAAGATAGGCAAACAAAATACACATTTACATGTGAGCCAATGAAGTACCCTAAACCTAGAAACCTGAATATGTCCTTCAAACAGACCTGTTTGTTCTGATTTTCTGAGGTCAATAGTGTTCTGTTAGAACACTTAGAATTAGAAATTGGTCTAAAGTCATCAGCGTACCGGGCCAGATTCCAAAGGACATCATGCAATAGGCTTAGAAAGGCAGTGGATCTCAGGAATATGGGGACATGATTTGGTCCTGTGCCACAAGTACATAAAATTTTATAGCAAAAATTACTGAAAAGTGGATTATGTTAAAATGAGTTTTCCAGGCCTTAGGCAGCACATTATAGGAAATAGCTGACTTCACCTGTTCTTGAGGTTTTCACCTAAGAGCAATACTTACAGCTCGACTGCATCATCTTCAATTTAACTCTATGAAAGTGCCAGTTAAACATATGTAGTTTGTCCAAAATTGGTAGCTTTTCAGCTGATTTGACTTAAAGGATTAGTTCACTTCAGAATGAAAATTTCCTGATAATTTACTCACCCCCATGTCATCCAAGATGTTCATGTCTTTCTTTCTTCAGTCGTAAAGAAAATAAGGTTTTTGAGGAAAATATTCCAGGGTTTTTTCCATATAGTGGACTTTACTGGGGTACAATGGGTTGAAGGTCCAAATTGCAGTTTCTAAGCAGCTTCAAAGGGCTCTACATGATCCCAGACAAGGAATAAGGGTCTTATCTAGCTAAACAATCAGTCATTTTCTGAAAACCACAAATGCTCAACTTGCACTGCTCTGCGATGTGCCACGCATTACATAATCACGTTGGAATGGTCACGTGTGATGTAGGCAAAAGTACCGATCCAGTGTCTACAAAGCGAATGTGTAAAGACTAAGCCAAATGCCCTTTACAAAAAAAGGTAAAACAATGATGTCAGACGATATTGAAGTTGGAGGAGAAAATGAGATTTTAACGTGATTATGTAATGTGAGTTGGATCGCAAAGCTAGTGCAAGATGAGAATTTGTGGTTAAAAAGTATATAACTTTTTTTTTTTTTTTTAGAAAATGACCAATCGTTTCACTAGATAAGTCCCTTATTCCTCGGCTGGGATCGTGTAGAGCCCTTTGAAACTGCACTGAAACTGCAATTTGGACCTTCAACCCCAGTGAAGTCCACTAATCCACAAATCCTGGAATGTTTTCCTCAAAAACCTTAATTTCTTTTCGACTGAAGAAAGAAAGACATAAACATCTTGGATGACATGGGGGTGAGTAAATTATCAGGACATTTTATTCTGAAGTGAACTAATCCTTTAAAGAACCTATGAACTCAAAATTGGACTTCTTATGGCTTTTAATGCATTTCCAGTGCATTTATTAACTTTTATGACACCTAAATGCAAGCCTACCTCTAAAAGTTACCAGACTTCTAAAAGTTACCACACCTTCAAAATATTCCAGGGTAAAAGGACCAAATACACAAGCCTTCAAAAGTTTGGGGTTGGTAAGATTCTTTTTTTTTTTTTTTTTTTTTTTTTTTTTGAAGAAGAAGAAGTCTTTTACCAGGGCTGCATATATTCGAAAAAATGCAGTAAAAACATATTGTCATATTGTGAAATATTATTACAATTTAGAATAACTTCCTAACCCCAAATTTTGAACGATTGTATATATTGAGGACTCATCCTGCCTATCCAAATGTTCCACCTCCTACCACTGACTAGCAAGGCAAGTAGCAAATCATGGTTAATAACTGTGAGGTAACTAAAAACATATGACTATTTATAAAAGGGGGGCATTAATATGAAAAACATAGACTCAAGAAAGCCATTATTCCTCTCAGTTAAAATAATCCATACATATAATAATAATAAAATCAGAGCAAAACAAATTTCAGTGTAAACTTCTTATTTTTTCAGCATATTACCAGGACAGATTAACATTATTTTTTATTACCTATACAATCAATGAATATGAGGACGGAAAATTGCTATTGATAAAGACACCTGATGTCATCTTCATTCGCAAACATGACGATGGCACGAGCATTGGGTGTCTCCAGTAGCCGCAGGATGATCTTGTCGAACTCTCCCGGTCTGGGCTCTCTGGGGATCTTCAGAGACTGAGCAATACATACACCGCCTGAGAGAAAGAAGATGAGGAAGTGACAGGAGAGAGAGAGAGAGAGAGAGAGAGAGAGAAAGAGAGGATGAAGAATGAATGATTGAGAGATGGAGAGATGGAGAGTGTGGAAAGGAATTGGATAAGAGGAAAAAGGAAAGAGGAGGAAAGGAAAGGAAAGGAAAGGAAAGGAAAGGAAAGGAAAGGATAGAATAGAATAGAATAGAATAGAATAGAATAGAATAGAATAGAATAGAATAGAATAAATGTATAAGAGGAAATGGAATAGAAGGAAGGGATGGGATGAAAAGAAATGAAAAGGACAGAGATTAAAAGGAAAGGAATTAGATAAGAGAAAAGGGGATAAAAGGAATAGATGTAATGGAAGGAAAAGAAAGGAGGAAAAGATAATTGGATAATAATCAGAACAAAAATTTGAAAAGAGAAAATAAAAGATAAGAGAAAAAGAAAATTTAAAGAAAAAAGAAATTAATTGGGTAAGAGGAAAGGAAATGAAAGGAAGGGGAAGTGTAAAGGAAATAAATGGGGAATAGGAAAGAAAAGTATAATTGGATAACAATTGGAAAAAGGAAATTGGATAAGAGGAAATGAATTAAAGAAATGAAAGGAAAGGAAACAGGGAAAAAAGAAATGAAAAGGAAATGATAAGAGGAATTGAATAAGAGAAAAAGAAATGAAAGGAAGGGATGGGATGGGATGAAATAAAACATGATAATGGAGACAAAAGAAAGATAAATAGAGAAAGGGAGGAGGACAGAAAAGATAATAGGAAATTGAAAGTAGAAGAGAGCAGAAAGAGAAAGAAAGACAGGACGTGAGAAGGTCAGAAAGCACGGAAGGGAGGATGAAAACACCAGGGCGGCAACGGAAACTTATTCCATTATAAGATGGACAGGGACGCACATAGATTAGATACAGAGGGACCAGAGAACAACAAACAGATTCAGTGTTTCTCTCAGCGGAGTGAGGAAAGCGTGTTTAGATTCAAATGATATCTGATAGTGTCACCTTGCCCAAGGTGCCTGCGGGAACACGAGGTGATGTCAAACACGTCCCGGCTTATTTACTTGGTCTAATGCAATTCACACAGCGCAAGACTCTGCACTTGAAAACGTGTGGCCATAGTGTCATATTCACCAAAACGTACACAATAGCAATTCAGTTTCCGTATTCAGAGATGCGGCAAGAAAATTGTGACACGCCATGTCGTCAAGAACTGATCAGGTCCGTAATACATCCCAGACACTCTAACAGTCACACTAATGGAGGATTCGTGCTCGCTGTCTCTCACCACAAACAAACTATCTGCTCTCCAGGTCAATTTAAATCCTCACTGGCAATATCATGCTGTCAGGGAATTTCCAGCAAGGAGCATTTGATATGGAAACAGGCCACTGCTTGGCATAAAGTGTGGCTATAATAGTCCTCCATCTTGTCTCTAAGCCCTCCATTACAGCATTAGCACTTCACGGCCTGAGTTAAACACTCCAGTACCCCTCCAACTACGTGCTCTCGCCACTACAGTCCATTTAATGAACAGCTATGGTGGCCCCATCCTGAGAGCAGCTGTGGAAACCATCATGATGCCCAATTCACTCGAAGACACCCAGTGATTATGCCGAATAGGTGTCCTTTCAAGGATAAGCCATCGTCACACTTTCCTTAATGGTGGCTGTTCTCCTTTGTTATCAATTCAGTCATCATCATGTAATTGAGATGCTGTGCGGTGATAATGTCTGCTGGTGGGGCGTCTTCATGGGGCACACTTCAAGATGTCATGTCTGACTTGAGAGTGAGGCTTATTAGGGGAAATAAGATGCAACCTCACAATATCACTGCTGCCCTTGGAAAAACATCCATCCATTTTGCAAACCTTGTGCTCTGTAGTATCGTGGGGATGCTGGAGCCTAACCCAACATCTTAGGGTGTAGGAAAAAAGGTACTAATATGTACCATTTAGGTACTAATATGCACCTTTTAAAGGGTGAATAAAGTACAAATGTGTACCTTTCGAAAGAATACCGCCCCAGAGACAGCTTTCGTACCTTTTTTTTTTCTTCTGAGAATGTAGGCTCTCTCAGATGGTCCAGTTCACCTATGCTGCATGTTTTGGGATTGTAGGAGAAACCGGAGCACCCAGAGGAAACCAACATCAATATGTGGGTGAACATACAAACTCCACACAGAAACTCCACACAATTCAGCCAAGACTCGAACCAGGGACATTATGGCTTTGAGGCGACAATGCTGACCACTGAGTCGCTGGCAAACTGCTGCAAACAGTTTTCCATGCGGCCAATTTTTATTTCCCCAAACACTGACAAAGGGGTTTGCAAGAACACTGTCAGTCACAAGGCCCCAAATATGATGGTGCCCTTCCTAAAAAATAAAGGCAGCAATATATAGAAAGCCTATTTATACTGTGTGGGAAAAGTAGGCAGGATTTTATAAAGACAACAATGCTGATTTATCATAATGTTTTTAAAAATATGGGTGTGAACAAGTGTACCCAAGAGTCTATAATTCCTAAACAAAACCTCAGAAATTCACAAAATTAGGCAAGCACATGCGACTGAATCTAAAAAGCATAAAAACTTTTTTGGAGGTCAGGCGATATGTGGCGCTATAACAGTTAAAAAGACTATATTTCTATAATAAATTATCTGAAGATTACTTGGGTGTTAACAGGTTCGCTAAATAATACTTAATATCTTTTTACACATGTACTTAAAAGTGCTTCAACCCCGATAATCGCTGCTTTCTGCAATATTTATCATTATCATCATAATTACTATGATTAATAATAATAATTTGCCATTTTTATAGTTATTTTATTATAGTATTTTCTTCAAACTCTTCAATAGGCACTATAGCACCTCTTTGAGTCCCCCAAGACTTCCTAAAACACTCCCCCCAACTGTCATTGGTCAGCAAACAGCAAATAGCTCCACCCCAATCTCACACTATTGGTTGAGCTAATGTTGCTATGCTGGCCTGGTCAGATTACTGAAACAAACAGAGTGATGTTTTGAAAACACCACAGAGACACAGTGTTTATACTTTTCAGTGAAAATCAACAAATGGCTTACTTAGAGTATAATGCTTTTAACATTCAAAAAATCTTTAAAAAATGTTTTTAAAAGTACATATAAAAATAGTTATTAATAATCCATTAAATATTTGTGTGTGCTATGTATTTTTGTGTTTGCATAGACATTGCATCATTAACTTGATGCAACTTGCATCCAGATGTATATTTTGCTGGTTAACACTTTCTACACGAATCACTGATAAAATCCCACAAGCTTTAGGATACTGACTTAAAGCCTGTTCATACCAAGAACAATAACTATAAAGTTTTAATAATCATTCTAATTCTATGAGAATAGCGAAGTCCACATCACAGCTATAACGATAATGGCACAGAAGAATTATATTAGTAGAATCATTTTTTTTATCAAGCTGATGAACAACAGCCAATCAGAATCCACCCTTAAAGAGCTCAAGCATTTAAAGTGGCAGACTGTAGTGCACACTTATAATAAACAGAATATTATCAACTATTTGTGTGGATGCTAATATAGCTACAGTTATCATTCTTGGTGTGAGGTTAGAAGGCAACTCCCTGAAAGTTGTGTAACAGAACTTACATTGATTGAGTCATTTGAGTATAGTTCATCTGAGGTTCATAAACAAACAGTGCATTATCATCGCCATGTCATTCACCTCTGAATCTGCTACACTCCAGGCTTTCGCCTCTCATAAAATATTCAGACAGGCCGTGACACCAGAATCAGAGAACTCTGTATAGGTCGGCGGCCATGTCTGGCAAGGAAGCTCATTTAAAGCTCCCTGGGTCAAATCCGCCCGAGGCATTAAGAGTTTGTGGTTGCATTAGTCACGCCGTTGTGTGTGACAGAGGTACCAGAATCACAATCTTAAACAATTTATCAGCGCCTGTGGTGTCTTGTCTATTGTCAGCAGGAATGTCACTTGTTCGATAAAATAATCAGACAACAACACGATCCATATCTCATATTGCTCAACAGTGGAGCAGCTTATAAAATCGAGTTTAAGATGTCTGTGTTTCTTTAAATGACAGATTTTATGTTTCATGGTTCATAGTAATTAAAAGGAAAATGGTTGTGCTTCATTTAATGGCAGGAGGTAAGAAGCATTCTGGATGATTAATAATACAATTTTTGATCATTTTCCCATCAAGCTTAAAAGGCAACATAAATGAGCAGATTGTGCCAGCTGTGAGCTCAGTGTTGACATTTTTATTCAGCGGCTGTAGTTGGAATACTACAAAAATTATTTCAATTCAGTAGAAAGAGAGTCATTTCTCGTTGAAGATATAGTGCAATATAAGTATAAGTGCACTAACCTTGTGTCTTATCACAAAAAAGAAGAGTTTAACCCTTTTATTGCTGTGTGCTACTGCCTACATTAAAGGATAAGAAATATCTTAGGCCTTGTCCTTTTCTATAAGTTTGAATAACAAAATAAAGGCAAAGAACCAATTCATTTGTAGGGCACTGACAACATAGTTTTATAATTAGGTCAACTAGGTAGCTTAATAGTTATGTTAAAAAACATATAAAAAAGTCCTAGAGATAAATACTGAACATGAAATTTATCTAAATTTAAATGACATCATGGGTGTGGCTATTGTGGCTTGTGGTCATAGTGGAACCAGCTGCTGCAGTAAATGTGGCATATTCAAATGATTTTAAAATAGTCTTTTTATATTTACCCAGTTTAAATGCATATTGCCCGTTGTGCACACTTGCCCAGAAGCCACCGGGGTGGCGGTGCCACCGAGGTTGGGCCCGTCATCGCTGCTTGCAGCTATATTTTTTAGTTGGTTTAAAATTAAATGTCAAATATCAAACAATAATAAAAAAAAAAAACTCTAATATCGGCCTATAACCGATATGGTATTGATATATCATATATTGATATATATGGTCTTTTGCTTAATTAAACCCTAAACGCAAAGTTTTATTCAGCTCGTCTTTCAGACTGAAAAATCTGCTAAAGAACTTTTTAATGAGCAAAAGTTTCCCTTCATGTCACACATAATCCAGTTAAGAGACATTAGGCAGCCTTTAAAATATTAATACAGTCAGTGCCAAGTGTGATTTGAAAATAAGTCCCACATTGAAGCCAATTTCTTCTCCACTGTTTACTGTTCATTTCATACAGCCTTTCAATATTTTGGCAGAAGTAAGCCTCGTTTTGCTATCACATGGCAGAACAATCTCACCTTTTTCCTCAGACACGAGCACAGCCAGTGTCGCACAAAAAGTGTGCTAAGCGTGGGAGCGAGGGCTTTTGTGTTTCACACGCAAACCATGGCAGCCATTAGCGGTGCGACAGGCATAAGCTGACACAAATGCATACCACACTGTGTATGCGATGAAATGTTTGAAACCGGAACAAAAGCATCTGTGGGAAGAGATACACTCACATCTGTACAAAACACTGTATGTGTATGTTATACAAATCGACTACAGTCAGAGTCGAGATAATTAGCACAAAAAAGTCCTGTGTTAATATGTATAAAAGTCAGTTAACAAGGTTTTCCGCTTTGTCATTGTTTTTTACTGTAATGTATGTGTCAATGACAAATAAATATATCAAAGATAAAAGTCAATTTTTAAATATCTATTATATTTTATAAATGTACGGAGCCCCAAAAGGGACATGATGATGGAAAAAATAAGAGATGTGAGGAAAAAAAATATATTTCAATGCTTTTGCGTTCTCTCACAAATGTTTTTCGTTCCCCCGAGAAACCCCACGGCTTCATGGGGCTTTTTGCTTTTTTAAAACGCTTACTCCATAAAAATATTTATTTTAATATTTACACAGCTGTATGTAATTTACAATGGCTTCGAACACAGCTCAACCAAGCAAGGACCGAAACTATCCATTTTATAATAAAATATTTTTCTCATATTACTTATGAATCAATTGTAGAGTGCATCCAATCATTTTACATTTATGACGCTTCCTTAGAAAGCAACTGGCTATCCAGAATCCCTTCTTGTAACATAAAAGGTCAATATAAATTATGGAAATGAACGATGAAAGGTTAAAGTTTCCTCTTTAATAGGAATCAGAGCCTGGCAATGAATCTACTACAGCTCATTTCTAACCACCAAAATCACTGGATCAGTAATTACAGGAAAACTCCATTTAAAACTTGCAGGTAGGAAGTTACAAAGTTTATCAGCATATATCTTGCAATGTTGCCTGGGGCAGGCTGCCTCCTTTTTTTGAAGAGAAAGAGCAGTCCCGTAGACAAAGACATATCTCTGCCAGCTCATGTCTAAGATCAACCTTTCCGCAGTTAATTGCTGTAGAAAGACACGTTTGGATTGGAGGAGAGGGGCTTCCATGCTATAAATGAATCTCTGCCACATCACACTGCATTAAGCAGAGGATGCTGACAGTATTAATTTGTACCAAGACTGAAAATGCCACAACGATCAGTTCAAAGACGTGTGAAATACCGGTTCAAGGATCTCTGCATGTTTAATTTCAGCAACAATGCATAGAGATTTTACTTGAATTTTAAATTTAATCTTCTATCACCACTTAAATATTACAAAATAAAATGCTGGTGGCTAAAAAAAAATATTTATATCACATTGGTATTAAAATATATACAGGGCTTGACATTCATTCCCGGCAAAAGCGGGTGGATTTCAGCAGTGGCGTGTAACACAGTCACTCCTACTAGCCATTTTGGCGGGTTGAATTTTATATATAATATATTCATTTTTAAATTGTAGTCTTTTAAAAATGCATCTGAAATAATAAACTAAGTGCAATGTAGTGTTGTCAATACTCAATACTGAAATATCTGAAACGCTTCCAATACTCATTTTCCACAGAATAGATATATGATACCAACTGCACTTTCACGCTTTCTTTCCGACAGCGAGTTGACACAGATACCTGCCTCCCCTCACTCACTAGTTTGTGCTCTGGGTGAACATTGTTGGTGTTACAGGGCTTGAATTTCGTTGGATTGCGTATCAATGACGTGCACGTGAAAGTGCCGTTTGCGGTCGCATCGCGGTGCCCCCGTGTTCCCATTTCTTCTCCCCCGAAATGTGATTTCTACCGAGGGAGACACACAACACAACCACTGAATCAAACGGAACCTGCTTTCGTCCAAGACATTGGCCCCACCCAAAGTCTCTCGGTACTAAATTTAGTTGTTTTTTGCTGCTTATTGCATGTAAACATTCATATACACACAAAACAATGTCAAAATGCCGGTCTTGGCGAGTATTCACGTAAACACGGTCAGTTATGTTTTAAGTGAACGTAAACAGTTGAGAAAGAAAATGCATGTGTAACAGTAAAATGGTCTTAAAGTGACAGCAGCCTAATAAACCTGCTGCCAAATTATGAGATAATATTAAAAATATCTATATGGCAGTATTCCCCCATGGTATCGATATCAAAATTGTGGCCAGTGAAAATGCTGAGTGTTGTGGGATTACAAATTTATAAAAGGTTATATCTAGGTTCCAATGTAATAGTATATAAACTGAAGATGTTATGTACATTGTGTTTTACGTTTTGAGGTAAAGATGATGACATTCTAACGAGATCAAGTCAGGCAGCCCAGGTGTCTGAGACATTAACCTTTAGTCTTTATGCACTTCCTGACCATTTGGCAAGACAAGCTCAAGGCACAGCTGTGCCTTTGTCTCTATGATAATGTGAAGGTATGGGCGATACTGTCAGACTGATTGGATTAGCACCTATGCATTTTTTAATGACACTGTTATGCTGATCAGGGCTGGGGAAATGCCGGGAACAGGCTGATTCCTGCACTGCATTTGTATGCTTTGTTTAGATTGTCTCCACCTCTACTGTATGTATCCCTCCCCCTTGAATGTATATAAACTACAAAGTATTACTGCTTTAGTTAGACTTGGATGACTACAGCGATGCACAGCGCGTTTCTCAATAAAGAGTAACTTCTGCTTGAAAGATATCCCAATGTCTCATGGTCTCTGCTTCGACAAGGAAAAAGGTTCCAACAGTGGCTAATAACTTCGGAAAACCACTAGCCACAGTGGCTGGTGAGCAAAAAAGTTAATGTCAAGCCCTGATTATAACCATTCAAGATTTCAGCAACAAATGAATGGGAATGTAAATGAGCTCTCTACTTACAAAATAAAGAGTAAATCAACATACTTTTCATTTCAGCGACAATTAATAAAAATATAAATGTTGCTCAAGAATAGTATTTTTGTCATTTGAGCAACAACTGATCAAGATTTCAAATAAAATAGTCTCATACAGTATACTAAAAAGTTGCTTTTTCAATATTTGTATAGCACATTACATCAAACTGCTATTCAAAATGGATGCTTGAAATTTTAAATAATAACCATTAACATTAAATATTAAAATGTTTGTCATATCAAAAGTTACTTACAAGTAAAACAGTAACATGCTTATTTATCAATATTCATACAACACTCTTTTACTACAAAATAAATTTAGTATTTCTATACTTTTAATTTCAGTGAAAAATACTTGAAATTAACTGACACTATGTACACTATGTAAATAGTAAAGTGTTGGTCAATACTCAAAATTCACGACACTAAATTGTTTTTCAAGAATAGTCATTTGAGCAACAACAGATTGAGATTTCGGAATAAAAGTCTCTACTTAGTAAATAGTAAAAATGTTGATTTTTCAATATTTATATATCACATTATGTCAAATTGCTATTCATAGTGGATGCTTGAAATTCATGACACTTTATGATGAATTGTTGTTCAAGAGTAATATTTCTGTCATTTTAGCAACAACTGATTGAGATTTCAAACAAAACATTCTCTACTTACATACTAAATTGTAAAAAGTTAATCAATCAATATTTATATAGCACATTATTTTGAACTGCTGTTCAAAGTGAATATAATCTCTCTATAATCTATAATGTCAACTCTGCTTGATCAAAATGTAAAATAACTGTCTAACACTGCATACTGCATATTAAAATGTGGATTGGTATATGTTTAATATTTATAGCCCATTACAGTAACGCATTCACTCAACACAGAGAATAATATATTAATGGTTGTCATTCTGCTATTACTGTACATGCTTCCTCTGAGAACAAGTATTACTGAATCATAAGCCAGCATCTACTTCCAGATGCCCAACACTGAGGTTGAGGTTCAGAACTGCCTTAAGGATCAGAGAACCACGTTTGGCATTTTCCTTTGAGAGCCGCACACAGCTTTCTTTACATTAGGGAAAAATAAGAGGACACAATTCGTTCCCATTACACATCCCGGAGGACACGAGTGGGTGCAGAGACAATTTTCACCTAGGACAGGGTGTTTGCATAGCATTAGAACGACAGAAAAGGCTTTCATGTGGTTAATACACAGCGATCTGCTCTTGACTGGTGTTAATGTCTTTTTTGAAGGCTTTGAGAGTTTGAATATGTAACTAGTGCATTTAATATAATCCATGGTTACAATTCAAACAGATGCCATGGACGCATTTTAAAATATCCTACGTTATACCAACCCAGCGGTTTAAATAGATGCAATAAATATTGATATTTTAAAGGTGCGTTCCCTCTCGCCTACTGCTCGCACATTTGCATTCAAATTAGATTACCTAACTTGAAGGGAAAAAAATGGAAAAAGAGCTGTAGATAGTGATTTGAAAGAAGCTCTGCTGCTGAACCTATTGCTAGAGCATTTATATGACATTACAGGAACAGAAACATCAAGAAACGTGTTGAAAAGAGAAGCAGTTTCTACAAGGTCAGGAATGGCTGCCTTGAGCTGAATTGAAAAAATTTCTCTGTACGCAGAAAAGATGGACTAAAGCAACCATGTGAGCACTATTTGTGTTAGAATTGCATTGGATTGTTAAGCTAAAAATGAAAAGGTTCTGTTCTCTATGAAAATACATGGTGGCAAATATTTCAGCCAGAATCAAGAATTTCATTTCAACCAAGGCAAGGACACATCACCTAATAATCAAGTCACTTCTTATTTCAAAGGAACTAAAGAGAGGAGCAGCGAACAGTGATGCTCATGCTTAATACACAAATATATCATCTTTTAAATGCTGTCAATCAATTAAAAATTTTAATAAAATTATAGCCCCCAAAATATTTGATTGTCCATTTAATACACATGTACAAAAATGATTATTTTGTAAGCTGACCAACTGATTTTCTTCAATAAATGACGCGGAAACATTCTAGATTTGCCAGTATTTCTGAATAAATATTTGACATGACAGTGTTTTTTCTTTGGTATTGATTTAATGGTGTTGATTCGTATTGAGTGATAGGCAAGGAAAAACATTGATTTGGTGAGGAAAATGAAAGAAGCAGGAAATTGTACTAAAACACACACACACACACACACACACACAAAAAACAGGTTCATTTAAAATTACCCTTTATATTTACTTTTTCCCAGTTCTGTAGAGTATCTTGTCCCAGTACTCAAAAAATCAGTTAAAATGTAAATAGGTCAATTTTGATTTTATATTATGTTCCAGCCTTATTGTGCACAATTCATTATTATATTAACGTTTTTATAATATTCATTATCCGGCCATAAATCCAGCACCTTTGCTGAGCTCGTACCTTGATGCAACCTGTGCACCATTTGTCCTTGAGGTCCAGGTGTTGCATAGCACAGCTAGGACTCCACTAAAATGATGACCACTAGCATCTGTGATTCTGTAATACCAACCATCCTCTCAGCAAAACCTAACATTTATTACACAATTAGGGCCTTATGATTTCCACAGTGGACTAGTGTCTGTGAATATTAAACTGCAAAAAAAACTGATACTGAAATATGAAGTCTGTATGTTCTGTGTGAATACATGACGCTGTTTAATCAGTACACAATCTCACCATATGAAGGCATAAACACATGATCTTCATATCTAGAACTTCTCTAAGAATCACTTATGAGCAATTCACCATTTCATTTGATAAAAAACTACAGTCATATAATAAAAATTTGGTTTAGTAGTTTAAAAGAAATATTTTTATTATACAGTAGAATGTCTTAATATATTTCTTGGGTACAAACATGTTAATCATTGTAAATCAAGAAAACAAGAGATTCAAACAATAAGACTAACCGTGTTGAGCTATATAACAACGATTAGTTTCTGTAGATAGAGGTACCAAAACAGTTGCTCACCTGTGTAACAAAACGCATAATATATTAATGTGTCTTTGGTGTTTTTATGGTTTCTACGGAAGTAAAACAGGAAATCGAGGGTAAGGCAGATATGATGTCACTGACAGGCAACGCAATGACCATAGACTGTACAAAACAGGGACGTAGTGTCCATGACGTCACCCGTATAGGTTTCTGAAGAGCATTTTTGAAACCAAAAGTGTTTTTTTGGCAGTGTGTCACTGCGCGTCACTCCCGGATAACCGAAAATGGGCAAAGAGGTGGGACGTGGGTGGAGCAGAGGTGAGGTGCCTGGTTGCTGAAACCACACCCACCTAGCTCAACGTGACCAAGTTAGCTCAGGCTAAGGAGCAATCTATCTATCTTAGACACTGTCTAAAATAATAATAAAGATAACAAACTATACATCATTTGAAGGTTCTAAAGGTTTACTGTCAATCTACGTGTCTGTTTTACGATATAGATGCTCCAGCAACAGTAATATTGTAATTTGTGTCAGATGTGCAAATGACAACACGCAAAATCAAAACGGGACTCCATCCCTTTGTAATGAAATAGCGATTACGAGATGTATCCAATCCGTCGCACTTGGGTAAAATGTCCATGATAAGCGTCCACTGAAAAACATCCACTTTTTGTCCACAAAAGCATTAAATCCATGAAATACTGATATATTGTTCATTGTTTGCGTCATATTTCTTCTGAACGATCTGCTCTCCATCATCGTTCTTTAAGAAATTATGCAATCTGAGCACAGTTTATGTTGTCATATACATTAGACTCTCACAAACAAATGAGTCTGCGTCCAAAGTATATTTTTCAAAATAGTGCAGCAGGTGAGACAATTGATTGTTTTTGGAGACTAAATACTGTCTATAGCCTCCAAACGATTGCTTTGGGAGGCTGATTGCTGTCTGAATCGATCATCAATATAGGTATTGTTTATGATAGCCTAGCGATGTAGCATCTGTTTATATGCATGGCTACATGATTGTTCTGTGAACGACTGGCAATCAACATACTTTCTGTGTATGGAGACAAAAACTGTTTATAGCCTGTAAAAAGGTCTAATTTTTCTTTGTTTCTTTTGTATACAGCTAGGTTTTGTGTAAATTCAGTAATGAAAACACTAAAATCGTGTGCACAGATTTAAAGTTTTTTTCAATCTGTTAGTACAATTAACTGCTCAGCAAGCCTTATTATTTGATAACTGTATAAAATAATCCCTAAAAAGCACAAACATGGCAGAAAAGCCAAGTTCAGCGGCTGGAATTTGCTGAGGTGATGTGATAGCTAACAGACAGCAGGGTAGTAGCTAGTAGTGACAGCAGCCTCAATCCACCTGTCACTCAAGTGTCCACGCCCTTAATTATGCAGAACTTTAAGGCTTAATATAATTTAAACGGATTAGTTATAAAAAAAATTCACCCCCCTCACAGTTGTCATGAAGGGCAAAATTAGCTATATAGACCAAAACGCTGTCTCTAGCGGCCAGTCGATGAATTGCAGTTTAAGTCACTTCCGTGTTGGTTTCAAGAAAGAGAACGGAAGGTTGCTGCTTGGCAATGACTTGGCAATGGCAATAAAATAGCTGATTTCTCTGGATTTAAACATTGTTAGAAACATTTTGGATAATGTAATTACTCAAGCCAAATATAAATGTATAATTGTTCTAGTGGTTTTTTGGATATTTTAATCTAAAAAATCATACATATTGTGCTTTTAAGGCGAGACACGACAGGTGAAAACATCGTTTTTTCATGCAGTGGTCAATTTTGAGATTTTGGGCCAGTTTGCTTCCTTAACATGTAAGCTTTCATGTCAAAATAAAAAATATGTCAACATTACACATTAAGGTGGTTATTTTATTATATTTTGTCAACTTGCGCCTTTAGATTTCTATCGGAAATCACCAAAAGTTAGCATTCTAACGCGAGCTCCCGTGCTGTCTCCATTCACAGAAACACGTCATGCCTGGTATCATTGTAAAGCTCTCATTTACAGCGCTGTCTAATCCAAATATGGGCATTTCCTTTGTAGAAATAACCAACTGTGAAAGTTTACCGGGGAATCTACAGCCGAAAACCACATCTGATTGGTCGATGTGAATTTCGACTACGTGATTGGTTCTCACACGTCACGCTTCCTTGTTTATTCTGCGCCTGAGAGAAAATGCAGACAACACCGAAATCAGCTCATAAACTTTCATAGAAAAGATGGCAACAGCTGTCACTTGCAAGAGCTAGTAAAAAGAAAGTAAACAACAGATTAGACGATGAAACCCCATCAGGGAATGCCTCATCGCAGTTTTTGTGACTGTTGTTATGTGTGTTTGTTAAGGTAGTTCACTTCAGCTTAAGGCTATTGTTATTAATAATTTATTCATTTCCATGTGTTTTAAATATTACATAATACTGATATTAATAAACTGAATATATATTTTGTTTGTAGGTTGGGGGTTTCAATAGAATAAAATTATTCCTGTATAACCTGTATACCTGTATAAACCTGTATAAAATTATTCAATATAAAACTTTAAAGGCCGTTTTCTCAAAATTCGTTTTTTTCAGATATATCCACTTCAGTAGCACTTACAAACACCAACTTTTCCAGACTTGTACTTAACTATATTCTGAAGGCTTTTACAGAGGGATTTGTTGATATATCATTCCTATCCTAGTTATAGGTCCTTTTACTCAAAAAAAAAAATTATTGGCTATTGTCAGTATTCTCTAATTTACTAAAGCACAAAATAAGATATGCAGAATCCCCTCTGTAAAAGCCCTTTTATCTAATATGTCAACAAATAGAACCAAGAATTTTAAACCTGGACCTTTCCAATTTCCAGATTTAGTTTTTGGAAATTTATGCAAATTAGTGTATATTTAAGTATATAAGGCCTCATTTGCATATTAAAACATAAATTTCCACAAAACTTGTAATACATTTTTTTCTTATGTTTATGCCAGTAATAAACTGGAGAAGTTTCAAAGTGATATCTTCTAATTAAAAAAAAAATCCCTATTCACCTGTAGTGTCTCGCCTTAAATCATAAAACAGAGAATCCAGAAAAATTCTAATTACAATCCCGGACGAGCCCCCATTAATGTTACGTCCCTTCCCTGAACTCTGTGGTCTGGAAAGGCAACATTAGACCACTCTTTGGCTGAACGCACTATTAAAAGACTTGGATAGGGAATAAGGCAGGCAGAAATGGCAGAGCAAGTGAATATATATATATGCTTTTGTTTCACACCATTTGGTTTTGTTTCAATAAATGTGTCCCAGAGGGATTGCATGGCTTCTTCACTCCCTGCCGTGACAAAGTATACTATTTTTGAAACTTAAACCCCTTATAGACGCTTCTAACACTAAAACTTAAACACTCTGGTGTACCACGCAGGCAGTATCAGTGGGTTTCGGGTACCTTAAGTGCCGCTCCTCCGTTTGTCTTTAGCGGTTGAGCTCATAAAGTGTTTTTGAAGTGTAATTGTCTTTGTGTGACAGGTTGTAATCCTCAGATGGCGCTCTGCTTTTGGGGCTAAGGAAATAGTCCGTGAAGCACATTGTGTTTTCCCTCATCTGCCACAGCACTGCGGCTGTCAGCCATTAATGAAACCACACAAAGACTTGTCACCTTGATTAAAACTGTCATCTAAGAACAATGATGCATACTGGAGCCTTATATGCCGCTGAAGGGGGTTTGTGTAGCTGAATGGAGGCACATTTCATACAGGCAAGGAACATTAGCTCTAGATGTCAGTCACCCGAGGCTGCATTTTATGTGTTGCTTGACAGAAATGCTTCTCTTGTTCGTCGGCTCTGAACCTGACGATAAAACTTGCGCACGTCTTTCAAGTTCTCTAATTACACATTCAGGTAACACATAAACATGAAGGATTGATCGTTAGCATGGGTTGAAAACATGAAACGATGTTTCCTTCAGCGGCCTGTTCAATTCTGTATTGAACAATCAATCATTATATATCGCTATGTATAATTATAGAGTTCAGAGCGATTTTTGTGTTGCTGTGCAGTTGCTAGGGTTTCCTGAGTGGTTGCTAATCAGTGTTGTTTTGTTAACTAAAATGATTAAAACAGAACTTTTAACTGAAATAAAAATTAAAGCTAAATAGAAATGTTTAGAAAAACACAAACAAATAAAAATGACAAAGCACAACAAGATTACTAAAACTTAAAATAAAGGTTATAAAAATATTAATAAATACTATAAATAGTGTTGGGGAAAGTTCCTTTTAAACGTAATGCATTACAATATTGCGTTACTCCCTAAAAATTAATAATTACATTGCTTTTTATGGAAAGTAAAGCGTTATGTTACTTTTTCTTACCTGGCTGAGACATGCCCTCTTCCAGGCCTTCCAGGTGTTTTTTTTTTTTTTGTTTGTTTTTTTTACTTTACTTTCTTGCAAGTGTTTAACTCAGTAATGCATTCAACAACATAACCTATAATGTACACCTTCATTAAATACCCTACACATTTACAATGTTGTTATATTCTGAGCACTTATAATATTTCCTGAGCCCGAGAGCTATGTATGCCATGCAAAAGAACTCATAACATTATAACTCTTTTATTGAAAGTTGAAAGTAATGCGTTTTGTTACTTTTGTACTTTTTGTCTGTTACCGTATACATATGAGTGTGCATGTCAAAGTGACTATGTTTTAAAAATTGTTTATGCAAATGAATAAAACTGAAAAGTAGTGTGCATTACTTTAAAAAAAAAATATTAATGTGTAAATTTATAAAGTAATGCATTACTTGTTACATAAAAAAGTAATCTGATTACGTAATGCACGCTACTTGTATTGCATTACCCACAACACTGACTATAATAGTATATAAATAATACTAAAATAACACTGTTGCTTACTTGCTCAAGGGTCAATTACAAATAAGAGTGTCCACGATAAAAAAAAGAAAAAAATTATTAAAAAATATACCGGTAGTTTAAATTTCCTGTGTGAAGTTGTTAGATATGTACTCTTTGTATTCATGTCGGTTTCATATGATTTTTACAAAATGAATTAGTAATTCATTAATATCATTACATTTTTAGGGAGTTGCACCACATGACATTTTACAATCTGAATTAACCTTATTTCCCTAAAAAAATACAATAATATATTTTAATTAAGAAATTATTGTATGTATTATTATTGTATGTATGCATTTTCTAATAAATTACTTTCTTTGCCAGTTTTTGTTGTTATTTGTTTTGTTTTTTTACAGTTGCCAGCCAGTGCCAGCATTTTTTTCTCATTTTCACTTTTATGGTCACCATAATATTTTGTTGTATGAATATCTGAACAATACATCAAATACAAAGTTCTGTCATAAAAACTCTGAATGGCACAGGCTGATAGGTCCTTAACTCAATCTGCTTGCAATCACATCATTCTCTATAGGGCAGATTGGTTCTTGCTATATCAGTAGCCAACGAGCTTGCTGCTCAACCATCAAATACTTGGTCAGCATTTGCTATAGCAGTTGCAGCATGCTTTCAGAAACCCTCCACCTTCCCCAGCTCCACCTGTATAGATCTGCTACAGGTAATTGTTGTGTTTTATTGTACAGCAGCATGTCTTACTTGCTCACAGTAGCATGTTGTGTATGTATTGGCCGTAGCACTTCCTGTACTTGCTCTGTAGCAGCAATAACCAACTATCAGTGGTGGGGAAGCGTCATAAATGACGGAAAATTTCGTCAGTGGCGGGGAAAGAGTTAAGAGAAAAAAACTGATCCATCGATGCATCGCGATTCTCTCTCCAACGATTCTGGGCTTATAGTTTTTAACCAGATGCGCGATGATGCTGAGTGTGCTTTAGAAACACCCATATTCTGCTTGCCTCCAATTCCTCACACACATATTCCACTCGAACCTTCTGCAAAATAATCATTCATAAGTGTCACCAGTTCGGAAAGGTTGAAGTGAATTACAAAGTACATTCGCGGGCTTCATTGCACAGGATGGTCTGTGAGAGGCGTGCGCTTTGTTTGATGTTACACATGCAGTGCACGGTCTCGCCCGTCTGTATTTTCCTTACAAATGCTCTATGAAGTCATCATTTATGGCGTTTGGAATGCAGTGGACTCGCGCATACGGCTGTGTAAGTGGTTTAATGCGCTCAAAATGGTTTTATGACGCAAAATTAATGTAAACACAGCCAGTTATGTTTTAAGGGATTAAACTGACAGGACAAACTACATTACTTCTTATATCGCAAAAAAGATCCGTGCGTGAATGCAGTTTAATAGAGCACCCTCTGTCTATGTTGTCATAGTAACAATCAAACGACAGTAAAGATGAGAAAGAAAAATCACTCACAGTTCTTGAATGGAAAACGTTCAGATAATATTAAATACTGAAAGCACTCTTTGTTTATTGCTTGTAATATGTTTCTTTGCTCCTCTTTATTATTTGCTACTTGCTTGTATGTTTTGAAGTTATATTACTTTAAAATTCTTAACATACAATTGTTTTAATTTAGTATTTTTTTTTCAATTTATAATTATTTTAAAAAGTAGGCTACTTATAATTACTTATGTAAGGATATGTAAATGTAAGGATTTTAAGATTTTCAAGTCGGTAAACTAATT
Source organism: Elopichthys bambusa (assembly GCA_037101425.1). Taxonomy (NCBI): domain Eukaryota; kingdom Metazoa; phylum Chordata; class Actinopteri; order Cypriniformes; family Xenocyprididae; genus Elopichthys; species Elopichthys bambusa. Next base: position 14,618,733 of record CM074455.1, read on the forward strand.
AATTAATTAATAAGAAAAAAAGTAGATCAAGAATTGTTTTGGAATCGGATCGTGACTCCAGAGCCGCCTTTCCAATGCACACGACAAACGACAGCCTTTGTCATTCATTTCCAATGGAGAGTAGTATGGGGGCTGCGTGGAGTTCCTATCATATGCGAATGCGGACATTTTGGATCCGATTTGAGCTTTGGATGAAATATTTGAACTTCTGCGGTTAGACGTATGCGACCAGCTGACCGGATATGATGTATTCTAATGGAAACTATGAGCGCGAAGTGTGTGGATATATTATTATATGCATTAACGTTACATTCATTAAAATCATTCAGTTTACCATGGTGAATAAGCCGAGGGTAAGGGTTGCTTCACGACCAATTTCAAAGTTCCGTACGACTGCCGCTAGGGGGCGAAATGCGACAATCGGATGTGAATGTCATGTGCAGTGGAAAGGCGGCTCCAGAATCGGAATCGGATCGGATCGTGAGGTGACTAAAGATTCCCACCCCTCATATATATATATATATATATATATATATATATTAGGGCTGTCAACGTTAACGCGTTAACGAATGCGATTAATTCAAAATCCTTAACGTGTTAAAATAATTTGATGCATTGAGACGGCGGAGAGAATAATTTATTCCGGTGTCTGTTTCGCTTTAAAACACAAACTCTCTGTCATATTCTGTCATTGTATCTGAAGAGAGCAAGCCCTCCCGCATCGCGCTGTTCCTGTCTGAACGGAACGAAGAAACATCCCACCACTGTATGGCCAGATGATATGAAAACTATGTTTCTCGGCTGGATAAAGCAAGCTAGCTTCTGTTACATTCACATGGACTTTCTGTTTGTGTTTTCATCTGTCACATGTTCCTTTGTTCTAGTTTCCCGCCACAATCTGTCACCATGGACACTATCTCATTCATGTCAGCTGTTCCTCGTTTGAGTTCAATCATCTGTATATTTAAGTTCCTGTTTCTGTTGATCATGTTGTCGGGTATTGCTTACGTTGGATGTTAGTGTGTGTTTCTCCTGTGTTCCTGTATGCTCCTTTGGATTCTCTAGTAAAGTTTGACTCTGGATATTACATTCCTCTTCGTGCGTGTGTCTACACACCTAACACTTTAACAGCTTCTTGCTATGAAAGTTTTGATGGATGAGGATTGCAATCAAAGTAAAGATGATTGCGGTGAGTCCGTTATATTGATGCGCAAACAAATCATGCATGAGCGCTAATCGCACTAATCGCACATTGTCTTTATGCACGGACACATATCAGTACATTCACGTTGTTTTCACACACATTCAGGATAATGTTTGGATTTGTCATGTGTATGTTGCTGTGTACTTTAGTATATATGCAGGTCAAGGCGTCAAAATGTTTTTTTGGCATCTCTATCTGGTCCTGGTTATTATTGCAACTTGACTTGTCTAAAATTCAAGCTCTTTGCTGTTGCACATACTATACTCTGTGAATTCTGAAACTTTTTTTTTTTTTTTTTTTTGCTGTGATTTGCTTAGGTTTAGCCTACATAAATGCATGAATTATATGAAATCACATAATTTGGTTATTTGGTGTCCTTTTGGAGTCTGCAAGTATCCTTTTTTGGAAAGACATCTAAATTTACCTTAAAAAAAGCTGGAAAAAAAAAAAACAGTTTTGTGAAAATCACACTTCAATTCTGATGGTTTATTTTGCTGGACACATATGTGTGTATATATATACACATCCCAACCATGTGACCTGTGCAGCTGTACTTAGTGCAGTGCAACTTTTGCAATACAATCTACAGAATTAAAATAAGGTCATCCATTGTGCGACAACCCTTTGCCAGAATCAATTAGCTGTGAAAACATCTGAGGCTGCACAACTGAAGAAACAACAAATATTGATTAAGTAGCACACTGCTATTAAACTGATATCTAGCATGTCATTATGCTTTGTTGTTCTCAGTGTTTGTTTTATTGTATCTCATTCTTTAATCTGGCTTTAGTTCAACTAAAAATTGGAAGCAGCAACCATTTACTACAAGGAAACGATTCTCCACCCATCATAGTGAACAAACCGTGACTGCTAAAACAGTTTAATAAGGCAGATCATCAGTCATACCTGCAATTATGCACAAGGCATTGATATACAAAGAGCCGCTATTAGACATAGATTAAGAATCGAGAAAATAATAATGACAAATGATATGATAGTGGTACTAAGAATTTCAATTGTAATATTTCACCTGTAATATTACTTTCTCAACCACCAACATGTTTACTGACAGATAAACGACACTCCTGAAACATATAAATATGATATTTTGCTTGAATTGTAAGCAAAAAAATAATTTTCTTTTGTGATGAATTAGAACAACAAGCCAGACCTCATCACCCAATGTCAGTGTCGGACCTCACTGATGTTCTTGAGTCTGAATTGAGGCAAATACTCACAGCCATGTTCCAACATCTAGTGGAAAACCTTGCCAGCAAAGTGTAAGCTGTTATAGCAGCAAACAGAGGACCAATTCCACCATTCCTGTATCTCAATTAGCAGAGTTTGGCGCTAGTAATGCCAAGATCATAGTTTTGGATACTGATAAATTATGATAAAAGCATCTGCCAAATATACAAATGTAATTCCTATGGTTCTGAAATGAAATGTCCAACAACCTCAAATTTTTTGCATGTATTTGTAAAGTTCAGCTTAAATTAAAAAAAAAAAAAAAACAGCAAACAAACCAAAACAAAACAAAAACAATAATACATAGTAAAACTATATTGAATAAAACTGAATAAAAGGGTATGATTAATTGTGAGCAATGTGTATTAGAGAAAAACATTTCTTTCATAAAGAGATTTTCCCACCATTTAAAATTCTTATTCTCCAATGAAAGGTTGGATTTTTGTAGATTCTTCAAATAAAAGATCAAAAGGATTAACGATGCCGATTTATTTTCACAGCCTTCTTTGGTCATATATACCAAGGATATGAATAATTTTGAGCACAACTGTATATTAAAGATACAGTGTGTAAATTTTAGCGGCATCTAGCAGTGAAGTTGCGAATTGCAACCACCGCTCACCCCTCCCTTTTGAAGCACACAGAGAAGCTACGGTGGGCGACACAGGACAAAGATGTCGCCGTCTGAGACAAAAGAGAGTAGCCAGTCAAGCAATGAGGTTTCTTTTTAGTTCTAACAAAGAACGGTCTCTGCTTCTAATAAAGCAGACAACTACTACTACTTCTTCCTCATCTTCATCTTCGGGTGCATTCAACATAGTGACGATGCAAGCTGCCTCTAAAAACACCAACGAAGAAGACGAACAACAACATAGTGATGAAACACGCTCTGTAGAGTAGTTTGTCCATTTAGGGCTACTGTAGAAACATGCCGGCACAAAATGGCGACTTAACATGTAAGGGGACCTGTGGTGTATGTACAGTAGATAGAAATGGCTCATTCTAAGGTAATAAAAATATAATGGTTCATTATGTAAGGTCTTTATACAACACTGAAAACATAGTTATGTATATTATATTGCATTTCTGTCAATAGATCCTCTTAAATATTACACACTGGACCTTAAACATTGACATCTTTAGCCTTTATTCAAAAATTATTAGACAAACTCACTCAATTCACCATTTAACCTCATACACCGATCCAGGTAATGGAACACTACTCCACACAGGCTGGATTTACTGAATTCTCTTATAACTTCTCAAGCCACTAAATATTTCATAGGACATCTGGAAATGCTTATTTGGAGTAGTTAAATTATGAAAGAACAGTTTATTTGCATGTTCTGATCGCGTGATAGGTGCTGTTGTCACTGTCAGGTTGGTGGCGTTGTACTTTTCCATGTGCAACAGGGCCCTGGGGGAAGCGTAGCCTTTTACCCCTTATGAAAATGCTAATGATGAATCTCATCATTGACTCAATCTCATTTTGGATGCTTGAGAGATGATAGGAATGCAGTATTCATGGAAGGTCTCAGCAAAGGGCTTTATGACAGTGAGACAAGCTAGGGATAGTGCAAAATTTCATGAGATGTGTTTGTGGCAGAGAGAGATGAAGCCGTTTGTTTCCAGAGCAGAGTGATAATGTATCTATGGTTGGATATTGTGGAAACGGTTTTAAATATTACATGGATACATCCAGAACAATCTCATATGCTTGTGTACATAGTCAAACTGACACAAACCCACCAACAGAAAGAAAGAGAGGAAGACAGACTGTCATATCTCCACAGCGGGATGTGAATTACTATTCATTTCCTTTAAAAGTAATATTGAAACTTTTTCTCTAAATAATTAATGTCAGAAAGCCACAAAAGAAAATACAAGTTTTGGAAATTCTAAATTACTTTTTGACTGGAAGAGAGCGTGAGAATAGATATCTGCCCTTCAGTGGAAATGAATAAAAGTGATATTCATTCTTTTGAAATGTACAGCTATTGAGATATCAAGTCACTAAGGATGTAAGTTATTTAGCAGATCTGAATGCTCTTAATGATTCCACTTCCTTAGTAAGGAAGAAATATTTTAGGGGAAAAAAGTAAATCCACTATCAAATGATGAGATAATTTAGATGACTTATTTGTTTTATCTGCTGAACACAAAAGAAGATATGTAGATTGACTTCCACTAAAAAAGACATTCCTCAAAATATTTTCTTTTATGTTTCACTGAAAAACGTTAATAGGAGTCTCATAACCAAAAGGGAACAGATGAGCCGTGCCGTTTACTATTTGCAAATATATTTGAAATGTAATTAATTACTGTGATGCAAAGCTGAATTTTCAGCATTATTACTCCAGTCTTCAGTGTCACATGATCCTTCAAAAATTATTCTACGCTGATCTGCTGCTCAATAAACATTTCTTATTATCAATGTTGAAAACAGTTGAAAAATTTTGTTTGTGGAAACCGTGATGCATTTATTTCAGGATAAAAATCTTACTGAACCCAAACTTTTGAATGGTAGTATACTTCACTTTGATATTATGTGACTTCAGGATCTCATATGATAGATTGGGTCGCCATGCCTATGAGTTTCTTCACTCTGTCACCAAGATCCCTTAATCAAAGACATCTCAACTCTTTCTCAGGAAACCACCTGCTGTGAGTCGAGAGTACTTCGCACATTTGACATGACTGAATTCATTTTAATTCACTAGCCTTTCAATCACTTCTTTTGCTCAATATCTCCTCTTTTCTCATGCCCAGAGCTGGGCATGAAAACAAATAAAGCGAGATGAAAACAATATGGAAATCCGCCCAGATTTCATGAACACAAATAATATTATACATCCATTTGGTCTCCAGTGGGATGCTTTCAGCATTGGGTTAATGCCTGTATTAAGCCGTGATCTTGAATCTGTGCAGATTATTTTACTTAAATGTCTCGCTGTTACCCTTGCATGCTTGAAGGACTACAGACTGCCAAATGTCATCAGAGCCCCTCTGAGTTCAGCAGGACACCAATCCCGAAAGATCCAGGGCTGAACGTGAGGATCAGAGGTGTCAGAAAAATCTCAAACATTCTTAAGTGAAGCTTAACAGCTCTGAGAGTTGATTTGACGCTTCCAGCTCCTCCAAAATGAACAAAGATTTCATGACTGAGAGAAGTCAGAATGATGCTGTTATACACAATTTAAACACAAGGAAGTAAATACTTAATAAGAGGGAACATAAATGAAATAACTAAACTTTCTCGCTTCAAAAGGCCCTTTGAATTCACTGACTTTAACAGGACAACAGATGTGTGTTTAAGCCTGTCTTATTAAAGACACACAAGTCAAACTGAAAATTAGCTGCTCATTTCCAACTTCATCCTTAAGAGAACATTGACAACCTTTCATGCCTCTGGTAATGGAGATAATAAAGCCCAGTCAAACAATCCTTGTAAACTTAAAAGCTGCCGACTGAAGCAAAGAGAATAGGTTAATGGTAATTCATCTTTAACTTAAAGGGTTAGTTCACCCCAAAATGAAATTTCTGTCATTATTTACTCACCCTCATATCGTTCCAAACTCTTAAGACTTTCGTTCATCTTCGGAACACAAATTAAGATATTTTTGATGAAATCTGAGTGATGTCTGTCTCTCCGTTGACTGCCTTTGCAACGAACACTTTGACGCTTCAGAAAGATCATAAAGAGATCGGAAAAAGAATCCATATGAATCAAGTGGTTTAATCCGGTTTAGGCTTTTACTTACATGTACATATTGATCAGCAAACATAAACAGAAGCTCAACCGAACATGAATGACGCACAAGAACAAACCTCTTCCGGAAGCTCAAACGTGCTGCGTAACTAATGAGGTTCATTCTCTTGTTTGAGGTAATTGTATTGGTCAAGTAAGGGATTATCCACGGCTAGCTAACGATTTTAATGTACGACGTGGAGGCACAGAACCACCCGACATAGATGGTTTAATGGATTATACCACTTATACCATGGTCATTTGCCAGCATTAGCCGCGTTTTCTCTCTAGTAATGAAGCTATGAGTTGAATTACTTCAAAAACAGCGATGTTACCACATCCTTGCTGAGTAATATAATGTAGCGATTCAGTAGCAGTGAAGTTAATTTACTAATAAAAGTCATGGAGGAGCTTTGACCAAATTTCTGTGCTCCTGAATGTTTCTGTGTGTGCGCAGCGCTATTTCCAATCTCTAAGTGACGTATGTGTGTGTGTGCGCTTCAATCAAAACCTTTTTTTTTTTTTTTTTTAAAGTTTTGTGGCCTGACAACAGTGCTAAACATCTTCCTGTGGTCCTTGCGGCATTTTGCAAACAATATAACAGAGTGAAAGCAGACCAGTGGAGGTGGTGGGACGTACGGCAATCAAATTCAGATTTAGACTCCAGTGTGAAAACAACATGAGATTAAATCAACAACTGGAACACTGAATGCCCTGATTGTCTATTATGTTTTCCCCACACTGCGGTTGCTGTTTTATTTTTATCACCGTAACGGCCTTGGATGCTACATTAAAGACATTATCAAACCAAAAGTAACATTGCAAATCCTTTGTGAATCAGAAATCTTTGGAATAAAAAAGGATTGGTTACAGAGAGTGGGAGAATACTGAAGGGGTGTCTTGAGTGAAGATTTGCCTGTTAATATGCCCCAGATTTGCCATCGCTTGTCGCATTCCTTTTGAACGGCATCCAAGCAGGCATGCGAATGCGATCAATTAGGGCAGAGCGATACTTTAGAGCATGTGTCTATGGACACATTTATTCTACTGGCTGGCACACAACACTTACAACCATGAAATATTCAATGCAATCAGCAAACACTCACAGAAGAAGAGCATTTCTCCTACATCAGGGTATCACAATGTGAGAAATTGGTGTTTATAGAGGTCACGACAAAAAAAGTGTGGTCTATTTAAGGTTTTACATGTGGTATTTCAGCCCCAAAACCTGTATATAGCTACAGCATTTAATTTAATACTATAATGACCATTTTACATATGAAGCAAATAACCATATTTTATCCACACTGTTAACCAATTGTGTTTACATATCTACTGATCTCTTTTTATTGAAATGGATTATTAATTATAAAAGGCCCTGAGGCAGGATAGCCCTTTAGATAAGTCTGTTATATCATAGTGACTTCCTCTTTTTACCCTTATTAAGGACCAAGTTCAGCCCACTCACTTAAGAGGACATTACCGCATATATTACATATAAATGAATATTTGATCTCTTTTCAGAGAACTGATGTCTTAAACTATTCCGGAACAAAGAAATGTCACTGTATTTCAGCCATATCAGCACTTTCCATCCTCATTAGTGGCAAATGCAAAATGTCTTTAAAGAACAGGTTCGTGAAAGGGAAAATTGTCATGGCAAGGAAAAATATTGAACCCTTTTTCATTCTGCTGAGGTAAACTGTACGACTGCGGTTGGTAAGTGGAACAACACTCATTTTTATTGGACTTTCTCTCAAAATCAATAGAATGAAAGTAGCGTTCATCTGACATGCTTTGTGCCTCTGGACAATCCACAATCCAAGCTTAATCAGATAAAATAGGCCATTAGTTGTCTTCAACTGTCATGGCTGTAAGCTACCATATCAGAGGAATGCCGGTTATGATGACAAACATAACATGAAATGTTTACAGAGGCACAGTGTGATTTAGCCAATTACGATGTGCAAAGTGTCCCTGAATCAATCAGGATGTGTTATTGGATACAATTGTATTTTATTTGCCCTGCAACAACATTTCTACCAAATAAATAAACAAATAAATAAAGATACATGATATATCAGGACCATACTGGCCGCTATTAAAGATTTTATTAAATTGTATTGGTATCGGTTGATATTGGATAAATTGTTTATGCTTATTTCCCTATTTTTACATTTAGATTTCCACTAACATTAACACTCACTAGTAACTTCACCAATTTTTGTAACTCACATGTAACCACCAATTTTCAACCTACTTTGTATTGTTACAATGTCGGTAGTATATGTAAACAAGCAGTGTTTACCCATTTTCTGTGTTAACTGAACCGAGAAATTCACGTTTATTTGTCACACTGTAAAAAAGAATTGTTGGTTTAATTTAAATAAGTAAGTCACCTGATTCCCTTTGAATTTTGAGTTCATTGAAATTATGTGGAAATGGATGCTGTCAGATTTGACCACAAAAGATGTGGTATTTTGATTGGATGTCATGTAGTTACGGCATTGTGCCTGTAAAAAAAAAATACATGCTTGGTTTGAATGTTATTTTAAGGCGGGGAAGAATTACATGAACGGCAAAATTTGGCATTTTGTTTGTGTACCCCCGTCACCTCATGAACCCCCAGGGGTACGCATACCCCAGTTTGGGAACCACTGCACTATGGCAACAGCTTTCTTACCTGTACAGGACAGTGTTTTGCTTCATTGACAATACATCAGTTTTATCCCCTCCGTTTGGCATAAAACACTGTATTCATAATTATCCAGTTTGAAATGTTGACTACAAACATGGAGGTTTTTCAGATTTTCCATTGCGGTGTTCTCTTCATATTAAGATTCTCCATGTTTACTGATTACTCACTCCTGCTAAATGTTTACTTTTTGAATTCTTGCACCTGGGAACAATACAAGTCAACACCATTACGACTAAAGTTTCCTAAGAAGTATTCTCTACTAAAGCAAGCCGATATTTGACTCTGGTCAAGCGTATCCGTAGCAGACTTGTGGGAGTGGCTTTGGACAGCAACAAAGCCAGTGCATTATGGGAGTTTTCCTTTCCCTTATTTGACATAAGGGAAAACAACAGCCTTTTTTCTTTGTTTTCTCTTGTCAAGTAGCACCGATTTCAAAAAAATGTTCACCTTTCTACTGGATTTGCAGCCAATTTTTGTTGATCACCCATTTTATCAGCAGTGAAATACTTCTTTAAATTTAATCTTTAAAAACAATCATTTAATAACACTGTTAAATCTAATCTTAAGCAAATTTCAAAATGAACATCTATTTTTCATACTGTAGGTACATTATGTTGTGATGCCTAAATTCACTTGTAGGATTTAAAACGATTTTTAAATTGAAAACAGTAATTTTAAATTGTAATAATATTTCACAATATTAATGCTTTTTTTTTTCTTTTCTTTTTTTTAAATCAAATTAAATGCAGCCTTGGTGAGCGATACTGAGCATAAAATACTTCTTTCAAAAGACTTTTCATTTTTTTCATTAAAAAAATCTTTTTGACCCCAAACTTTTGAACGGTAGTTTTTGTATATATTTCACACTTAAATGGAAAATGGACAAAAACTCACAAAATTATGCCAAAATGCCCATGTTGTCGAGTATCCTTGTAAGTACAGTCTTAAATGAGTTCAATAAAGTCTTAAATGAACACAAAGAGTGAAAAATAGGGAAAATAGGATGCAGATCCACGTCATGTGTGGCAGCTCTTAAAGTGACAGCAGCCTAATAAACCTGCTACAGTCTGCCATTAATGTTAATCAAAGAACAAAAGAAAAAGAAAATCACTCACTGCTCTTACGTGAATAACTTTTGTAACTTTCATAAAAATGTATCTATATTTTAATCTAAATTTTGCAGTGAAGACTGTGAAGTGTTTGATAAAGTGTTTGATTCTGGATATTTCCTACCAGTTATATATTTAAACTATACTGTCTTTGTGTTGTTTCTAATGTACATTAATTTGGAGATTAAATGTGAAATTATTACAATATTAAAACGTATTAAAATGTAATGTTCTGTCATGTTAGGTTAATTACAGAAAAAAATGTATGATTAATAGGTAATTTTTTAAAATTAATTGATAGCACTAATATATTCTTATAATATAATAATTTATATAAGTTCTTTCTGATAACTTTACAGCATTGACAGAAGCTGGTGGATGAAAAGGCACAGCAGGATGCAGGGGTTTAGAGTGAAGAGCATGGAGAAGAGGATTAAATTGCAACAGTCCCCAATTAAACCTCTGGAGTCTGATAGAAGAAGAGAAGAGCATTTATAGTGGGCTATTCCCCAGAAGGCTCTATAATATCTACTGTGCAAAAAAGTTAAGGAGGGTGCAAAATCCTGTAATTGTTCATATTAATGCATATTTTCTCAAAGTATTGTGAGAATTTAATGCTGTTCATAACAACTGGAACATTTTAAAGCACTTTATTGAAGCAAGGTCAGTGTTCTGGCATTCACACAGTCAAGCTTTCATGACTTGACTAAAAACACTTTTTCCTATCTAATCTATATGCAGAGACAACTCACACTGTCAGTGTTTAGGATTGACAACTGTATTTAGGTCATTTACGAATAAGGTTTTTAAAAGTGTCAAAAAATATAATGGAGATATAGTTCATTTTATAGTTCATTTTCAGTTTTACTAAGTGTTAACAATGAAATTATGTTGTTTTTTTTGTCACCAAAAAAGTCATTTGGTTTAATCAAAATTTCGGTTTTACCGAATTACACTTTTGGTTATACTGAATTATGACATTTTCAAACAATGCTAACAGTCTGATATTTAGCTAACTAGCTAAAAACATTTTATATTTAGTACAAGTTTTTAAAATATTACAACATTTTCCATGTTTTATAGCGGTTGTACCGAATGACCTGATGTTTCGGGACATGCGTATGAGCAAGTGAAAATATGAATTTTTCAAATAGTTAAAAGAGAGTTAGTTATTTTGCTTCAGGACCATGTGGTCCTTTGCAGATGTCTGAATGATGTCACATCCTGTCACATGATACTGACCACATGACTTGATCCAAAATGGTCCCTTTATATTGGTTACTCTGAATGACATCAATGAAATTAATTTTTTCTGGACATTTTTTCTACACATACACTTCTACACATAATTTTAATACCATTTTGCACTATGTTGATATATGATGTTATAAAATCATGCTAGAATAAAAAATATATACATTTATTACATTTTTAGATATTTTAATCACTAATGAAATGGCTGTATTGGCCTTTGGACGGTTAAACTGAATGACCTTTTGACACTTCAAAATCTTTAAAATACCTTTATATGTAGCAAAATATAATTAAATCCTTTTGGATTCAATAAAAGAGATCAAGTTGTACTACCTTACATACTCTGGATGTCATATTTTTGTTTTTTATTATTATTAAGGCCTTTAGACCCATTTAATAACAGGTGTGACTCTTCATCTGCGTTCATATACTGTAACTGCTTCCATATGGGGTTTGAAGCATTATTTAATGAATGAATATTCGATGTCAAGCCCCTTCTCTATTCCTGCGACAAACGTGAATGTCACTTGTAACCATATACAATTCCTTTTGGTCACTCTAGTTACAATTACACACTCGCTTAACCTTTAAGATTGACATTAGTCTTTGATATCACTTGATATCATGTTATTATGGACAAATTTTACCAATTCCAGTCCGACATCATAAGATAAAAAAACGATCGGCTCAACATGTACCCATCTAATTCCTCCTCTTCTCCCTCAATTTTTTGTCTCTTTCCTCTGTCCTATAAATAGAAAGGCTAAAAATCCCATGAAGAAAGAATTTTAAACAAAAGCTCCTGAGTCCTCTCAGTGTTGGCGCCAGTGCGGCATTGCATCTGATAGCTGCAGTGTGCCGACATCGGAGCAGGAATCCCACCGCTGCCTCAAGTATAGTTAATCCGTCACGCAGGCGTGGGAGGTGCCAATTGCTGAGCGAGTCAATTTCAGCCCAGCTCCACACACATTATCAAACTATGAGAAACATCTTGCTTTTTCATCACATCAGGCACATTGTCAATGAATCTGCTGAGAAATTAATGGGAGATTTTTTTCCCCACTTCTATGTTCTCTTTTCCCCGCCTTCTCCTTATCTGTCTCCCACTCTCTGAAGTTGACTAAACAAATGGAAACAGAGATGAAAGGAAATAACAAACATATGGGAACACTCTTGAGACCGGATGGTTTTAATGAAAATATTTGAGATGAGTGGGGTCCAAAAAAAAAAAAAAAAAAAAGGAAAGGAAAGGAAATTTCAGAAAAATGCAACATAAAAGCATTTTCACTAGTGGTCTCAGATTGTTGGACTCCCAGAACTCTGAGAACTCTGTGACAAGTGTGATTTCTCCAGACACCTTTTAGAATCTGTCAGGTAGGAACATTTTGTGCTTTTCCAAGAATTCATCACTTGAAGCACCTTTGATTACCATCAAAGCTCAAAGGGTACAAAATATCACCCATGAGCAATATACATTGTCATCTAAAAACATGATTTAAGGGCATGAAGGCCATCAGAGCATGTTACACATGTAAGATTAAGTCCATAAAGTGCAGGAAAATTATATTATTTAATTATAATTTCCTATATTTAAATATATATTATTATATATTTAGATATATTTAATATATATATATATATATATATATATATATATATATATATATATATATATAAATATAAAATTGTATCTTTTTTTTTTTTTTTAAATCAAGAAATGAATTAGACCATGTTGTTACACATGTGAGATTAAGTCCATAAAGTGCAGGAAAAATGTTGTTATATTATTTCTTTTTTTAATCGTAATTTCCTATATTTAAATATATATTATATAATATATTATAATATAATATAATGTATTTTAAAAAATATAATCTGTATTTAGAAATGTACATTTTTATTTAAAATCCTATACTTTATAATTTTTACTTTATGAATGAGAAAGGAATAATAGCATGATGCTACATATGTAACATTAAGTTCACAAAGCAATCAAAATTGTTATATTTAAATTGTAATTAAATTGTAATATTTTGTTTGTTATTCTTATATTTAAAATTGTATATTTTTTCATTTCATTATGAATGAGACTTGCATAGTTTTTGTTTTCTTTCCTTTCTTTTGAATGTTTATAAATTTGTGACAGTCCTAACCAAACTACTACTTTTTTTTTTTTCTAAAATAAAATCCTTCCTCTATAAGGGAGAGATGAAGTAATCCATCTTCATCTAATATTTACCCCTATTCACTCTGTCCTCTGACCACCTTTGTGTGATTAATATTTAATACCTTTCTGGGCATCTATGATTTAGATTCAGGGGTTTGCACAAGTATTCATGCTTCCCCTCGGGGGAGGAAAATAAGATGCTGCTTGCCTGGCACAGACAATGTCTGTGAGAAATTTCAGTGGCTGCCTGTCACCCTCTTTTGAAATTCGGCATGTATAGGATGTATGATAAGCTTTTGTTAACAAGAAATTGTTAGGGCAGAAATCTGATGAGTGTCAGCGAGAGGAAACGAAAGCATGCTGCTGGCTATAGCGTTCGAGCTGCTTTGAACTCGTTTTATGCAACATGGTCCCTGGACCATACAGCATCACATCACAGAACATTTTGTGAGGCAATGTTGAGCGCTCCTCTCATCTCCTGCCTTGAGGTAGTTACTTTAAAATGGGAATTAAGGGTCCGGGTTCACAGTAAAACTTGTCGGGAGAGTAATTCTCACTCGCTGATGAGTTGTAATCTGAAGCAAAATTACACATTTGGACTGAGGGCAATGGCCAAATGCTCCATTTACCTCTTGATATGGGCTTATTAGTGTCTGGGAGACATGGAGCTACATGACTCACACTGTGCTTGATGAATTACATTCAATATGGATGGAAACCAGCCGTTTACATCCACTGCAGTACCTTTCTTAGTACATTTTCAACAAATTTTGAAGAATAAATCACTACCAGTCAAAACTTTGGAATAATTAAGATTTTTTAATGTTTTTGAAAGAAGTCTTTTATGCTCACAAATGCTTCATTTATTTGATCAAAAATACAGTAAAAATGGTATTCATAATTTTAATATGCAGATCTTTGTCCTCATTTATTAATAAAGGTTCTTATTATTCTAACAAACTGCACTCCCAACATGCTACACTTGCTAACATTGAATAGCTAAATCATGAGTTAAATCATGATAAAAACAAGTCAAAATGTGTTAGCATCATGTTAACAATATGCTAATTGTGTAAGGATCTTGTTAAAACATGCTAGCAACATGTTAATCGTATTAGCATCTTGCTAAAAACATGTTAGCAACATGCTAATATTATTAGCAACATGCTAATCATGTTAGCATCATGCTAGCAACATTCTAATTGCGTTAGCGTCTTGCTAAAACATGCTAGTAGTGTAGTTGCGCACAGCAAGCACCACTCAAATTTTCTTCAGGAAATGTACTTTCTACTTATTATAGTTGAAAAATGCTGCTTAATATGCTGTTTGTTTGTTTTTTTGGTGGAAACTTGCTTTTTTCAGGATTCTTTGTTTAATAGAAAGTTCAAAAGTTCATTTGTTTGAAATAGAAATTTGTAACATTTTAAATGTTACTTTTAAACAATTAACGAGTCCTTTAATGAATAAAAATGAACACCAAACTTTTGAATGGTAGTGTATCATGGTTTCCACAAACATTTTACTGTTTTTAACACTGATAATAATAAGAAATTATTCTTGAACAGCAAATCAGCATATTAGAATGATAAATTGTTAACATATTTCAGAATATTAAAGGGGTCATGATTTTGTTTTTATTATTTTAAAGGGGACCTATAATGTCCATTTTACAAGATGTAATATAAATCTCTGGTGTCTCCAGAATGTTTCTGTGACGTTTCAGCTCAAAATACCCCACAGATAATTTATTATAGCTTGTCAAATTTGCCCCTATTTGGGTGTGAGCAAAAACATGCCGTTATTGGGTGTGTCCCTTTAAATGCAAATGAGCTGCTGCTCCTGGCCTTCTTTCCAAAAGAGGGTGGAGCTTTAACAGCTTTCGCTTCGGTTGCTCAACGACAACAAAGCAGGAGAATCTCACGCAGCCAAAATGGCGATTGTCAGTAACGATGTTCAGTCTTAGATTGTTCAAACCAGAGTCGGACAATGATGGAGAGACTCAGGAAGAAGTCTCTCCATCAGGAAGAAGTCTCTCCAACTTTTAGAATCCAACTGGACGTTTCTGAATGGTTACTGGATAAATTTATGTAGTTGCTGTGGAGTTAATTCAACTCATCGACTAGCATGTGCCGTCTTGTTAATCTTTTGTGCAATTGACCCTCGTTTGTGAAGCAGTTCGGCGTAAAATGACGGCATGGTAACAACACTCTACTACAACAATTCTTCCTCTTCTCTAAAGCAGCCCAACATGTCCTCGCCATGTCAGATACATTTGTCTGCTTTATCTTTCAATAAAACTCTGTATTAACATTTCTTCACACTGTAGCTCATTTACAAAACAATCTGCAGTCAAATGCTCCAAACAAAAAAGTCGGAGACACAAACAAGCTGTTTAAACTGGACACATCAAAGCGAACATTCTTGCACTCTTCCATTTGTCCTGTTGTCGACAAACTCGAGTGCATGGAGTATATCAGAATCTGAACGTGCATCTGTATACTGTATCCAGTGTAGACAGCATCAGTGATTATAATGGATTATAGTTGCTTTTGAAGCGACGCTCGCATCCAGTGTATGCAAATGTCAGCCGTTTAGCGACTGAAAGCCAGTGGGCGGGGCCTATGGTGCGAGGATGTATAACTATTCATCGATTTCTTGCTCTGGAGGCAGTCAGATGCAAATGTATTTGCCCGTGTGACATCACCCAATATCAAAACGAGCCGTTTTTCGAGCTTGATTAAATAAATGTTTTGTTTATAATGAGGAGGGTGTTTTAAGCTATGAAACTTGCAGGATGTTTTAATACATCTTATATGTCAAAAGATCAAGACAAGTTTGATTTCTCATGTCATGACCCCCTTAATGTTTTTACTGTATTTTTCATCAAATAATGCAGCCTTAGTGAGCATAAGAAACTTCCATCAAAAACATAAAAAAAAATCTTATTTATTCCAAACTTTTGTATATGTCAATGTATAGATCGATAAAGGTGCGCTATTTAGTTTCTAAGTGATCAAACTTTCGATTTTTGCCAGGTGGACTGACTTGCATTCAAGAAAGGACCTGAGCTATTTCAATAAGACTTGGGCTAATAAGCAACCACCTAGCAACCAGCCAGAACACCCTAGCAACCATCCAACAACTTGGCAACCATTCCGAACACCCTAGCAACCACATAATAACATCCTAGCAAGTCTCAAAGTGTCTAGACTCTCAATTTAAGTTAATAAATAAGTATGGTAATCGGCCATTCATATTAATGACCCTAATTAATATTCATGGCCAGTGAGCAATTTTGCAAATTTTGCACACTTGCAAGGTGCATTTGTATGTTGTAGTTTATTTTGCAGTGATCTCATAGAATAGTTTAGGTGTCAATTGATACAGTGCACAAATCATTTTTCATATTTATTTCCCCTCGCAAATGCAAATGGAATGCTTATACTGTAGTCCTCTGTGGAATATGAACACTATTAACATATTTCCAAAACTTGCAGCAACCTCAAACGCTAAAATATTCAAAACCCTGCATGGCATACAGTATCTAATTATTGCAGCTTTAATGGTATTACAGGATGGCCATAAGTATTTTGAATGCTCATCACAACTACCCTGTCAAATCATAAATAAGATTGTCTGCTCTCTCGTCATGATAAAAAGCCTCCAAGAGCTCATTCTTCCACTGCTTTCCAATTCATCTCCAGGGCTATAAAACCAATTTTGAGTTTTATGATTGGGTTTATTGCTGAAATTAAAGTCTTAATTAAAAGTCAGGAGAATGTGTATTAGAGTTGCGGTGGAAGATTGATGTCAATAATGAAAGATCCTTCAATGCTATAGACAACTCACTTGACAAGCATATTGAGCTTTAGCCTAGAAATACCAACACAGATTAAAGTAATTGTTTCTGTGTTGAACACACATGCTTTGCCCATCAGGATAATGTCTTTCAGATTCAGAGACTCAATGGTTTGGTTTTGGAAGCTCTTGGAATGCAATAATGATTTGGAGTGAGTATAATAGTCAGTATAATGAGTTTTTATATAGCAGTTAGTCTCATCTACACTTTTCCCACCCTTCCATCTCTCTTTTTTCTAGTTGTTTTCATAAATATGTAGACCAAAAATTCAAACCCATATCTCCCAAATTAGCACCATGGCCCAATATCATAAAATAAAATAAAATAAAATAAAAATAAATAAATAACATTTACAAAGTAAAATAAAATAAAATGCAGACATAAAATTCAAACCAATTTCTCCCAAATGAGCACCATGGTGCAATGTATCAAAATAATAAAAAATAAAAAAAAAAATAAAATAAATAAAATAATAAAAAAATAAATAAAAATAAAATAAAATAAAAAAAATAAATAAATAAAATATTCGGCACCAATAGCCTTGTGGGCAATGCGCCGACATATAGCGCAGTTGCGCTTCAGGCATCCCGAGTCCGAGTCTTGGCTCGTGGACCTTTCAACTTACTGTCTTGTCATAATAAAGACAAAAACGCCACAAATAAATAAAAAAAATACAATACAATACAATAATAAAATGAAATTAAAATGAAATAAAAAATATTAAAAATAAAATAAAATAAAATAAAATAAAATAATAAACAGACTAAAAATGAGCAACATGGCCCAATGTAACCAAGCACGTGCGCAAACCACTAAGCCACAGCTCTAGCCTTGCAGCCCTTTTCTTGCTCATTTCAGGCAAATAAAAATCCCAGGTTTCAGATGATCAATATAAGTTGTCACGATTCCTGCGCCTTTGCTCTACTTGCACAAGTTTTGTAAAAAGGTTAAAAAGTTTTCCTCATGATTGTAGCCCCGAAGTGAGAATGTCAGCCCCAAAGGAGGCCCTTTTGAAACCTATAAATAACCTCCAATGTTGCAAATGGACAAGCGTGATCTCTCCCGGCTCATTTGATGTGGGAGACAAATGGTCTTTTTGTGAGGCAAGTGCTGTAGCAGCACCGTGAGGCTCCAGAACCTATGAATGGCTTATTAAAAGATCCCTCGGTGCCACTGCACTGTACCAAGAGCAGCGAGGAGAGCCTTACAAGTTCAATCAATCGCTGTTGAGGCCATTACAACGCTGCAGGTATTAGAAGTGTATTATCTACTCCGCCTTGTACCTTATTTATACAAAGCTCATATACATAGTTTCCTGCAGGCGAAAGGACGGTTTCATCAGGTTTCAAAGAGCCAGCGCTAAAGTGAATAAATAATGTCTGAATTTTCATTTTTGGATCACTATTCCTTTCAAATCCTTTCTTACACCTTTCTTCCTTTTTGGTCTCTCACTCTGCCCCTCCCTTCATGTTCACTCTGGAATTCCCTACATTTTTTTTTTTTTGTTGTACTTTCTGCGCATTTCTTGTTTCCAAGCATTACGTATCCACAGTGTTCGATGGAGACAACTACAGATCATATATAAAAGTCTAATTACTGAAAACTATAACGAGCAGCTGCCGTTAATTACCACAAACCCAAGACCCTGACAGTGTCATTGAGATTCTGATGCAAAACCACAAATGCCCTGAAGACCCACAGTAACAAGCACTGCAGATTTAGCCTCATCCAAAGCCTGCAATCTTCTGGAAAAACAAAAAAACAAAAACGCAAGACTGCAGGGCTGAAAATCTGGTTACTTTATCTCACTCAGACAATGGGATTCAATACAGGGTGGGTGTGTGTGGGGGGAGTATGGAATTCAATTTCTATCTCACAGGAGTCACCTCAAGTCGTATATGCAGCTAGACTATAACACTTCAATCCCAATCCCAAAGCGAGAGGTATATCATCAGACTGTGACTATGGGAATGGCATAGAATCATGAATGCTTGATAGATACTGTCTGTGGAGGCTTTAGATATTCTGCTCACCTGATTGAAGTGAACCTTCGGCTCATATGAAGCAAAGGTAGGCTGGTTATATTTGCTTAAAGGATTAGTTTACTTTAAAATGAAAATTACCCCAAGATTTATTCACCCTCAAGCCATCCTAGACTTTCTTCTTTCTGATGAACACAATCGGAATTATATTAAGAAATATCCTGATGCGTCCAAGCTTTATAATGGTAGTGAAAGGGACCGACGAGTATGAAGCTGAAGAAAGTTCATCCATACATCATAAACGTACTCCACACGGCTCCGGGGGGTTAATAAAGGCCTTCTGAAGCAAAGCGATGCATTTGTGTAAGGAAAATATCCATATTTAACGAATTATAAAGTAAAATATCTAGCTTTTGCCAGACCGAAGAAAGTGTAATGCCTTTCACAGTTCGAAACGCTTACGCTATGTCCTACACCTTCCGTATTCAACTTAGGAAAAAAACGTAACTTACACGACATCAGTTGCGCTTTTTTTGTAAGTTGAATGTTGAAGGCAGTCATTCAAATATCTGCATTATCACATCATGTAAGTACACAAAATTTACATTTCCAGTATCCACTCTGAATATTAGCAAATGCTCAGTATATGTCACAACATGCTTGCCTTGCTTTACAGCAGTCTTGCTTTAACACTGTCCTGCAGAGTTTAGCTCCAACCCCAAATAAACACACCTGGACCAGCTAATCAAGGTCTAACTAGGCATACTAGAAACTTACAGGCAGGTGGTTTCGAGCTGGTTGGAGCAAAACTCTGCAGGACAGTGGCCCTCCAGGACCAAGTCTGGACACCCCTGCTTTACAGGCAAATATCATCATGAATGTGAACATTGACAAAAACATGAGAGGAAAAGCAAAGAAAAGTCTCTTTCACACATTCACTGACCACATGCAAACATAACCACAAACATTTAGCCACGGTGCTTGGCCAAGTCTTGTCTTGAAAGCATCTTAAAACACCTCTTGAGGTGGTCGGATTGTAATCTGTCTCGAATGTATCTCTTTCTATTTATACTTGGTTCCATGAAGAACGTTTATAACTTTCCCACTGCACAAAAGGTTCTTTATAGTTGAAAAAGGTTCTTTAGATGATTAAAATGTTTTTTACACTAAGAAATAAAATGGTTCTCCAAAAATAAATACTATGGTAGTCAATGGGGGACGGGATCTGGTTACAAACATTCTTCCAAATACCTTCCTTTGTGTTCAGCAGAACAAAGAAATGTATACAGGTTTGGAACAGCTTAAGGGTGAGTAAATGATGACAGAATTTTCATTTTTGGGTGAACTATCCCTTTAAATGTTCTCTCACTCGATATGTAATTTATTGTAGAGTACTGAAGTTGCTCCATCCCAAACTTAATTCATATGTAAGTAATTAAGTAATTCCATGAGAAAGAAAACACATATGTTCACTGAAAGGTTCTATGGGGAACCAAAAATGGTTCTTCTGTGGCATCACTGCAAAATCCACTTTTTTTCAGCATGGCGTAAATGTCGTACTGCCGGATATTTGTAACCGAGCATACTTGTACGCACAGGTCGCACATGCGCATTACATTTTTTTTGCAGTAATTAGTTTATCCACAAGGTGGCAACCGTGCCCTGGGGGCGTTGATTCACAAGGTAGTCAAAGAAAAGCTGCATAAGACCAGAACACATGCAAGCTACAGTGACATTGGAGGCCTGACAAGAGATTGAGCAAAGAGGTTAGAAATTAACCTAATTTGTACAACTCTACGAGTCAAATGAAGTATACTTTACAAGGCTGTGCATTCAACTGTGCACGTACACTAGCATACGTGTAAAAAAACGAAAGTATACCCAGGGCTTAACACTCATGGATTCTCAGTTTTGAGAATGAACAGTTGATTTCCCTCAACTGTAAGCCAGTGAAGTCTAGAAGTGGGAAACCCAGCACAGTCCTTTATCTCACAGTAAAACCTGCATTTGTTTTTGCAATTTACCTCAGCCGTGACATTTTGACCCCATTCTTAGGCTTCTTGGCCTCCACAGTCTGCCACAACTAAAGCCACTGAAATGGAAGAGCAGCTCAGGGGACCTGCTTTAAGTGTTTGTGCTAAAAAATGCCTCTTTAGTAGGTTTTCATCCATTTCTTAAATGTGAATAGTGATCTAGACAGGCCGATGGGCAGTTTGTGCTAATGGCAGGTTTTTGTTTGTGTTTAAATTCAAGGCTTCACAGATAAGAAATCATGCATTGCTCAAATCTGCAAAGCTCAAACCTCTGCAGTTTCAAGTCATTTGGGACACATTTTTAAGTAGACTCAGGCCCCTCAAATGTAGATTAAATGAACTGCATGATTTTATGCAGTGCTGAGGTCATTGCATATTAACCGCTCAATTAATATTCAATGACCCCGGTATGCTACTGTACCTCAGATCCACAGTGTTTCCTACAAGGCTCTATGTGCTGCGAGTACACAGCAAGATAAATGACAAAAAACACCTGTATCGACACATAATCTCATTATGTCGGCCCCTGAGTTTACTGATCAATACCAATAAATCATTCAAAAGAACATAACAAGAAACTCTTTTACTTTAAGCTCCCCAGATATGGATAGCAATTTTGAGCTCCTAAATTTGTTACACTTAAATGCACAATGTGTCAGTCAGTCAATACTATCGATTTGAATTAATCCAACAGACAAGGTCAAAATTCTTGACAGTTAAAATGTTCCAAAGCCTGATGCATTTTCCAACTAATTTCTTGTTTAAAATCGAATTAAAACCCAAGGTTGGAGCTGTGGCTTAGTGGTAGTGCTCTGGTGCTCATCTTGGAAATTAAGGTTTGAATCTAGCCTGCATCATATTATGATTCCATTCTCCACAATTATTTTGTCAACAAAGCAGCAGAAGTTCAAAAAGAAAAAAAAATTAACTGTTAGATAAGAAATTAGTGGTTTTGGGGGTAACTCATTACAAGTAACTTTTTTCAGGAATAACGCAATATTGTAATGCATTACTTTTAAAAGTAACTTTCCCCAACACTGGAAACGGGAGCATGAGATGAAGGTTTGTGATCATAATTCAAGCTGGGTAAAGTTTTATTCCTGTGAAGACACCGATTTGAGACTTTGCCTCATCTTTTGAAGCCTGCATAGTTCTGGCACTTCTTTCTGGCAGTGCATTTCCACAGTAATGGAATAAACTGTCAACAGCAGATTTCAGATTTGGAAGAACATCCAAGCATAATGGTTTACAAACCAATTGTCTGATATCTGATCACTGCTAGATGATCTCATTTTGGCACTCTGCTGCCCTCTGTGGATGGAATGAAAAAAACAAGAAATGAAAATTTTGCCATCATTTACGCACACTTATGTCATTCCAAACCTTTTTTTCTTCAGTGGAACACAAAGGGGAAATTTTGAAGACAAAATGAACCATTAATATAAAAGCAATGATTAGATCATTGACTCAGTGAGTCGAATTTGAGTCAAAATGAGTCAATGACTGAGGACTGGAATAGTGAATAAATCATTTATGGCTTGTTCACACCAAGGATAATAACTATACCTGAAGCTTTAATAATCATTCTAATTCCATGAGAATATGGAAGTCCACACTACGACTATAACAATAACGGATTTGTTTGTAAACGGATTCAACTGATTAATTGAAAAGATTCAAATCAAAGTAATATGTTCATGAATTTTCAGTGAATAATCTCAAAGTTTTGATCCATTCCTCACACAAAGCTATCGCTGTGTTTCAGAAGACTTGGAACAACATGAGGGTAAGTAAATGATGACCGAATTAAAATTTTTGTGAGACCTATCCCTTTAAGAAGAGTTCATTAGGTTAGGCAGATGGCGCCAGTTGGCTCATCAATCTGTTTTATGGGAGAGTGATAGGACAAACAGGTGCAGTTGAACGAATAAAATCTTCAAAGGTGAAAAAGAATGAGAGAAGTTGAAGAGATTAATCTAAACTAATGAGATCACCAGACTAATGCAATGACATCCTCCCTAAATGGCTCTTAGTAATTTCAGAGAGAATGAAAGGTTCAGCTGAGGTGGTTCTGGGTAGGGCTGAATTTCATCTCTCTTTAACATTATGTAAATTCCTTCTTAATCCATGACGGCTTATGCCAGCCAATGAGGTCAGTGACTTTGCATCCCCGGTTAAGATTTCCACTATAAAAGCCGACACACACAGAGAATCTACATTATATCTCGGGTTCCTACTGCTGTTATGGGCTCATTAGGCATCTTTAACGTGAGGGAAAAGACGTAGGGAAAAGACGCTCAGAATCTGTAGGGGGGATTTTGAATAACAGACTTCAGCCTCTGTTACCTGTGGTGATACGTCAGGTGTGGATAACTGATTATAAGACAGGTATTTCACAATAGCAAACTCAGCAAAGAGGAGAGAGACATCCAGCTATGTACTTTTGATCATCTTGGGACAGTGAGCATAATGGGAACACTAGCGCATTGCTTCAGGCGCAGTAACGCAGTAGGAGAGGCGGGATATGAAGGAAACCAGAACCCGGAGTGCGCTTGTATGTTTGAAATGTTACTTCTTACACTTAAGACTGTCTCTTACTGAAATTCTTCTGAGGTGACCTGGGTTGTACAATGTTGCCGTAACTAGATCAGCTAGAATTCAAAAGTGAAACAATACTATGTGAAAAGTGATAACCAATTGGAAGCAGACGTCACAGTTACGTCACGTGCAGCTGCACACACATTGTGGTGGCAGAAAAATAGCAGTAACAAGTGGAGGAAAATAGGCAAAATCCACCGAATAAAAGAAAAAAAGTTTTGTTGTGCCTTTGGATGTCAGAATCGGAATGCAAAAAATATCGTCTTCATTTTTATAGAATACAGTCATTGAAGACGCCCTTTGAATCTAAATGCAGACATTTATGTTGCAAGTCACAGACCGGACTGATGAAACCTGCAATGATTAGTCTACTATTAAAGCATGAATTTGATGTAAACAGTAAGTCTACATAATATTCACATATGCAGTTCATAGGGGACATACATACATAGCAGTTACAGCACAAAATAATATTTAAACCTATAACATTTTACATAGATAACTTTTAAACATAGACTATAACTATAATTTTTATGTTTTCTTGCATTTGCGTGTTTATATCTTCAGACCAGTCTTTGGACGTTATAACTCACAATTGTGAGTTTACAGGTGCTGGTCATATAATTAGAATATCATCAAAAAGTTGATTTATTTCACTAATTCCATTCAAAAAGTGAAACTTGTATATTATATTCATTCATTACACACAGACTGATTTATTTCAAATGTTTATTTCTTTTAATTTTGATGATTATAACTGACAACTAAGGAAAATCCCAAATTCAGAATCTCAGAAAATTAGAATATTGTGACAAGGTTCAATATTGAAGACACTTGGTGCCACACTCTAATCAGCTAATTAACTCAAAACACCTGCAAAAGCCTTTAAATGCTCTCAGTCTAATTCTGTAGGCTACACATTCATGGGGAAGACTGCTGACTTGACAGTTGTCCAAAAGACGACCACTAACACCTTGCACAAGGAGGGCAAGACACAAAAGGTCATTGCAAAAGAGGCTGGCTGTTCACAGAGCTCTGTGTCCAAGCACATTAATAGAGAGGCAAAGGGAAGGAAAATATGTGGTAGAAAAAAGGGTACAAGCAATAGGGATAACCGCACCCTGGAGAGGATTGTGAAACAAAACCCATTCAAAAATGTGGGGGAGATTCACAAAGAGTGGACTGCAGCTGGAGTCAGTGCTTCAAGAACCACTACGCACAGACGTATGCAAGACATGGGTTTCAGCTGTCGCATTCCTTGTGTCAAGCCACTCTTGAACAACAGACAGCGTCAGAAGCGTCTCACCTGGGCTAAAGACAAAAAGGACTAGACTGCTGCTGAGTGGTCCAAAATTATGTTCTCTGATGAAAGTAAATTTTGCATTTCCTTTGGAAATCAGGGTCCAGAGTCTGGAGGAAGAGAGGAGAGGCACACAATACACGTTGCTTGAGGTCCAGTGTAAAGTTTCCACAGTCAGTGATGGTTTGGGGTGCCATGTCATCTGCTGGTGTTGGTCCACTGTGTTTTCTGAGGTCCAAGGTCAACGCAGCCGTATACCAGGAAGTTTTAGAGCACTTCATGCTTCCTGCTGCTGACCAACTTTATGGAGATGCAGATTTCATTTTCCAACAGGACTTGGCACCTGCACACAGTGTCAAAGCTACCAGTACCTGGTTTAAGGACCATGGTATCCCTGTTCTTAATTGGCCAGCAAACTCGCCTGACCTTAACCCCATAGAAAATCTATGGGGTATTGTGAAGAGGAAGATGCGATATGCCAGACCCACGAATGCAGAAGAGCTGAAGGCCACTATCAGAGCAACCTTATAACACCTGTGTAGTGCCACAGACTGATCGACTCCATGCCACATCGCATTGCTGCAGTAATTTAGGCAAAAGGAGCCCCAACTAAGTATTGAGTGCTGTACATGCTCATACTTTTCATGTTCATACTTTTCAGTTGGCCAAGATTTCTAAAAATCCTTTCTTTGTATTGGTCTTAAGTAATATTCTAATTTTCTGAGATACTGAATTTGGGATTTTTCTTAGTTGTCAGTTATAATCATCAAAATTAAAAGAAATAAACATTTGAAATATATCAGTCTAGTCTGTGTGTAATGAATAAATATAATATACAAGTTTCACTTTTTTAATGGAATTAGTGAAATAAATCAACTTTTTGATGATATTCTAATTATATCACCAGCACCTGTATATCACAATTCTGAGAGAAAAAAGTCAGAATTGCGGGATATAAATTCACAGTTTTGAGAAAAAAAAGACAGAATAACGAGTATATCTCACAGTTCTGTTTTTCCTTCTAAGAAATTGTGAGATATAAACTCAGGATTACGAGAAAAAAAGTCAGAATTGTGAAATATAAACTCGAAATTAACTTTTTTTTTATTATTTTATTCCGTGGCTTCCACAGACTGCTACTGCAGAACTGTAATTTTCTGCCACCAGGTATGCTCCGCCCACAAAAAAAAAAAACCATCAACACTGTTTGCAAACACAAAATAAGTCTATAGTTTAATGGGGGTAAAATGCTTTCTTCTATCCAAGCTTAATATGCTGGGACAACTAAAAAAAAAAAAAAAAATCCTAAAAAAAAAAAGTCTGACTGCGATGTTTTCAAAACAGTGCTCTGTTTGTTTATGCTTCCTGACCTACCTGACATAGCAACAGTAGTTCAACCAATGGTGTGAGTCAGGGGGCGGAGCTATTTGTTGTTTTAACCAGTGGCAGATGGACAGTGTTAATTCAAATTTTGTTTGATTCTGCTGGTGGCACAGAATTGACACACTTCCCCTTTAAAGGGGTAGTGTCAAGATTTACATCATGCTCATGCTCACATTCTTGTAGTTCCAAACTACAAGAAAAGAGTAAAGGTCTTTGCACACTGAGTCTAAAAATTTTAATTTGCATTTTTTCATATTCATCATCCGAAAAATTTGTCACGCACAGAAACCTTGCACACAGATTCTGATTTGTGAATTTTTTCGCAGCAGATTAATTAATACGCTGCAAAAAAATTCGCTAAATAATACAAGATGGAGTCTTTAAGCTGTGAGGATGATTTTGTTGTCCTCTCTCTTGTTAAAAAGAGAAAAAGAAAGAGGAAATATTGTGTCCATCCAATCCTGAGATTGCATAGAGAGGAAGGAGAGCTCCACCTTCTTATCAAGGAGCTGCAGGATTATCCCGAGTCATTCAAAGTTTACTTCAGGATGTCAGTGGCTCAGTTTGATGCTTTGCTAGCGATACTGGAGCCACATATTAAAAAGAAGACCACCAATATATATGTATTCCGCTGCGAGAGGAAATGGAATAACTTGTCAGACACCATTTTGGATTTTGGTGTACGGTGGCTCTGAATTGTCAAAATACCTCTCAAAGTGCTTGCTACGGATGCGAAAAACACAGAAAATTAAACCCGATCCAATTTTTTTTTTTATGATGGACGAACTATCCCAAAGATGAACATGAATACTGATTTGGACAAACCATGCCTGCTAAATGGATAGTCGCAAATATTTGAAGGTTTTCCAAACAGGAAATATCAAAGTAAACAGCACAACATTGATCTACTGTTTCCTAATAAACATGCACTATACTAGTCTGTCTGTATACTGTACAACAGATGAACAGCAGGAGAAAGTCACACAAGCAGTTTCAGTTTCTCCAATCATGTAACAAGATCACTCAGACTCATGAGGCATCTCAGAAAGACAGATTGTTCCGTTTTAAATAACTCATAATGGCAAACCAAACATGAATGGGAGCGTGGTTGTTCCCAAAGGAAAAACGAGTGTTTGTTTTCCTCTTCCATAAAACTGCTATTTTATCTGGAGCAGCAAATTATATATTGCTATCATTTTTCATGATTATTGTTGCTTATACACCATTTACATAGAGATTGCATTGCCGTGCTAGTGAGAACGGCCTCCTAAACACTACAGTAATGATGTAGTGGGGTTTCAAATGATGGAGAGGGTCACTTTGCCACGCTGCAAGGCTCCACTGCATGCCAATCAGGCACAAAAACTAAAATTAATAGCATCTGGTTACTGCTTGTTTATTCAAGAGTATAATTAACTGCCAGTTATTAGTGTTCTGGAGACAGTTTCAATTTTAACTCGTGATAAGGGGCACATTTCAATGGCAAGAAAGTGGAGATTGTGTCCAAGGCTGATTTGCATAGAGTATATTATGAATTTTCCATAATGATGTTGAGTTGACTTTTATGTTTGGCCTTTGAGGGGGAAAAATACATAATTTTTAACGCAAGTACAAATTTCTTTTCTGTAATTGGCTGTTATGAAGGATAAAGTAGTGTCAAACTGAGTCTACACAATACTTCATTAGTTATTTCTGCCATATTTGACTTTATTTTTTTATATGAAGTACAAAGACGATCACCACATATCGCTAAACAGCGGCCTTACAATAAAGCTAGTTATGAAAATAAAGAATCCAGCAGTTTTATTATTTCACATACTTTCTACCGCAAGACCAACAACCGGGTGCTACATGCTTTTTGAACAATGTGTTCTGATAAAAATACAATACCATTTTTATATATATTTGAATATGTACGATTCTATAAAGCTGGGGGTTTTAAAGGTGATCTATTATGCCCCTTTTTATAAGATGTAATATAAACCTCAGGTGTCCCCAGAATGTGTCTGTGAAGTTTCAGCTCAAAATACCCCATTGATTTTTATGTTTTAACTGCCTATTTTTGGGTGGGAGAAAAAATAAGCTGATTTTGTGTGTATACCTTGAGCAAATGAGCTCCTACTCCCGCCCCCAAGCTCATGATTCCAATACACTGAGGCATAAATAATACAGAAGCTCACACAGCAAATATAACTATCAAAATGGATCATTACAAACTGTTTGTGATGCAGCATTTCAGATCATGTAGGTATGGCATGTATTTTGTAGATGTTTGCCAGGGACGGACTGGCCATCAGGAGTACCGGGAATTTTCCTGGTGGGCCTCTGGACAATGTGGGCCGCCCGTTGCAACGTAAATATATATGAAGAATGAATTATAGTTTTTACGTTTAGAAAAATAAAAATAAAAATAAAAAGTTAAAGGATTGACATTCCAGGGATGCACTTCTGACCTTTTTGGATCTTTCATATTTTATTGCCATTTACGTTATTCGTCACACAATGCACAAAGAAACATTACCGTAGCCTATAGTTTTCAGCATGTCAGATAAGAGTGAATGTTTGTGTATCTGTTGTCAGGATTTCTTCAGTAATTTCACCATAATTTGAAAATTATCCATAAAACTCGAAATATCATTCTCAAACATACACTAAACATGGCAAAACTGGCAACTTCTATATTCAAGTAGCCTATGTCCCGTGTTAGGAAAGTGTCTAAAATATATAATTTTCTAATTAGTTCACATGCATTATTTTACACACTGGAAATCAAAAGTTTGAAATAAGACTTCTTTAATGTTTTTGAAAGAGGAGGGCGGAATTTATTTGATCGAAAATACAGTCAAATAGCTGTTTTCTATGTGGATTATTGTAAAATGTTATTTATTCCTGTGATCAAAGCTGAATTTTCAGCATCATTACTCCAGTCCTCAGTCACGTGATCCTTC
Organism: Elopichthys bambusa; assembly: GCA_037101425.1. Taxonomy (NCBI): domain Eukaryota; kingdom Metazoa; phylum Chordata; class Actinopteri; order Cypriniformes; family Xenocyprididae; genus Elopichthys; species Elopichthys bambusa. The sequence goes on from CM074455.1 coordinate 14,648,264, forward strand.
AGGAATCATTCTAATATAGTGTATTTTTCATAAACATAAGAATTTTTACACTCTTTTCCACAATTGGACCTCTATTCCATAAAATGACAGTTGTCAAGCTCCTGAAAGGTCAAACACTATAACCACTAGAAAGGCACCATAAAACAGTCCACATTCTGCACTATAGTGTGTACATTCTAAAACCATACCAGAGCATTGTTAGACTGATTTAATGGTAGGTATTGAATATATAGTGATATTAAACTTCCCTGTATGGAAAAGAGATTTCAAATTTTTTCAAAATTATTCACTATTTGCCATGTGCATCAGGATAGACAAATAATAACATAAAGAAGTATGCCAGTCATTCATTAAAGTTAATGATAAGCATTTCAGTAATGATCATTTAAAAAAATAGCATTTATATTTCTGAATAAATAGCATTTATATTTTTATGTTATAAAAAGTGGTGTAAAAAAATTGCTCTGTACATAATAAGCTGGTGGGTTTATGGTGAAGTGTGTTGCGGACCAGGTGTGATGGGCCTCTTTGTGGCAGAAAGTCCAGGGCCACTTTTTTGCCCCAGTCCGCCCCTGATGTTTGCTAACACTCGATTCTGAATGAGTTTGATAGCGTGCTGCACGGCTAATGTGGCTAAAGCTACACACTGTTGGAGAGACTCAATAAGAATGAAGATGCGTTTATGAATTATACAGACTGCAAGTGTTTTCGGGTTAAAAATGAAAGTAACAACATGGCTCTGGTCTCCATAAATACGGTAAGAAACAAAGGTAACTTTAGCCACATTTAACAGTACATTATAGCAACATGCTAACGAAACACATTCAGAAAGACAAAATAGCGGCACTGTGGATGAAAACATACAGATTAAGGGGCAGTAATATTAAAATAAGATCCCCTTCCTACGTCACAAGGGGAGCGAAATCTGAGCAGCTCGTTTTTCACATGCTAGCAGAGAAATGCTTACCAAAACAAAGGTTGTCCCATTTTCTGGGCTGGTAGATTATAGCACTTAAACACGGAAAAAGTCAGATTTTCATGATATGCCCCCTTTAAATTATTTGACAAATCCCTAAATATGATTGTCGTCTTGCAAGGAACCTTCTTCCTAAAATGAAAGGCAGCTATATATTTACATGTATAAAGACATATTTATACTGTAAAAAACATTATAAATATATATAAAATATTTTCTGAAAAAATATATTTCATTCCTATTAAGAATTTAATAGGGCCAATAGAATAAAATGATTCTGGTTAATCTCATGATTTACGACTAGACTTTAAAAGCAGAATGAAACAATAAATATTTGAAATTCTGTAAATTGTAACATTTACATGATAATTTTAATTTTTTTAAATTTATTTATTTACATTTTTATACCATTCCATGGATATTAAAGTAATGAATCTGATACTCATTTATGTTTATAAATTTGTGCTCATAATTTTGTATACCCCTCTGTTCTCATACATTTACAAACTATGGAAGCTTGTTTCCGCCACTAAATAAAAAAATTAAAAAGGTAATTACAACTTTTTTTCTCGCAATTGTGAGTTATAAAGTGAGAATTGTGAGTTATAAAGTCAGAATTGTGTGATATAAAGTCAGAATTGCATGTTATAAAGTCAGAATTGTGAGATATAAAGTCAAAACATCAGTTATTTTTCCCTCACAATTGAACTTTATAACACGCAATTGCGAGTTTATATCTCACAATTCTGATTTTTATAACTCGCAATTCTGACTTTATATGTCACAATTTTGACTTTATAACACGCAATTCTGACTTTATATCACGCAATTCTGACTTTATAACTCTCAATCGTTCTGAGAAATTCTGAGAAAAAAGTCAGAATAAAAATATAATATAAAAATAAATATTTAAAAAAAATAAAAATAAATGATGACCACATAAAAAAAAAAACATTCACATTCTGCAAAGGTTATGTAAACTTGTGTGCATAACCCTATCAAATTACCATGTTATTACCATTTGACAAAACCACTGTACCATGATCCGCCACAGCACTTTTAAGAGAAATACATAATCCTGTCAAAATCATATTAAAGCACCTAGACTACATTCAGACAGCCGAATATAGGAACACACACACACACATACACACATGGAAAAACACACTTGATGAGTCTGGAGGAATGATCTTAATCGTTCACATGTGTCTCTTCCTTTAATTGTATTTAAATAATTACAACATAATTAACGTTGCATGTCCATGTCTACATGAGCAAGATGCGCTGCAATAATAAATCAATCACGCAGCACGAGGTGACCATGATGTGGTTGGTTACGATGCTCTTCTGGGACGCTGCAGAGAGTCCATTACTGGACCTGTGCCTGTAATTATGTCTCTATATCAAGGCCCATTCTTTCCCTTCTACTCTCTTTCTTTATTGATAAGCTTCTCTGTAATTGTGGTTTCCCATGGACGTGTGCTAACAGTAATGCTCTATATTATTGCAGGCTTGTGTGGGAGGGAAAATGGGGAATGTGAGCCATTACTGTGCGACCTATGTGATGCAAAATGAAATGAATTATGGGTTAACGGCAATAAGCAGAGAAATCCAAAGCAGTGTGAGCGTGAATACAGATTTTTAGTTCTGGAGTGGCGAGTTCTTTAAGCCATACAAGGTCACAATTGAACACTTTTTGTATCTTCTTCTACCTTCTGACCTTCTTACCTTCTTGACTATTCATTTCTGTTCAAAATCGCTGAATAGTGGACAACAAAACATAAGCTCAGCTCGACTTTGATGGCTCAGACTTGACGGAATGAAAGATGGGGGTTGAGGTTTTCAGACGTGTTCTTACAATATAGCCTGTTTTTTTTCACGCTGCTTGACCTTTCTTCTGTTGAGACAGCGATTTCCCTTCCATGTCTGTCAAGGCATGTAATTCAGTCTCCGTGATGCTTTGTGTATAGCAATGCTGGTCAGCAAACTCAGAAAAAGCATTGTACCACAAATGTTTCAATGTTTTGTCTAAGATATTCTTTTTGAAATGCATTAAAGCAGACATATCACAGAAAAAGGTTGCTCTCTTGCTTATTTGCAATAAAAGATTTTGATTTTGTACTATGAAAGCATCATCTACTATATCCAACACAATCAGTCCAACCATCTCCAACAGAGATCATTTATATAAAGTCTTAAAGGTACAGCAGCACAAGAAGCAGTTCATTATTTACTCACCTTCATGTAATTCCAGACCTGTAAGACATGAGGGTGAGTAAATAATAACAGAATTATCATTTTTGCCTGTGTTTTAGTATTACATCACCATTTTCAGTCCATAAACTCAAAGAAAGCTAAGCAAAAGACACACAAACAAAAATAAAATTGATCTAATATTATAAGGGGACTTAAGGTAAAAAACAAAACTTAAAATAAAATAGAAATAGAAATAGAAATAAAAAATAGAATAAAATGTGCTGCAAAAGTGTAGACTATATCCCAAAGCTACGTCGCACCTCTTGAAAGAAATTCAATTCAGACAGTCAATCAGTTGAGAGCAGTGAAGCGTAAAGTACATCAGAAGATAATCTGGAGCGATCGTACAGAAACACATTTCAAAATGTTCTCTGGAAGCTTACCAGTTTCTCGTGAGATCTGAACAAAAGCCTCCACACCGCTCTCTCCATAATTCCCCTCAGATGCCAGCGTGGAGACGTAGTTCCAGCCCATGGCGGTCACAATGTCCAGCATGGCTTGGGCCTGGTAGGAGTCAGGCGGCACAACCCTGGAGAAGAAGTCGTAGCGGGTGTTATCGCTCAGCTCCGGCGCTGTGGATGCATAGCTGATCTGAGGGATCTGTAAAAGGGGAGAAAGAAAAAAAACTGTAATGCAGGAGAGATTTTAAAGATCACATTTTCGAGTACTGAGCCAAAAGTAGAAAAGTTCTTAGAGAGGACCTATTATGCCCTTTTTCAAAGTCTTGGTTTTGTTTTTGGGGTCTATGTTTCATACTTAAAAGTTCAAAAAACGCAAAATTTTACACATATTTTACATTGTTGCAGCACCTCTCTTCCCAGTCTGTCAGTAACACAATGTTTAGTTCCTGTCTCTATAAAATCCCTCCTTCCAAAAAACCCAATGTGCTCTGATTGGTTGGCTAGACCAGTGTGTTGTAATTTTCTAGCATGTTTCGGAAATGTCATGGCCCTTACCATAACCTCGAGTTTCAACACAATATTAACTCAACCAGGCCTCATCAAAGGGAGATATGTTCTTTTATAGAAATCGAACAAAGCTTCTTCCCGGGTTTGTGACATCACAAACCCCAAAAATTACATAAACCCTGCCCCCTGGAACATGCAACAAAGAGGGTGAGGCCATGTTGAGCTGCTTTAGAGAAGAGGAAGAGTTGCAGAGTGTTGTTGCCATGCCGTCATTTTCAGTAAGACTATCATGATGGCACATGCTTGTCGATGAGTTGAATCAACTCCACAACAACTACATAAATTTATCCACTAACCATTCAGAAACGTCCAAATGCATTCTAAAAGTTGTAACTTCTTGCTGAGTCTCTCCATCAGTGTCCGACTCCAGTTTGAACAATGTAAGGATGAACAACGTTACTGACAATTGTCACTTTGGCTGCATGAGATTCTCCAGCTTTGTTGTTGTTCAGCAACCGAAGCGTGAGCTGTTAAATCTCGACCCTCTTCTGGAAAGCGGAGGGAGCAGCAGCTCATTTGCATTTAAAGGGACACACACAAAAACAGTGTGTTTTTGCTCACACCCAAATAGGGGCAAATTTGACAAGCTGTAATAAATGATCTGTGGGGTATTTTGAGCTGAAACTTCACAGACACATTCTGGGGATGCCAGAGACTTGTATTACATCTTGTGAAAGGGGAATTATAGGTCCCCTTTAAAGGCTATTGTTCACGGAGGTCTATTTTTATTAACACCAATATATATATATATATATATATATATATATAAACTGTGTTCGCTTGCAACGCAAATATTTTGTGAGTGAACGCAAAGTTTCTCAGGGGAATGCAAAACATTTGGAAGAAAACACAAAAATACTGACAAATAATTTTTCCTCCCATCTCATATTTTTTTCCATCATCATGTCCTTTAAGGGGCTCTACAATAAACAAAGTTGAAAATGTAAAAAAGCATAATAGAAGCCCTTTAAGAGCAAGGGAGAAAACAAAAAAGTTTCAGCCCAAAGAGAAGCAAATATTGACTCTTTTACAAGAGTTAATCATTAAATTCTGCCTGGAGCAAAATAGAAAATGCACAACCATTTAATGCAAGCAAAGGTGGAGCGATACAAAACCGCTTTAGCCCAAAGCTATTGATGCAAATGACTACCAACCCGTGAGGTGACGCAAAAGGCGAAACAAGACCAGGTAACGAAGACAAATCAGTACGTGTTGTGGTAGAAAGAATCGAGGTGAAGCCTGCCAGCAGGCAAGCTGGGTAATGGCTTCTTGTGGCGATTGACGGTGTGATTGATTTCTCCTCAGCCAAAAGGCCAGGCTGTCAGCCGGAGCCCCAGAGGCTGCGCTCATCAGCATTCATCGCAACAACGGCACGGGAGAGAACCGGCCCGCAATACAAATGCCATTCACCGGCTGGCGAATCGGGTACCGGCGCTTTTTTCTCCTGCTTTTTTTTCTCGCATGCTTGTAAATACAAATGTCACGGATGTGTTGACATGCCTGTGAAACAGATGCGTGTGGGGGGGTTTTGTGTTATTTTGGAGAGTGTTATATCAAAGGTGCAGCACGTATGGGCTGAATGCCAACACTAGACTTTATTTACACCTTAAAAATAAACCTTCTGTCTCATGATTATCTGGTGATAAATGACAAGAGACTGTCAGATTCCTTACTAGATTAAAGGATTGTTTCAGGTTAAATCTTTTCTGCAAAACACAAAAGATGATAAAAGATGATCATTTTATAATGAAATTCAACGGGGTCTGAAACTACTTTGGTCCCCAGTAGGTTTTATAGGGTTAATATGTTTGAGCACCGTAATATATGTTAAAATAATTCTTTCACAGATAAAAATACCCACACTGAAAAAAATTATTTTCATGATTTGTTATCACATTTTTTCTTTTGTCAAATCAACTTCAATAATTAATGTGGTTCAGATAACACAATATTTTGAGTTTCTGTTGATTAAACAGAATCGCCTTAATTGACTCAAATTTTTTATTTGAATGAACTCAAATTCTTGAGGCAACCAGGTAACTTACTTTTTTAAGTTAAACCAACAATTCTTTTTTACACAATAATTATGCTGATAACTTATAATCAGAAGTTTATTCACTTATAAATGTTGTGATAAAAACAAAGTAATACTATTTATAACAAAAGCTACGCATTTCTGCTTTAAACCCCCATAGAGATCCATTGTAAGTGCATTGCTGTAAACATTTTTTCACTTTCACAAACTGAGGGACGGAATGAGGTTACAGATGCTGTCAAAAGATGACATATTAATTAGCATGTGATTTTTGTGTGGTTTCAAAACCTTTCACATGAAATAACATGGTTTTGCATGCAAATTTCAAGCTTAAATGTCATCTTCCTCTCACCGTGCACACATGGAATTCGTATGTGTTTCCGTTCATCAGAGAAAGGCATTTTGGATGGTGCATGGAGTAACTTTTAAAAGAGGTAGACTTTTTAAAACAGTTTAAACTCTACCCTGAAGGTTCACTCTAGAACATTTCATTCAGCAGCTCAAGTGAATGACAGAAACTTTAAGTAGCTCAAGAGAGACAGAGTCTCTCTCTGCCTGTTCAAATGCCTCCTTTCAGATTTCAGCCTACAGTGTTTTGAATTTTGCTGCATGGTAAAGGTTAGACTCAGAAATGATGCCTGTAGAACTTAATTTCACGCTCATGTTTCCAGTTTAATAAAATATTACATACCCACAAAAGAGATGCACAGGAGACTAAAAACCTACGACTTTTTAAAGCGGCCATGAGGGAAATCAAATGTGATACTTTCCATATAATAATATAATATCGCTGATGGGGAGAAACAAATTAACCTTCATCAGCACTGCAATAATATTTCCTCATACAACGCAATTCAGAAATGCATAATAGTGTGCAATTTCCATTGTAAACTATATTGAGTTAAGAACCTGTAACTATTTGGATTACTTTTGCTTCAAGAAATTTTGATGCATGAAATATGAATTTTTGCCAGGATTTAACAGTAAATACTTAAAATGAAATATAGGAAATAAAATTAATGAATAAAGTAAAATTATTATTATTATTATTATTATACATAATATATAATCTTCTAGGGGTAATAATGGAACAATATTTTTAAAAAGTGATTTTTCACTATTATTTGCAAAAGGAGCTGCATTTTTGTGGGTTTAAATAAAAGTTTTTTATTATAAGACACAATAAAAACAATTGTGTGCATCAAAACCACTCCTTTCCTGGTAAAAAAAAGGAAAAAAGATCTTGATTGAAATAAGCATATGCAAAAATCAAACATAGTTCACCCCTCACGCACGTTATCACATCTGTCAAAATCTAAGGCTGGCTGTTGATAGGAATATTACACCTTAATCTAAACCAACAACATGTTTACTAGATCCAATATCCACTAAATTACTGAAAGAATTGTTACCTGTAGAGCCCTTCTCAATATTATTACCTCGTCTTTATCCTAGGTCATGTCCCAAGACTGTCAAGCTGGCAGTTATTAAGCATTTCGTTAAGAAACCACAACTAGATCCAAATGAATTGGCAAATTACAGAGCCATTTCAAAAAGCTGTGTCCACTCAATTGTGCTCCTTCCTGTAAAAAACATTTAGTCTGGATTCAGACCCCATCATACTATAGCACAGAAACTGTGCTTGTTAAAATGACAAATTATTTCTAGCTTCTGACCAAGCATCTCAATACTAATTTTACTTGATCTTAGTGCGGCGTTCGACACGACAGATCATGACATACTCTTAGATCGACTATAAAATTATACTGGTATTCAGGGACAAGCATTAAAGGGGTTAAGATTGTACCTATCAGACGGTTACCAATTTGTTTATTTAAATGGGGAATTATCCAAGTTTATGTAAATTATGGAGTGCTGCAAGGGTCTGTATTAGGCCCTCTGCTATTTTCAATATACATGCCCTCTGTAATATTATTAGAAGACATGGAATTAGTTTCCACTGTTATTCCTATGATACTAAGTTATATATTTCATCACAACCAGATGAAATCTCTAAATTATGCAAGTTGAAGAAATAAAATATTGGATGACTGGTATTTTTCTTATATTAAATTTGGATAAGACGGAGGTATTACTTATTGGGCCAAAAACCTGCAAACAGAATCTCTTAGAATACAATTTGCATCTAGAGGGATGTACTGTTACTTCATCCTCTATCCTGTTTTGACTACGTGATTGCTTTCCGAGTAGAGGGACAAAACGTCAACTTGAGCAGACGATAACATTCATACATAACGCATGTGAGTATAAATTTGTTCTTCACTCACTGAAATTGAATTGGAATGAACATCATTCAACTGGAACATCCTGACTGGAACAGGAAGTTATACATTATATTTGGATGGACTTTTTTTTTTTATGCACAAACTACACATTCTGATTTTTCTATTCTTGACTGATCTTTTTTTCATAATTTTGAATTAAAAAAAATCACATAATGTACACAAGTCACAGAATAAAAATATGTGATTAACTCAATTTTGACAAAAATGTCGGATAGAACCTTATAATTCCAAGGTGATGAAATTTAGTTAACTATAGGCATAATTACATGCAACTAACACTAAAACAAACCCAAATCCTAACCCTATAATGAGCACATGTAGTTGATTAATATTACTCTGTACTTGAATGTATGATTACAACATAACAAGGACACCTTAAAATAATGTGTTCACATATATATTCAATGTGATGAGAGGAAGAAAAACTTAAAGGCTCTACAATATCAGGCTTATCTGTGTACTACATTTATGAGAATTTTTCAAAAGTTCAAGAACGCAAAGATGATTTGAAGCAATTGCAACACATGATTGCAGCATCACCTACAACTGACGGTTGTGCAGATGGCAGGATCATTTCACTGTCTGTGGTTTTACAAAGAGTATGAGGGACATATCAGACATTACTTTTGAGAGCTACTGTCATCTTCAGATGTCTCGGGCGTCTCATGTCTGAGAAATGTGGAATGAGTGTGAGAAAGAGGAAGAAAGTCGTTTGGATTTTAAAGATTTCTCAGAGGATTTGCCATGTGTTTTGTACTTCATATTAGCTATAAAGTGCTCTGGTACTCCAGTTGAATAGACTACTACATACAGACATTACACTCAGTCGTATAGATACCTACAATGGGAAAAGAGTTATTAGTTGTACACCTTAGCAGTGATCGCCCACTTTCTTAGTGGCCTTGGTTAAAGTATTTTCACCATTCATTAAAAAAAATTCTCCATTAAAGCGCTCTAAGCCTTAAACCAAACCACCATGTTCGGAGTTGAATCACAATTATGTGTTCATTTAAAATGTAAACAAAAATGTGCTTCAAAGTTAGTAGAAGATACAAGAATTTGTACTTGATGTCTTTTATGAGGCAATCCAATGAAGAACAACAAATGATTTAAAGCAATTAGAAACAATGGTACAATATAAAAGCTAATTCAAAACATGAATACATACTTTTAATAATATACATAATTCTAAAATAACAGTAACATTTCCACTCATTTGCCATTAGATTTTTAATTTATGAACTTTTAAAAATTAAGTGATAGATTGACTATAAAATTACACTGGTATTCAGGGACAAGCATTAAAGGAGTTAAGTACCTATCAGACGGTTACCATTTTGTTTATTTAAATGGGGAATTATCCAAGTTAATGTAAATTATGGAGTGCTGCAAGGGTCTGTATTAGGCCCTCTGCTATTTTCAATATACATGCCCTCTGTAATATTATTAGAAGACATGAAATTAGTTTCCACTGTTATTCCGATGATACTAAGTTATATATTTCATCACGACCAGATGATGAAAATTATCCAAGTTGACAGAGTGTGTTAAAGATATAAAATATTGGATGACCAGATTAAATTTGGATAAGACTGAGGTAGTACTTATTGGACCTAAAACCTGCACACAAAATCTCTTAGAATACAATTTGCAATGTTATATATATATATATATATATATATATATATATATATATTGCATTGTATTAATTATTCCATAAGGTAGCTTGACTGTAGCTTAATTGATTATTATGAATTACGAGTAGCTTGTAGAGTGGGATGCTACCTATAAACACACAGAGATCTACATAAGTTCATTGTGTTTTGAATTTTTAGCTATAGACGTACCAACAAAAGTGAATGATGTGGAATTTTAAAGCCTCATACCTGAATTTTAAAGCGTTTTGTTTAACTGTTGTTATCTTTTTAATCTTTATGAAACAAAGCACACAGTCATCTGTGTTTGCTTCCATAATGGAGCTGTCAAATCGAGAAAAGCCCTCACTGCTGATAGATTACATTCAGACAATATTAATTAACCTCTCTGAACACCTTTATTTAAAACACTCGCTGCAAGAGAAGTGGACACAAATTGCTGCAGAGTGAGAGATGCTAGCGCTTAATCATTCACTCATTCATTTTTCCACCTTGGCCTTTTTTGAGGCATACAAAAGTGCACACATGCCATAATTATGTTTTCGCCATCCTCGAAGGAAGTTTCACATAACGCTGCAGAGCTACAAGTTGCTAACAGAGTACTTTAGCTTACATTAGCATTAGCATGAGTTCCCTCAGGAAGTTCCTGAGGGTAAAATAAAGTCTGTGCTTAACATTACTTGAAGAGACTTTCTCATTTTGTTCTAAAACATAAATTTACACTGTCATACCTCAAACATGCATTTCAAAACCATTGTGTGCTTTAAAAACGTAATAGTGCTAGCATGTAGCATCTTATTAGCACACTTCCATAGATCTGCGGAAGGTGCTTCATTTAATTAATGACACCAGATCTGGCTGCTAAGCTGTGTGTAAATATGCACCAGGTTCATGGTCTTAATGCCATGCCACAATGGGAGCAGGTTTTGTCTACTGAGGTGATATTTATTTAGTAATCCTGATGTTTTCTCATTCTGGCTTCATGGACGGCTACTGCTGTTTGATCTGGGGCACCTATAGGAAGGTGTGCAAATGTCAGAGTTATTTGTTTGACAGACAGATGTCATCATTCTCCTCCTCTGGTCTAGCCACAGGAAGACAACATCATGATGACTGAATATACATTCTTTATGTTTGCCTAAATAAGTTGTCACAATGTGACATTCAAATGCATTAATAACAGGTCACAGCTATAGAGTCACTGTTAGCGCATATGCCATCGCTGCCTTCAAGTCTTCCTGAGATGCTCCTACTTCCGGGTTCTTATTTTATCCATGTATAAAAGGTCAAAATTTCAAATTTTACTATTTTTAAACTATTTTTCACTTGCCAAAAAAATACAAGACACTTTTTAGCACTAGTGCTAACAACAAAGTAAAGAGCAGTTGATGGATAAAGAGGATGTGCATTATGTTTGGTGTTATTTTAATATTTTTATATACTATTATAGTATTTATTAATATTTAGAATTAGCTTTTATTTTTATATTTTTAGTTTAAGTTTTAGTCATTTTGTTACGAGCTTTTTATTATTATTATTTATTTTTTTTTCAGTACATCTATTTAGCTTTATTTTTATTTCAGTTTTATTTTTAGTGGAACTGGAACAAAAAGCATATAAGAGACATTTCTCACCTAAAATCAGATGCTGGTAGAGATTGAAAGGTGCTTTAAAGGGGTCAAGAACTGAGTTGTTTCATTGTTTTATAATGTTTCCTGGGGTGCACTTATAATGTTAGTATGCTTATTATATAAAAAATTGTCACAATTTAGAAATAAAAGGGATTTTTCCTACCCTGATTTTAGCCCTCTGATTTGAACGTTCTGTTTTAAGGAGTTTGTCTGCTGTGAGACTTCAGTGTAAACGCCCACTACTATGATTGGCTAACATCATTTCAATTGAAATAGCTAATCTAATCGTGAAATCGTGAAATAGCTTAACTAATCGTGAAAAGTGTTGCATTATATTTAGATCTATGGCATTATATTTAGATTGTGGCATGAAAGGTTGCAGTGATGAAGATTGTAGCCGATCACAGACATGTTGTTGAGCGCATGAAAGCAGTGATCTCATCATTGCAACTCAACTTCTGCACACTAACGAATGCTTTCATCATAACTAACAGTGCAAACTTGAGATTTGTTGAATAAAACGGGAGTTTTGGCGCGAGTCCAGAACTCAGTCACTGATAAACTCGCGCTGTTTGATTGATAGCTCTAGCGATTGTGAAGGGAGCGTTCTTTGATTGCTTTCAATATATCATTTAATCACTGTTTAAATAACAGTGTTGAAGTTGATGAAGTTGGCTGTTTAATCTCTGGTTTGATTTACTGACACATAGACAATGAATATCTGACTGTACATGAATCATTACATATCAGATCAGGCATTAGAATTAACACAGTTACTTGCATGTTGTTGCATTACTGTTGAGTCCATGTCGTGTTTGCAAAGCCTGCACCAAAATGCAATTGATTTACCAAAGAATTTATAGTGAAATGTACCGAATACAAATAAAAAAATGCTCAACTGAGACATTCACATTCTTGAAAATAAATAACCATATTCCTAGCATTAGGATCCTTTGAAAGGTAGCCTAATGTTATTTTTAGTCCTGTATCGCTCTTCTCTCCTCGTCATCTCACTAACACGCCAGTGGGCGGGGCTAACATTGCAATGATAAAGTAATGATAAGGCAGCGTTTCACCTATTTATGAGAGGCATATTCCTGGATCAGTCGTTCGCTGAGCCTGGTGTCAATAAAAACTTTTATTGGACTAACAAGGAAGTTTTCAGTTCTGAAACTTACAGGATATTCTTACAGTATGATTACCTCTTATATATCAAAAGCTCAAAGAATAACTGATTTCTCAATTGACCCCTTTAATATACTGTACATTTGAGAAAGTTTAAAGGAACACCATAAAGAAGGAAATCAAACACCATAATTTAATATTAAACAGCATAAATGTCACTGTAAACACAATTATGGCCCCTATTAATTATCAACAACAACTATTTATAGTCATTTTAATCTCTTATTCCTTGTCTGGGGAAACCAATTAAATATCCATGATCAAAAGCCAGTGGCCACTCCCACTCTGCCATAATGCCACTTGAAACAAGCAAATTTTTCTGTTTGACTAATTAATTGACATAAGTTTGTTAAAGATAGACAAAACATAGTACCATATATGGGTAAATGCATACTTTATGTGTACTAAAATACACTTATATGCATAAAGTACATTTTTATTAAATTTGATTATGTAAAATGAGGAAAACATCCCATATTTTTATGAAGGACAGACCACAAAAACGTTTCACTATCAGGAGATGTTCTATATTTCAAGTGTACGGACGCAGTGACATTCGACTCACTTTAGCTCCTTAATACTGAGTCTAAAATTGATATGATGACACCTTATCTGTAAGCCATTGTAAAGAAGACCAAGCAGTGGATTTAGATAAGCCTCAACCGAGCGAAGCCACAGATATCGCGCGGGCGAGGTAGATCATTCTCGCACGCATTGTCATCTGTCTGCCTTTCATTCTAAAATTACACTCCCACTGTGACTGAATCCACAAGAAACCCCAAGCTATTTCTGCCGATTCTCGGGAGTTTGCGATGCAATTCTCACTCTGGCTCGGGTAACCTGCTTGTGCAGCGCTCAAACACGCGGCATGTGAGAACTGCCATTTGTGTGCCATTTTCAGCCTCACACCTCTGCCTGAAAGCGCACCACTCTCCAGAGGCCGCTGTCTTCGCTGAAGAGTGGAATCATGCTTTTGCAACTGCCTGCATCTCGCACCCCGAGCGCATAAAAGTGAGTGCGCTCCTGCTGTACACAAAGCTGAATCTTTCAAAGATTCTCCAGCCTGGTGCAGCGGACGAACATTGAATAACTTTAGGTACCGTTGACGTATTGCAGCCATCTTTAAATCGGCTGTGTTGAGACCAGTGAGACCGAAAGTGACAGAGCGGTGGTGTCTGGAGATGGGACAAATATATCTGCTAATGTTATGCACAAAGAGATATTGTGGCCCTTCAAGCTGATAAACGCTGTTTGCTTAGGCAGAATGCATCTGAAGTAAATGGAAGTGAAAGCCCGCTTTGGGCAGGATAAGATGAAACAAAGAGATGGCAGAGAACTGAATGTTCAGTCCGGGTGAATAAGCCTGTTTGCTTTCCCCGTTGATAATGTTATAACACTAGAGTTGTGGTACATTTGTTCACGCTCTGTTTTCCTCAGAGATTTAATGTCTTCTCGATCTGAAGATCTCTTTTCTGTTACAAGATGGGTGTACGGCTATTCAAGTCAGTGGCGGATGGTGCTTTATAGGAGACAAGAGGCAAAATATGTACTGTTCTTCTGTGGAGAACTTTTAAAGGATTAGTTCACTTTAAAATGAAAATTACCCCAACATTTATTCACCCTCAAGCCATCCTTCTTCTTTCCGATGAACACAATCGGAGTTATATTAATAAATATCCTGACGCATCTGAGCTTTATAATGGGAGTGAACAGGGGCAACAAGTATGAAGCCCAAGAAAGTGCATCCATCCATCATAAACGTACTCCACACAGCTCCAGAGGGTTAATAAAGGCCTTCTGAAGCAAAGCAATGTGTTTGTATAAGAAAAAATATCCATATTTAACACATTATATAAATATATACTTTACTTCTGCCAGACTGCCTTCCATATTCAACTTACGAAAAAAGCGTAACTTGCGCAACGTCAATTACGCTTTTTTTGTAAGTTGAATACGGAAGACAGTCTGGCGGAAGTGGATATTTAAATATTGATATGTTTCGTAAGCTCAGTACGGAAGGGGTAGGACGTAGTGTAAGCGTTTTGAACTGTGAGTGGCATTACACTTTCTTCGTAAGTTATTTGAAAAAGTAACTCAAATATTTTGTTGTAACTTTAAAAGTAATGCGTTACTTTACTAGTAACTTCAAAAAAGTAATCAGATTACATAACTCCATCTATGGAACCTTTTCATTGCACAAACGTTCTTTATAGTGGAAAAATGTTCTCTAGATTATTGAAATGTTCTTCACACTAAGAAAAAAATATTTTATTTTATTTATAGTAGAAAAAGGTTCTTTAGATTATTAAAACATTCTTCACATGAAGAAATAAATGTTTTTTTTAAGAACTGTTCACTGAAAGGTCTTTTGGGGAAACAAACAAACAAAAACAAAAATTCCAATTCATTTTTTGGGGTGAACTTTCCCTTTAAGACCCCACCTTGTACAAAAAACTACAGCCCAATATCCAATATACAACATAAACCTGAAATCAGCAAAGCACAAGCTACACGATTAGAATCAGCCATTTCATATCTTATTGATCCAGACCAAACAGGTTATCAAGGGATGACGCTCATTCAATAACAAACAACGCTTATTCAATATTATGGATATCAGCAAGAACAACACCACCAATTGAGAAGTAACATCTCTAGATGCAGAAAAAGCACTCAAAGTGAATGTTTTACAGTAAATGAATAAAACAATCTGTACATTCCCCCTAGGGCATCAAAAACACCACCAAAATTCAAATTACAGCAAGGAATCAGACAATGAGGTCCACTTCTCATTAAATCCACTGTTGCTACGAGAAAAAATGATAATATTACAGGGATCCCTGCCAACAACATCTACAACAAAATCAGTCACAAAACCTGCCTCTATTCTGATGATGTTTTCCTCCAAAACCCCAATACACCCCACAAGGTTTGTGATCCATTTTTCACAATTTAGCTACTAAACGGAAGAGTTGATATCTCTACATCAGCAGCATCACATATCTTTCAATGCACATCTCTATTAATTTGTCCAACAAATTTTATCTTAACTTTATGCCATTCCTAAAAGCAATAGAAGATGTTTTAAATTACTAGATCACTTATTGGATGCAATTACTGATAATCCCCAGTCAACTACGTAGTAATTGTCCATCAGTGAGCTCATTTCCATACACATAATCTATATTCATGCATAAGCACATTGTCTCTCTTGCCTTCTCTCAGTCAATACTGAACATATAGTTGTCCCTTTTGGAAAAAGTACACTTTAACACTTTTAAACAGAGTATATTGCAAGTTAATTGTACTTAAACAAAAATGTATTAAAGTTTAAATTTATGTTAAGTGCAATTTAACTTAGACTGGTTTTGGACCCCTTCAAGTAGGAATTAAAGGGATACCAAAAATGAAAATTATCCCATAATTTACTCACACTCAAGTCATCCTAGGTGTATATGCCTATCTTCTTTCAGACGAACACAATCGGAGTTATACTGAAATACTATATCCTGGCTCTTTATAATGGTAGTGAAGGGGGGGGGGGGAGATTTTGAAGCCCAAAAAAGTGGATCCATCCAACATAAAAGTAATCCATATAGCTCCAGGGGTTTAAGAAAGGACTTCTGAAGTGAAGCGATGGGTTTTTGTAAGAAAAATATCCATAAAGTTGGAAGAGCCAGGATATATTTTAATATAACTCCAATTGTGTTCATGGGATAATTTTCATTTTTGGGTGAACTATCCCTTTAAGTACATCATATATGTATATATCATCATATGTAATTTCATAATTATTCCTTTAATTGTCTTTGAAATATGATTAAAGTGTATACTGACGAATATACTGACAAGCATTTATGGTAAACTAAAATATACTTTAAATTGAAATTTGTATGTCATGTATTTAAATATATTTGTCATTTGTAATGAAGTTATAATTTAGTACATTTAAATATATTAACTTTTAATGTAATATCGAGTAATATACTATCGTTAAAATTTTATCCAAGTGATTTACATGTGATTTAGTATGTTAGTCAACACATTAAAATAAGTATACTTATATAAGTATGACAAAAGATGAATAAAACAATGATTTAAAATGTAGTTTAAAGTAAAACTTTTAATTTGACATTATTACAAAGTGCACTTAAGTGTGTTAAAGTCATGAAAGTGTACTCTCTTTTTAAGTGCACTTAAAGAACTTAATATTATATTATTTGCAAGTAAATATACTTTCAGCTAAGATTTGAAGTACACTACCAGTGCGCATTCAATACAATTACGCACACTTTTTCCTGAGTTAAATGCATTGTGATGCTAATGCATGAGGTTTCAATTATTTGGTCAATTAAATCTCTTACATTATTACAGCTGTTATCAAAGCACTGCCACAGGACGAGATGTTTGTTCACCTGAAATGTGATTTCGACATCAAATGGGACACTGCAGATAACCCCATCCCCAAAACAGATGATACAATGCTTTAATTACTGAAGATAGCAACGCTCATACTAATTCTGATACCCCAAATGAGTGAATTTGTTTAAGTGGATTATAATGAGCCAAAGGCCTCGAGGACAAGCACATCTCACTCAGAATCTGTCAGCATGAAGAAGCAAACAGGATTTCTGCTCTCAAAGGCAATGCTGTCGATTTAGCTATGCCATTAGCATAAGTCACCCCCTGGGCAAGCACAGAAATTTGGAGTGGAGCT
This sequence comes from Elopichthys bambusa, assembly GCA_037101425.1. NCBI lineage: Eukaryota > Metazoa > Chordata > Actinopteri > Cypriniformes > Xenocyprididae > Elopichthys > Elopichthys bambusa. The sequence continues at coordinate 14,665,993 of CM074455.1, forward strand.
AAAGTCAAACTTTATTTTTTGGGTTGACTGAAATAGGATATTTGTAATTAGTGTTCGGTAAAAGATGCAGATACACAGGATGGTAACATCCTGAGGGTCCAGAGACAGTAAATGGGAACGATGGCAAGATTGTTTGCAGCCAAGTTGGCTAGAGGCTCTGAACACCATTATAATTTGCCATTTCAGTCATTTGAATAGTTTTCTTCTCATTTGGAAACCTAGAACAGTTGAGTGAGCCTGAATTATTGCTTGCATGCCAGTCGGAAACTGCACCAGAAAGAGAACTATAGCTGATTTAATAATAGTTCAAGGGTTAGTTCACCCAAAAATGAAATTTCTGTCATTAATTATTCACCCTCATGTCGTTCTACACCTGTAAGACCTTCGTTCATCTTCTGAACACAAATTAAGATATTTTTGATGAAATCTGAGAGCTCTCTGACTCCTCAATAGAGAGCAATTTAACTACCACTTTCAAGGTCCAGAAAGCTACTAAAGACATCGTTAAAATAGTCAACGTGACTAGAGTGGTTCAACTTTAATGTTATGAAGTGACGAGAATACTTTTTGTGTATGATTCTGAAGCAGGAGCCGGCCAATAATGAGTTGGCGTCGGTGTAGGGGGGGGTATGCCTTGAGCGGGAATTACTTAAATGAGGAATATTGTGACCTGTTCGTTCCCGGAAGAAAACTCAAGACTACAATCAAGACGTTTCAGGCAGTTTAGAAACAGTCCTTACTAATTTAGAGAGTAACTCCCTTTGGAGTAAATTTGTGCTTTGCTCCGATTTCGTGATTTCTTGCTCGTAATCACGACTTCAGAAGTGGGAATTATCAAATTTCTCATAGCATGTGAAGGCAGCGTTAATCTAAGCACTTCTAAACAATATAAAACATGTTAAAAAAAATAGCTAGGCCTACATTAAAACTAATTTTAGGCCCATATAATTCGTTTGAACTATGTTGTGGGACAATGCTTCAATTCAAAATAATATTACTATTACAAAATACTAAGATACATAATATATGTATATACATAAGATATGTATATAAGTTCATCTTTCAAACTAACCTCTACTTATTTTAGTACTGAGACTTGACTTGAAACTTGTCAGGACTTGACTTGCTTGATTTGTCTGCACTGTGACTTGATGGTTAAAGGTGCTCTATGTAAGTTTTTGACTGTATTAAAGCATAAAAATTCCATAATATGTTTGCAGATATTTATTAAACATGCTGAGTTCACATACTCGTTTCTCTGAAAACCAATGCTACAGCCCGTTATTTTACTTTGAAATGTGCGTTCCGCGTCGGAATTTCTGTTTTTGTTTTGGTCTGGGTAAGATCGCACGTTGCCAGTTTACCCAATAGTATTTCGCCACCCCAGGTTGCCAGTTGGCGAAAAACACATGCAGTGAATTGCAGCCATGGAAGCCAGCAAACAAACTGGGTCACAGATTCTACCCAACTTAATCCATCTAAAAATCTCTATGAACAAGAGCATATTAAAACGTGATATCAAGTCATCATAAATCAGTAAATCAACTAATTATCTTACAGTGTGTAAGTCTCTTCGCCTTCTAATGTCAATTGAGCTTGCTCCTGTTGTGAATCTTTTAAACACCTCTCGGGCATTCAAGTGCAGCTCCTATCTCTTTGTATGGGGAAACATCAAATTCTCCAAAGCTGTTCACCAAGCTTTTGATTTTTTTTCGATCACCAATGAAATCAGACAACAACTGTCTCATAAATTTTGTTTCTAAACGCTCGGATCATGACAAAAAAACTTCAGGCTGGATCAAACTAATGCGCAGTCCTAAGTGCGCGTCTCTATAGGAAGCGCGCGCCTGACTGTTTCTATAGGAACCGGAGCTTCTAATGGCCGCTGCAGTGACTCAATGACTGTACCAATCGATGATTGGGACTTATTCCGCCATATTGCGTGTTGCACTTTCTCCCATTCAAAACAATATGAGTGACGTGTCTTGTGTTATTCTTTGTTTTTATTCAGCAAGGATGCATTCAATTGATCAAAATTGACAAAGACATTTATAATGTAACAAAAGATTTTAAATAAATGCTGTTCTTTTGAACTTTTTCTATTTTGTTTTCTGTTTTCAACATTGATATAATAAGAAATAATATGATATAATAATAAGAAATGAGCAGCAAATCAGCATATTAGAATGATTTCTGAAGGATCATGTGACACTGAAGACTGGAGTAATGATGCTGAAAATTCAGCTTTGATGACAGGAATAAATTACTCTTTGAAATATACTAAAATAGAAACAGTTATTTAATATAAATGTAATAGAATTTCAAAATATTACTGTTTTACTGTTTTTTTTTTTTTATCAAATACGTTTTGCCTTGGTGAGACTTCTTTCAAAAACCAACTACAAACATTTGAATGGTAGTGTATATTTAAAGATATTACATAGACTATTAAAATTACAAAAAAGTCAACAGGCATCACAGGCAATTGTATTTTTTAATTTTGTCGTAGTATCATAGCACCATATGCTAACTGCGATAACTCACTGATTTGGTTCAGGTGTTAATTGCATCTTTAGTAATGACCTATGGGATTTACATTACATTAGCTCTCTCCTCAGAGCATTTGAGGCGTTGTGTGCTTCTGAAAAGCTCTAATCCCTACAGCAGCGACAGAATGATTCCTACAATCAAAGCGCAACAAAAGAAGACAAAAGAAAGCTCACATAAATGCATGAATACTTGATTATAGACACTGCTGTCCTCATGTCTACAGCAATTTCTTGTGTGGTTCTAGCAGTCGCTAGATGGATTAGGTCTGCCCACCAATTTTTCAGCCTTTAAAAATGCTGTTCGTCACCTAAGAGGCCCATTCAATGTGATCGAATGCCCCGTGCTGACCATAGGAACCTAATGGAGAAGGATTTATTGTCAACTTCTTGTCCTCTGCTAATATTTTCCCATGCTACTCAATGGTGCCCCAAACTATGACACTTATTCAGTCGGAAAATGTATCTAGCGGCACACGCTAAAAAAATGATGTCCCTCTCCTGCCTTCCCTCGCTGTCTAATTATCAAAAGACGAGCTACTTGCACATCACACAGCACATGAACCGGTAAGATAGATCAACAGAGACTACAGACTTGAGGTAGCTATGCTAAAAAAAGAGTGTGAGCACTAGAGGTGGACGATATGAACAAAAATATATGGCTATAATGGCAACGGTTTAGAATATAGCTATTTTTTGCTGAAAATTCAAATGAAAAATGGTTTCCATATTAAAATAAAGCAGATTATATATATATATATATTATATATACAAACCTGATTCCAAAAAGGTTGGGACACTATACAAATTGTGAATAAAAAAGGAATGCAATGATGTGGAAGTTTCAAATTTCAATATTTTATTCAGAATACAACTTAGATGACATATCAAATGTTTAAACTGAGAAAATGTATCATTTTAAGGAAAAAATAAGTTGGTTTTAAATGTCATGGCATCAACACATCTCAAAAAAGTTGGGACAAGGCCATGTTTACCACTGTGTGGCATCCCCTCTTCTTTTTATAACAGTCTGCAAACGTCTGGGGACTGAGGAGACAAGTTGCTCAAGTTTAGGAATAGGAATGTTGTCCCATTCTTGTCTAATACAGGCTTCTAGTTGCTCAACTGTCTTAGGTCTTCTTTGTCGCATCTTCCTCTTTATGATGCGCCAAATGTTTTCTATGGGTGAAAGATCTGGACTGCAGGCTGGCCATTTCAGTACCCGGACCCTTCTTCCACCCAGCCATGATGTTGTAATTGATGCAGTATGTGGTCTGGCATTGTCATGTTGGAAAATGCAAGGTCTTCCCTGAAAGAGACGACGTCTGGATGGGAGCATATGTTGTTCTAGAACTTGGATATACCTTTCAGCATTGATGGTGCCTTTCCAGATGTGTAAGCTGCCCATGCCACACGCACTCATGCAACCCCATACCATCAGAGATGCAGGCTTCTGAACTGAGTGCTGATAACAATTTAGGTTGTCCTTGTCCTTTTTAGTCCGGAGGACATGGCGTCCCAGTTTTCCAAAAAGAACTTCAAATTTTGATTCGTCTGACCACAGAACAGTTTCCCACTTTGCCACAGTCCATTTTAAATGAGCCTTGGCCCAGAGAAAATGCCTGCGCTTTTGGATCATGTTTAGATATGGCTTCTTTTTTGACCTATAGAGTTTTAGCCGGCAACAGCGAATGCCACGGTGGATTGTGTTCACCGACAATGTTTTCTGGAAGTATTCCTGAGCCCATGTTGTGATTTCCATTACAGTAGCATTCCTGTATGTGATGTAGTGCCGTCTAAGGACCCGGAGATCATGGGCATCCAGTATGGTTTTCCGGCCTTGACCCTTACGCACAGAGATTGTTCCAGATTCTCTGAATCTTTGGATGATATTATGCACTGTAGATGATGATAACTTCAAACTCTTTGCAATTTTTCTCTGAGAAACTCCTTTCTGATATTGCTCCACTATTTTTCGCCGCAGCATTGGGGGAATTGGTGATCCTCTGCACATCTTGTCTTCTGAGAGACACTGCCACTTCTTTTTATACCCAATCATGTTGCCAATTGACCTAATAAGTTGCAAATTGGTCCTCCAGCTGTTCCTTATATGTACATTTAACTTTTCCGGCCTCTTATTGCTACCTGTCCCAACCTTTTTGGAATGTGTAGCTCTCATGAAATCCAAAATGAGCCAATATTTGGCATGACATTTCAAAATGTCTCACTTTCAACATTTGATATGTTATCTGTATTCTATTGTGAATAAAATATAAGTTTATGAGATTTGTAAATGATTGCATTCCTTTTTTATTCACAATTTGTACAGTGTCCCAACTTTTTTGCAATTGGGTTTGTGTATATATATATATATATATATATATATATACACACACACACAAACTATAAAAACAATGTATTAATATTATTTTAAAATAAAAATAAATTAATAATAATATATTAAAAAACAAATGAAAAGTAATGCCTATTTTTAGATAAGCCAGTGAATTAAAGGGTATAACAAAATTAAATATTAAAAATAATTATTTCAATTACTAAAAAATATTAAAATGTAAAATAAAAAAAGCTTAATTAATGCTTATTTTTAAAGAAGTTGATTAAATAATCATAAAACTATAAAAAACAATGTATTCATATTCAATTAAAAAAATTATTATATATATATATATAATTAATTAATCATAATATATTATAATTAATTAATTAATAAATAGTAATATATAAAAAAAATGAAAAGTAATGCCTATTTTAGATAAGCTGGTGAATTAAAGGGTCATAAAACATGAAAACAAAATTTAATTATTTTATTTGATGTAAAAAAAATATTAAATATTCATATATATATATATATATATATATATATATATATATAAAAGTAATGCCTGTTTTTAGAAAAGCTACTTAATTAAAAGGTCATCAGAACCAAAAATTACAGTTTTTGAGATGTTAACACCTGACTCAAAACCATAAAAACAACACAAAAAAACAAACAGTTATGAGTTCAGATGCATTATGTTTGAAGCAGAGATGCACCAATGTATCGGCTAACAATCGGTATCGACTGATAAAAGCTATTATTATCACTATAGGCCATCGTCCGATTGTTCAAAAACTGTCGATGGTCAGGGCCGATTATATCCTGTCAATCAAAAAGGAGCGGAAAGACGTGTTTAGACTGCAACTCATACATACTGTGTGTGAAGAAAATCATTCTTTTAACGCATTAACAGTTTAAACATAGTGACGTTAAAGCAGGCTCTTTTTAACCCTATAAATCACCCGTAGTTCAAGCCGAGTTGCCAGGTCTGCGTTTTTTTCCTACATCAAATACTATTTGTAGCGTCTCCCATTCAATAATCGCAAAAAGATTTGTGCTTTATTACTTCTGATAAGAATTAAAACTTTTACTTTTAGGAATGTTTTCCAATGTTCACAGTTCCTTAGCTATCTACATATATATATTAAAACAAAAACAAAAAAAACACTAGAGTTGCTTATTTACTGTTTGTGCAAATTTGCCATGAAGACAAGTGCTTATGAAAACTACCTTATGTGATACTAAGTTTTATACAAACATTTCAGTTTTCATTTGAGTGTAATTATATCTGAAAATAAACAGCAGCTGAATATAATACCTCAGTTGTTAACTGTAATATTGTAGTGTACCAAATGAGAGGGTTCCCTGTATAGTTTGCAATATTATTTGGGAGAGATTTTTTTTTTCCTTAAGAAAATTGGTATCAGCCGATATCATTCTGAATAATCGGCTATCGGTATCGGCAGAGAAATTTAGTATCGGTGCATCTCTAGTTTGAAGCCATATATCTAATGCAGCAAAACAGTATAGTTTCTCTATCGGTTGTCACATTTTCATTATTCCATATTACATAGTCCCAAACCACCCCTAGTAAGCACTGCATAAATGAAAGAGCACTTGGAATGAGAGCGGTGGAAAAAAGGATACGATGACCCTCTTACATGAAGCCCTGACTCAGGTTTGGAAGTCTTATGCATCTCTTTCTTAGAGGAAATGGGATGAAGTCACATCCCCCAGTCTCAGGAAGAGGTAAGCGCTCGTGTGCAATTCTGTGTAGAACCCCGTGCACATCCTGGCTCTTTTTGATCACAAGCCTTTGGAAGATGTGCAGAGAAAACAGCTGATGGTGAGTCTATGAAATGCAGACTCAAGCCTGGGATGGAAATGAACTGGTCGCATTATCGTCAGCCAAGCGCACAGAATGTGCCAGAACATTCTTCGAGCTCCGTCAGACAGCTACCTGTGGTATTTGGCTGGCATTTACAAATGTAGCCTCTGGTTGATGTTAAAAAAAAAAAAAAAGCTGAAACCAGGGGAAATGCAAGCAGGAAATAAAGAAAGCCGCCTCCATCCCAAACAGACCAGGTTATGTAAGACGTGCAGGATAGGAGATGGACCCATCCATCACAAACCTGCAAATTACCAACTGAAATGCTTGAACAATGCCCGAGAAGAAATGTAAACTAGATCTTGGTACATTTCATTAAAATTCACTTTGAGGTTCAATGTGGGGTCAACAACCTTAGAAACATGCAGGTATAAACAAAGTAGCTAACTAAACTAAAAGATACTAATAAAAATTAGCCATTTAATTCATTAATTCATTCAAGCAAATAAATATATATTTATCTGGTTGTCACATTGTGGCTGTAATGAAGCACACGACGAAAGGAATAGGGAACAAAAACAGTCTGTAAAAAAGAATACACAGATGGCAGGATTTACACAGAACAAGGGCTACGTTCACACTACAGGTAAATGCGGCCCAAATCTGATTTTTTTGCCCACATGTGACTCATATCTGTTTTCCCCATGACAGTGTGAACAGTACAAACCACATGGAATCTGATCTTTTCAATTCCGATTTGTGCCACTTCCATATTTGGTATTAAATACAATACAGATCAGATGTTTTGTAATGCTACTGTAACGGACATAGGCCGGTAAGAGCTGTGCGTGTAAACCTCACTCCCCTGATCACAAAAGATGCTCTAGCGACTGACGCTAGAGACTGCGGTCTTTAGCCTCCTTGTTAAAGCGCCCGACTTCCTCGCCAGTGGACCCAAGTTCGAGTCCCACTTAGAGTGGGTGGTTTGAACATGGGTTACACGACCACAGTGTGAACAATCATATCAGAATTCATTTGAGATCAACATTCGTCACGATTTTCCAGCAGAATTGGGTTACTTTTTCACTGTTGCAGTGGGTTGTTTTGCAACTCCATGGGTTGAAGCGACTGCACTAACGCGATATTTAACCCCCAGAATGCGTTTTTTTCCGGGATACCCCACAGAACGCGATTAGGCTAATTTTGAGAAGCAATTGAGTGGATTTTGTGGTAAAAACCTGGCAACCCCGTTTGTATCGTTCTTTTGCGCATGCAGGCCAGTTCAGAACCATGATCTGTTCACACTGGAAATCTGATATTGGCCACATTTAAAACAACAATGTGAACAGCTATACAAAAAAATAAGATCTGAGCAAAAATCGGAATTAAAGTTGTGAAACGGGTGTGTGGACTAACTAGGGAACAGAATGAAAACAAAGCCAAAACACAACAAACATGTTACACTGGTACAAAAATCAGTGAGAATCTTTAAATTAAGTAATATATGATTTTTCATAATTATGGTGGAATACTATTTGAATAAAAAAAACAAACAAACAAAAAAAACAATTTGATAGAGGTTTTTTGTTGTTGTTGTTGCAACAAATTGTTCATAAAATGCTAAACATCACCTTCAGGATAAGGTTTTCTGTTTTATTTTCTATAAATATATTACATGATATTGTATGTAAATATGAATATTAATGATTGAATTATTGTATTTACAAAAATAACTTTTTATTAATATATTTATTAATATAATATATTATTAATATATAATATTATATTTATTATTAAGTATTTTATTTTATTTTTGAGTAAAGCAGTACTTTTGTAGTAAGCAAAAGTATGGTCTTTTCTCTGAATTAAATTTCCATGTTACATGTTAATTTGAAAATGATTGAAGTTACAAAGAAAAAAAGAAAAAACTACACCAGAATGGGAGAATTTAGCTGTAGGGCTGCCTACTTTGTGATAGTCTTTTCTTTCTTATTGTGACATAATCCAAGTGAAATGGCTTCTGGAATGAGAAAAAAAAAAAAAAATGTAGGGCGGAATTTGATTTCATCCTTCGGGAGTTGATTGGATCGTAGGAAGTTGGGCATGGCTAACTAAACAGAGGTAGATCTGAATGTCAGTTTGCAGTCATTTGTGGAGGATATTTAGCTCCACCCTCCACCAAGACACACATTATGAAGACAGCAGACGTCATTTCCAAGGTTAACATTTTTGATTATAGATTAGGATTTTTAATATATATATATATATAATATACTGTATTTGTTGAGCGAATTTTATTGCTGGATAATGTATACAGTCCAGAAGTCAAGAGCTCTAATATGAAAGACCAAATTCACCAAAAATAGATAAAACATGCATTTAAACTAGCTAATTTACATGCTATTTTATGTTAGGTAATACTTTGCTTATCGAATAAAAAGATACCTCTAATGCTCATAAAACTATTTGTACCCCTTTCATAGAAACTGGCAAATAAAAAATATATTTGCTTTCTCAACTATATGCATCCACTGCCTCACTATTTCCTATGGCTAAAACCAGCCCCATCTGTCATAGGCAAGAGGAAGCCTGTCAATCTTCCTCCATGAGCAGTTGGCCTTAGATGAATCACCTCCGGGTTTTGGGAGCATCCTTCACCCTTGCAAAGGCAACACACAGATTCGCAAACACACACACACAAACACACACTCAGAAAGAACCCAGCTTAAAAATCCTGGGAGGGAATGAAGATTTTATCTGGGGCCAATCAGAACCTCAGTTGTCAAGGGATGTGAATGTTGCTCCGAACACTTCGCCGTAATGAAATCGACGGAGTAAAGGAACAAGATGAAAACTGCCACGACCAATCAGCGTTTTCAAAGTGTGAGTGAAATGCGCTCGCCTCGAGGGATGGGCTGAGATGTCACACAACAACCAGGCCGTAAAGTCTTGTTGTCTGGTTTGTTTTGTAGCCTGCTAATATCATAAGCAATGAAAAAGGCATTCAGACAATTCAGTCTAGTGGGAAAAAATCTTTGATGAACTATTCAGTGAAAAGGAGAAAAAACATTTCTTCACATTAAAACAAACATATAATTATAAAGACCTTAAAGGGGTCATATAATGCCCCTTTTACAAGATGTAGTATAAGTCTCTGGTGTCCCCAGAATGTGTCTGTGAAGTTTAAGCTCAAAATACCCTGCAGAAAATGTATTATAGCTTGTCAAATTGGCAAAAACACGCCGTGTCCCTTTTAATGCAAATGAGCTGCAGCCGCTTTCCAGAAGAGGGCGGAGCTTTACCAGCTCGTGCTTCGGTTGCTCACCATCAAGCAGGAGAATCTCACGCAGCCAAAATGACGATTGTCAGTAACTGTGTTCATCCTTACATTGTTCAAGCCGGAGTCGGACACTGATGAAGAGACTCAGGAAGAAGTTACAACTTTTAGAATCCAACTGGACGTTTCTGAACAGTTAGTGGATACATTTATGTAGTTGCTGTGGAGTTGATTCAACTCATCAACTAGCATGTGCCGTCATGTTAATCTTTTGTGCAAATCTAGCGTTGAATTGACCCTCGTTTGTAAAGCAATTTGGCGTAAAATGACGGCATGGTAACAACACTCTACTACAACAACTCTTCCTCGTCTCTAAAGCAGCCCAACATGGCCTCGCCCTCCTTTGTTGCGTGTTCTCTGGGGCAGGGTTTATGTAAATTTTAGGGTTAGTGATGTCACTAAAATATTTAATGTGTACAAATATTTAACGCAATTAACGCAGCATTAGTTTTTTCCCGTCATCCTTTAGCTAACGCTATCATTCATTCAACTGCTATTAAACCATTCAAGCGCGATAAGACGCAAAAAAGAACTTAAATCTGTACTGTACGCTGGCTGCATTGACTTCTCTTTCATACATAAACGGACAAAAACACACAAAAGGATGCCAAAATGTCCGCTTTGTATAAGCACAGTCTTAAATTAGTTAAATAAAGTCTTAAATCATGACTGTAAAGAGCTGTGAGGACATCGGATGTGTATCAGATCCGCGTTATGTGCTTCAGATCTTAAAGTGACAGCAACCTAATAAACCTGCTGCTGTGATGTCATTATTAATCATTGTTAATCAAAGAAAAATTTAAACTTAATAACTTTTGTAGCTTTAATAAGTATTAATCTGTGAAGTGTTCGATAACTTTATTCAGATATTTAAAATATACTGTCTTTATGTTGTTTCTACATGAATTTAAAGATTATTATTACTATATAAATATATTTTTCATACTTTAATGTTAGGTGCGATTAATCGCGATTAATTACAGAAAAATGTGTGATTAATTTTTTAATCAATTGACAGCACTACTATATATTTATTTTTATTTATATAAATATGTGACTCTGGACCACAAAACCAGTCATAAGGGATAATTTTTTGAAATTGAGATTTATACATCATCTGAATTTATATGTCATCATTTATACATCAAGCTGAATAAATAAGCTTTCCACTGATGTCTGGTTTGTTAGGATAGGACAATATTTGGTAAAAAAAAATCAAAATATTGAGGAAAGTCACCATTAAAGTTGTCCAAATGAAGTCCTTAGCAATGCATATCCACTCACAAAAATACATTTTATATAATACAAAATATATTCATGGAACATGATCTTTCCTTAATATCCTAATGATTTTTGGCATAAAAGAAAAATCAATAATTTTGACCCATACAATGTATTTTTGGCTATTGCTACAAATGTATCTGTGTGACTTATGACCATGTGAAAGCAAATAACATAATTACTTAAAAGTAATATAAATTATACAAATAAAAGCTAATTGAAAGTTTTAATAAATACTATAACAGTATATAAATGATACTAAAATAATAACGAGTGTGAGTTTATAACTAGAGGCAAACACATTAGCCTGTCATTTTATGAGGCAGCAAGAAGCAGTGGAAGGAAATCGAGGTAATGCAAGTAAAAAGCAGTACATCCCCACATTACTTGAAAGCGTCATCTTAACTCACTAAGATGCTGTCAACACATGTATATAGAAACCACATGACCCTAGAGTACCTCAGAAAAGAAAAGTCCATTTGCTAGACATGACTTCCAGAATTCACCTCAAATACTCAGCAGGAGTGTCTTTTCAGGAAAAGTGCTGACTGCAAAATAAAACACCGCCACAACATTCAGCAACTGCTCTTCTTCGCTCACCTCCTCAGACGGTGCGCAGGCGCCCTCTTGAACCTAAAATCCTGACTGCACAAAAGATCTTTTCTGGTGCGGGTCCAAAAATAAAGCTTTGCTTTATCCAACAAGCAGCTAACAAAGTTTATCACTTTAGCGGTTCTCCCCGTGCAGCGTTTACAGATTTTCTGGCTCTATCAAAGTTAATCAGATATGTTTCTGTGGGCCCAGCTGGGAGAGTTGCACGAATGCTTGCATGTCCTAAAGCAGAAGTACTGTTTGTTGTAGATGTGCCTCATTATATTTGGCCATGGCTGGTGCTGGTGTAACAGAGCCCCCTGGTGTGGTAATTGCTGGACTCCAGCCGCAACTTTCCGAGCCATATGCTCCCACGCTTCGCTGCAGCTGCCACAACTACCTAGTGTCCAGCTGAGACTATCAAACCGTGCTTTAAGATAACAGTGCTTTCAGTCCACCTCCAAACAGCAGAGAAGAGCTGGAAGCTTTAAATGGCATGCTAAGACCTTTTACTTCAGTCGCTTTGCTGTCCATATTCAATCATACATAATGAACAGTTTATTACAGGATGTACTTTTCTAGCACAACGACCAGTTGTCCCTGTTTTCCGGGGACAGTTCACTGGAGCTGTCATCGGAAGTGTCCCTGATTTTTACTGTGTATTCAAAAAGAAAAATAACCCCTAATCTGGCAAGAAAGACTGAGAAGCAAAGTCTACAGTTTACCGCCAAATTGTGTGGTGTTTGTTTTGACCAGAAGAGCTTCAAGTCTTCCTTTGAAAATTACTCGCACATGCTAGTTTAACTAATATTTAATTCCCCTGGTTCAGTCTTTAGTTTAAGTTTAACATTGTACTTTATCAAATATAAACTAATATGCTAATTCTCTTGTGCTGTGTCCGAAACCGAATACATGCTTTGCGACAGTTAAAACAGTACATTCTATTTATAGTATGAATGTCTGTAGTATGAATGAAATTCGAATATACTACATTCGTCATGTTTTCAATGTCATGTGACCTACCAGTGTCAGTTGCATCACTTCACTGCCATTCACAATTCCTCCCTGTAGCCTCATGGGATAGTAAAGTGTCCATCGGAAATGCACTTCAGTATCTCACCGGAAGTAGTAGTTCGTTAGGGGACTTTTCACCTACTGTTTTTCGAATATGTATTCGTATATATACTACTTGGCTCACACCGTTTTCCGCCTACTATATAGTATGTAAGCAGGTATATTTGGATACGGGGCCAGTTTATTCCTTAGTTTAACTTTAGCATTAGCATATTAGCTGATGCCAGTTATGTAAAATTCTCAAGGTTTAGGCTTAAGTTCAATTTTAACATTAGCATTAGCTTTAAATATCTTTAGTGTGAAGGTGGATCATATCAATATTGCTTTGTCCTGTTGAGTAAAACTTTTATGCTTAATTTTATAACTATTTCCATACACTGTGCTGCACCAGAAGTTGCGGTGCACACTGACGCTAAATGCAGAAATGATCGTGCATAGAGTCCATTATCTTGGTTTAGCCTAGTTTAACTTTAGCTTTAGCATATTAGCTTATATATGCTAATTATGTACAATTTTCTCAAATTATTCTTGAGTTTATCTTTAGCAGTAGCATATTAGTTTATATATGCTAATAATACAAATCTGTCAGTTTGCTCTTGAGTTTACCTTTAGCAGTAGCATATAGTAGTAGCTATATGCAAATTTGGTCTCTCAGTTTTTTCTTTAGCATGAAGAATTATTGCATAACCTTGCAATAATAATAAAGATGAAGCACTTTTTTTTTTCAGTTTCATAAAATATCACTTCCGTTTAGCAATGCTAAACACTATTGCATTGTTTTTGATGCATGCTAACATAATCGGCAATCAACAAACATTCAGTTAAAGGAAGCAAGGAATATAGTTCAATGATGATTAATTGTAATTTAGAGTATACTTTATACTGTATACCATAGTTTTATCACAGTACTACATTTACCATGGTAAAAATAAACAAAACCAGAATAGTCCTCTTTTTTATTATTCACATCTGAACTAGAAATGTACCTTATTTACAAGCCATAGTTGAATGACGAATGACATTTGTCTTTCATGCACGTTGCCTACTAAAAACACTGTGACATCTCAACGCTTGTAGGGCTTAATGTCACTGATTAGCATTATTTTTATGGATCCTAAGACACATTCACAATAACACTCATCGGTCTCATAAAGCGTCCGGGGGCAATGGGAGCTCATTTAGCACAGCCATCAAAAATACTTTGTAACACTTCACTTGCCTGAAGAGAACAGAGAAGGAGACGACCTGAAGGCTGTATGACTCAACGTAAGGTAGGCCACTCTGTCTAAGTGACTGTTCCAGCCGGTCAAACAAATAATTTCTTTCTCGGCAAACTTCTGGCCCTCAGCATCTGCAATTATTTTGACTGACGTTGTTGTTGCTATTATGGTGCTCTGACAATAGTGCTGGTGGTGGACAGTGTGTCATCAGCACACGGAAGAACCTGTGGTTTCCTCAAGCTGATAAAATCACTGATATTTACTGAGATTTCATTAAAAATGTCAAATTTAGCGAGCTGTATTAAGCACTTGCCCCATTAAATGCAAAAAATATCAGTGTTATTCTAAACGAATTCATGAAAAATAAACTTTTGCAAAGGTCTGTCTCATTGTAAAAGGCAATGACAGAGTAATGAGATAAGGAAGTGACCACTGGTTCGGGAAAGCATAAGTGTTCCCTACCCACAGTGCACTGGAGCATGTGAGCATAAGGGTTCCCAGTTACTTCGTTCTATTTCAGAAACCACCTATCATTTTTTTAAAGGGGAAGCCAAAATACTTCCCGTGCCCAGTCGGCCAACAGCTGGTCTGCCAAGGTGCCCCACTCAGGGTTTCCCTGGTACAGGCACAATGCCAGAGATCCACTTCTACTTCATTCAGCCTCTGAGCTGGAATTTACTTAACTGCTATTGAATTTGGTGTCTTATTTACTACAGCTTCTGTCTTAAAAGTAGCCATATTTTACATTTTTATAAGATTTTGTTAGTTTTACATGATAATTTCCGCCCTCTTTCTTACAATTAAATTAGTTAAACAAGCTGTTTTTTTTTTTTTTACTGTGCCTTTAAGACATCATGTAAGGTTGTTCAGAAATTGTTGAGCAAATTGTAAAACAATTTGACAATTTCTACATTATGCAGACAAAATTCTTTGAACTAGGGAGGGAGCTTAAAGGGGTACTTCACTTCAATAAAACTTGGCTGCCTATACAGCAGAAGTGTGAACATTTTTTTATTTTTTTATTTGTGCTACCTGACTAGAGAAAACAGAGAAAAAAGGCTGTAGTCTTTCCTTTTGCTAAATAGGTAGGAAAACTTCCAACACATATAATGCACTGGGCATGGGTACGCTTCATGCTGTTGTGTATAGAGTCCATTATCTTAGTTTATTCTAGTTTAGCTTTAGCATTAGCATATTAGCTTATATATGCCAATTATGTTCAGTTTTCTCAAGATATTAATTTGCTCAGCTTTAGCATTAGCATATTAGTTTATATATGCTAATAATACAATTCTGTCCATTTATTCTTGAGTTTACCTTTAGCAATATCATATAGTATATGCAAATTTTGTAACTCTTTAGCATGCAATAATCCAGCTACGTCATACACTTGACCAGAGTCAAATACTGCCTTGCTTTTGTAGGAAATACTTCAATTCACAAACTTTTAGTTATAATGGTTTTGACTTGTATTGTTACAATGTATGACTCATACTGACACCTGGTGGTGTCGATGCAGTGTTATGCAAAAACACATTTTTAGATATTGATGCCCTTGTAGAAATTTAATAGCCATAATTTTTTGCAGGAGTCAAGTCTCCAATAACACGGCAGTTAGCAAGAATTTGCATGATGCATTTCAGACTACTCGGAATTATGATTTTTGTCACCTTCTGCTTGGAACACCTTGGCAAGATGCGTCATTTTGATGTCACTTCCAAAATGGCGACAAGTCCTGCTTCCAACAAGCATAGCGTGGAGCTACCTTATGTTAAAACAAACTTTAACATTGGGCATTAAGTTTTAGAAATAATATTTTAATTTTTGCTTTTCGTCAGTTTTTTTCCCCCAAAACCAGCATTGTTATTTTATTCCTTAACTTACATAAATAAAAAAATAAAAAATGTCAAATGCTCTCGCTGTGTCATGGTGACATCACGTGGTCAACATGTGACTGGAATTCACTTAGGTCGGAGGTGGGACATTTAAATTCAGATAGTCCCACTTTCAACCTCGTCTCGAATGCGGCGTACACATCTGGTAATGTGATCACAAAATGGCTGCCCCCATGAGGTGACCTGCTCCATGTAAAATAAAGCATATTTTATTATGCTAGAGATGAATCTTATTAGCATTTATTCATCTAACCAACTTATTCTTATTACATTACACTGAATTAAAAAGGTTGGTCGCATAAAAGTTTTAAACCAGAGGGTTACACATACCTCCTGCATTCGTGATAAAAAAGTGACCCATTAAATCATGCACACGAACATGTTTCATCAATGGCAGTGCGAGCTTTATGGGAAGTCTTGCCTTAGGCCTTCTAAATCAGGCAGTTTGAAGATCCAATTAATTATCACTTTGCAATAACAGCTCCCCTTCACACACAGCAAAAAATGCGTGGCAGCATATTGCACCTCTGCTTCGCACCAGTTATTTTTAACTTCAAAAAGCTCTGCCGTGGAATGGCATTGCACTTTAATCAAAACCTGTGGTTCATTTTAAACACGTTTCATCCGCTTATCAGCATGAGAAAGCAAAAGTCTGATAAAGGTGTTAGTGAAGTACTTATTAATAACTGTGTCTTCACAAATGCAAAGTTGCACTGAGGTATCAGAGCACAGTGATACATTTAAGATGGGAAAGCACTGGAGGGAGATAAAGGCTGGGTTTTTATATGATGCTTCAGCCAAATTCTTCTCCTAGACTTCATGTAACGTGCTTTGATGGTAGTTGGCCATGAACACTGCTGTGAACAACCCCACAATGTAGACCGACCTTACCTTGAGTGTTTTATTGCTTTTTAAAATGGTTGTGACAGTGTTGATTACCACTATATATATATATATATATATATATATACATATATTTATACAACAGTTCTTTCTGGTTCTTGAATCTGATTGGCTAATAGCCGTGCGATATTCTAGTGATAACAGCACTCCTACCTTTTCACCGTTTGTATCACTCCGCTTGAAGCGATGGTCATGGCGGCCGAGCAAATCCATTGTAATTTTTGCGAATACCATTTGTTGTACCACGAACTGTAGTTTTAAGAGTTTTCTAGACTAGAATGTAGTTGTTTAGACCTGAATTATGTGACTCATATTTAATCATAGCGCCTATTTTACAATTTGTTTAGATGTTTTCGGAGATGTGAGCTCCAGGCCGTCAGCGGATGTTCAGTGCTTGTGTACGCGCCGAGAACAGCTTAATCTCGGCCAGTGCTTCAGAGATTTGCTGCTGGCACTTAAACATAAGACATAATTAATTTTGAGTACATAAAACGGGCAATCTTTGGTCTTATTAATCTATTACTTGTTCCAGAGCAAGTCGAATTATGCTATGTTAAATTTGATAATTTAATATTAAGGCTATATTTAACTTGCATCCTCTATATAGCATAGTATATTGGCTACAACTAGATGGGAAATATCAGACGAAGACTCTTCTCTGCTCTTCAAATACATAAAACATTACAATCCAACCGTCTCCATTGACTTTGTATTGCGTGAGGCTGCCTCAACAAAACAGAACAAGGTCTAAAAGCTGGTATGTGACAAGGTGTACAGCAAACAAGCTAAAAAACCCAGAACTAAATTTTTATAAGCTACTGAACTGTAAAAGCCAGCCTTTAAGGAGAAAAAAGTGGATACAGGCAATAAGAAGTAAGGCATCAGCAGGAAGAATGGGTACATTTTGGGATCCTGACACTCAGTATGCCTCAGTATGCCTACATGTGCAGTAAACATTTAGTCACTGACAAGTCAAATATCCAAATGTCAGTTTTATATATTATATTTCCTGTTGCTGATTATGTTCCCCTCCAGTGGATGTAGTTCTCAGTGTAATATAACATGTCTTGCTCTGTCTCAAATGCCTGTATCCACTTTTGTGTCCTTAAACGCTAATTTTTTGGGTCAACAGCTTATAAAAACTTCTGGTTTTTTTTAGCTTGTTTGCTGTACATCTTGTCACACAGCAGCTTTTAGACATTGTTCTGTTTTTTGTTATAAGTCAGAAATGACAAAGAGGCAGCCTCACGCAATACAAAGTCAATGGAGACTTTGTATTTGCCCGGCGGGCGTGGTTTTCAGATTATGACGCATTGCACTCTGTCTCTATTCGTTAAATATTTGTAAAACTCACATACAGGCGTAAAGGGTGACCAATAGCATTGTTTTTTAAAAATAAAATAAAACAAAAGTTAGGAAATCTAGAGATACAAGGTTTCCTCCTGACACCGACAATATATTCTTAACTGTAGCATTTATTTTATTTTTTGGCATTTGGTAATTATCCACGGCACACTTGGCAGTTTGAAACACGCTCCGAACCACTGATTCACAACAAAAGATTCATAAAGCTTCGAAGATTCATGAAGCAGTGTTTTGAAATCGCCCATCACTAGATATTGTTTCATTTTCGGGTGAACTAACCCTTTAAGAGTCTTTGAGAAAAGAGGTGATGTTGCAATGTATATTATGAGAAAATGTATTTGTTTTTGACATTTGACACATGTAAATCTATTATAAGAGACCTCCAAAACAAAATTAGGAACCTTTAAAATAGCATAATAGGGGCATTTTAAAGAAAATTTGTTTTATTCCTTAGCTACAAACTTAAAAGCAATGTAATACACTTAATATTTAAAAAAAAAAATTGTGGTTAGATATTCAATCACAACAGATTCTTTCACTAGTTAAAGGCTTCTTTTCTTTCCTGGTCTCTCCGAAAGTCTTTCCTCTGTTCCTCGTTAAACCCCCAGCTAGTGATTAACTGTAGCGGTCAGCTTGGGTGAACTCGACAGAACTGTTTAAAACTTAATGATGAGGAATGGGGCTCTGAGTTTTTCTTTCCCTAAAGACCTGAATCCCACCTCATAAGCCGAGCCGAATATATATGCCAGTTTCATGGAGCTGCAAGCAATGACCTGCATCTGTTCCGTAAACGAGTTACTAAAACTCTGTATCAGAGATTGATTAATTAAACTTGCTCTGGCTGTCACATTTTTAATAACATGTTTGCTGGGATAGTCCGAAGAGATTTGTGGCCTTGTGACCTTAGGGCGCTAATGTAGAGTAATGCTGAAAAACCGGCCAACAGGCAAGAAACCATGAACCCTGTGCGTGCACAAGTCACTTGGCTGACGACCTTGCATTTCCAGGCCATTTCTCTTTTAGCAGACCTTAGACTGTAAAATGGGAGAGATCAGTTTGAATTCTTAGGCTTGCTTATCGCCTTAAAACTAAAGTTTTAGAAATTTGTGGAAAAACTTGTCTAAAGAAGGCTGTCTTGAGATATAGGTTACATAAAAGGCTTTTCATTTCCCTGTTCATGAAAAGCACTGTTCAGTCACATTTGAATTTAGATGTCAGTTTTAAAAATCCCTTTTGCTACTGCAAAGCCTGTGACACTTTAAAGGGAGTGGATTGATTTTTTTTATGTGCTGCGCTAGGGTGGGCGATATGACCAAAATCTTATTTCAGGATATGAGAAATTTTATTTCACGATAACAATATATATCACAATTTTATTTTATTTTATATTTGTTAATAAAAATAAGAACAAAGAAGCAAATTACAAACAAGAGGATTAATTCAATATAACAAAAATATAAAGTTGTTCAGATACAATAGGTTTATTTAACATGTAGTTAGAAATACAACAGAAATCAAATAATGAAATGTAAAAATAAAATATTGTATAGTCTTCACTGTATGAATTAAATATAAATGTATTCTTATTAAAGCTAAAAAAAGTTCAGTCAAGAGCAGAGTTATTTTCTTCTTTGTTTAATTTGACACAGACAGGTCAAATCAGGTTCATTAGGTTGCTGTCACTTTAAGATCGAATGCACGGATCCAATATACGGATACACATCCGGTTCACATCCAACTGCTACTTTTACTTGAAACATAATTATGCATGCATTCGACCATTCAAGTGCAATGATTTGTGAAAGAGAACTGAATTCGCAATCACATGCTGAGAGAAGCGGCTTTCTGTGTGCGCACTTCAGCTGTGTGTCAGTCATGCACCGCATTGTTCTTTTTCACTGCTTATTGTGCTTAATAACACTTTTTGACATAGAGTACATCCCAAATTCTCAATCGCCTTCTGAGAGAGGCAGCTTTTCAGTGCGTGCACTTTGGAAGTGTGCCAGTCGGCACAAACACCGCATTTTCAAGACTAATTGTGCTTAATAGCTATTTTTAACATGTTTTATCACTCTAAAGTGTCAACAGCCCTGTGCTACATGTATATATTTACATACCGTGATATACATGATATAGCAAAATCTATAACGATAGACATTTTATTCCATTGCCACAGTATAAAGTCCTATGCCGCGCAAGCTACTCACTAAAAATTAGCTAGCTAAGCTACAAACTACTCTATAGAATCAGCTAAGCTAAGCTGAAAGCTAACCTTCAGAGAAAGCTGCTAGTTACACTATATGCTACATGGATAAAGGTTGCTACATGTAAGCTATACTTGTGTTTTCCTGTGTGATATATTCACATAGTTCATTAATGTTCCAATTAGGTTAAAGGTGGGATAAGCAATTTTTCAGAAACGCTGTTGGACACTGTTGATATTTGAAATCAACCCAAACAAACCCACCCCTCTCTTCATTGCTCCACCTCCAAAACTCACCCTCCAATCCTAACCACCCTGCTCCGAGTCGGTCTCAAACCCCGATCGCTGCTCGAACCCCGAGGTGAGTCCACTAACAATGACGCTAAACAACGCATTCTCTAGCGGTCGTCAGTGCTCAGTGGTTTACCTGCACAACTCTGGATGTCTGAAGTGGATGTCTGTTCATAACAGCTGACGTGCAACAAAATAATGCGTCACGAAAAATGAAGTACAGTACACAAGAGTAAATACCAACAAGTGTTCGTTGTTAGTCGCCAACAGCACAGCAGCTCCAGACAATAAATGACACTCAAACCTAGTGTTACTCACATGTGAAGTGGAATCAAAGCAGCCTCCGTGTCTGTTTTCAGGCCTTCCGCTTAGCTTTCTCCAGCACTGGAACGCTTTTCTCATAAACCTTCATTCCAATTATATTCTTTTGAGCTCTTTTGTATTGTCTCATCTCTCTTTCTGCAGTATTTCTTCAAATCTCCCTCTTGCTTATTCTGTCTTCTTGACCGTCATATGCCCCCTAATGTTGATTGGTTACAGATTTTTGAAATATAGCTTATCCCACCTTTAAGAAAACCTTATTTCTTAATTTTCTATGAATATTCCAAATGTCCTTTTTTTTTTATGTTTTAAAGAACTTAAAAGGTCTTTAAAGCATACCATAAGTATTTTTCCTATAGGGATTTTTTTTTTTTTTTGTAAAGAGTTATAAGCCATGAACCAAACAGCTACGAGGTGAATCACAACATACAAACTTTATTTGAAGCAAAAAGCATTTGAAAAATCTGACAAAAAGACAAAACAAACGTGACTGTTTGGTTTTAGAGAGGGAAAGAACGACAATCATGAAACACTGTGAATGACACAAAATAAAAATGATGAATAAATATAAAACTATAGATGTAATATATTTTATGTTTAATATACGCATACATATACTCATATTTAAGTGTTTAGTAGACTATCACGTCATTCTCAGTGCTTCATCGGACGCATTTTATTTCGATTCTCTGGTTGGTGGAGATTTTTTCGCAGAATCATGGGTAATGTAGGTTTTCAACAGAAATTCCATTGTTAAACATGATTATTTGTTATGGGAGCATTACTTTTGAATGTTCTAAAACATTCTAAAACAAGCAGTAAACAAGCAGTAACTTCCAAAATTGTCCAATGTCCAACATTTTTGATTTAAGGTCAGTAACCAAACATCCAGAACACCTTAGCAACGTCCTGTTCACATCATGGCAGTGACTTTTACACAAGAATTTACATTGAGAGTAACAGACTAAACATTTCAGAGAAGAAATTAAGGCATGAGAGAAAGAGAGCCAGATAAACCACAACATTCACTGAGGTATGTATGAATTTCTAATGGTGCCCCATGTTTTTTTTTTTCAAAGGGTCAGTGTGAAACACACATACAAACGAACGCTATAGATCTGATAACTCTAGATCTGATAAGTTGTGGACATGGCAGGCTGCATGCTGAGTTTGATATGTCTTGGGGGCAAGTCGGGATCAAACACCTTGGAATTCAATGTCAAGAACTAAAGGAGACCTCACTACACACATACACACAATGTTCAAGCAGCCACAAGCATACCAATTCTGTAAAGCACAAATAGGGATCCATAAAGAATTTATTGGGGACCTTTTGAAGACATAAATCACACATAGAAATGTATGCAATGGCATTAAACAACAAAACATCAAAGTGAGTGGCTTCTGAAAACACTTTTGGCCTTTTTTTTTCAATTACTTTTAAGTTGATTTTAGTGGAAGTGCTTGTGCTATTAAAAAAATGTCACTTGGTTTAATATTTTGTTATATAATGCAATGACATACATTTTCAAGTCTGGCTTAAGTGTCCAAATACTAGGCTAATAATATAATATAATATAATATAATATAATATAATATAATATAATATAATATAATAAATATAATATAATATAATATAATATAATATAATATAATATAATATAATATAATATAATATAATATAATAATATAAATACTTTTAAAAACATACTATTAATTATTATATAATTATATTAAACCACAAAAATATATATATTTTTATTATATTATATTATATAACTTCTGAATTTTGCAGAACTGCTTGGATGACAAACGACCCTCACAAAATTAAGATGTGTAGTCATGTGTAAGTCTGCAGGCCTGAGACAGATGCTGACCTATTACCTCATTACACTTATTATGCAGATCTATTCACCTGACACCAAGCAGACTGCAAGGGCAACTTCCCATTTGCATAAACGCTAAAAAAATAAACAACTGACCTATCCTTCATAGTGTCACGATTTTGCTAAAGCAGACAAAATTCTGACTCTCTATTTTAAAAGGACAACGACAAATTGTTAAATGCATTAAATGTCAATTGATAGTGAAGTTGCAGTACTCAAGTACACTCAGCTTAGCATGTAGCAAAACACCATTAATGACTTCAAAAATATGACAAACAGCTGTTTCAAAACCTAGTGAGCTGATTTGTAGTCTACTGCCTACTAAGATAGCATCCTAACTGCAATGGAACCTCATAAATAACTGTTTTGGAACACTACCTAGGTAGCAACTCCACACATCACATGTAAACCACATGGTGGACTCCACTTACAATTGATTCCAATTGAATGCAACAGTGCTACTTTTTCTACTTTTTCACCACTCTTGGTACCATAAGTATTTTTCCTATAGGGATTTTTTTTTTTTTTTTTGTAAAGAGTTATAAGCCATGAACCAAACAGCTACGAGGTGAATCACAACATACAAACTTTATTTGAAGCAAAAAGCATTTGAAAAATCTGACAAAAAGACAAAACAAACGTGACTGTTTGGTTTTAGAGAGGGAAAGAACGACAATCATGAAACACTGTGAATGACACAAAATAAAAATGATGAATAAATATAAAACTATAGATGGTATATATTTTATGTTTAATATACGCATACATATACTCATATTTAAGTGTTTAGTAGACTATCACGTCATTCTCAGTGCTTCATCGGACGCATTTTATTTCGATTCTCTGGTTGGTGGAGATTTTTTCGCAGAATCATGGGTAATGTAGGTTTTCAACAGAAATTCCATTGTTAAACATGATTATTTAAAGGGGATGTCTAATGCTATTTCATGCATTCTGACTTATTTACACTGTTAAAGAGTTGGATTCTCATGCTAAACATGGCCAAAGTTTTAAAAAACGAATTAGAGTCGGAACCGCAGGCAGTAAGTAAAACTACATCAAATGTCTGTATTTTGTTTGCAATCACATAAGTGCATATAATATAAATAACACAAACGTATAGTGAATCTAAAATTATCCAGGGATAATGCGATGGTGTATTGTGTGTGTTTAAATACATTTGTTTAGCTGACCACCATAAGTGTCCATTTGTTTATTCTAAAACCGTGGTAGGGACTCCTTAGCTCCACCAACGGCACGCCCACAGAAGCTTGACTGTTTTCTGAAAGAAGCGGTACAGTGTTTGTCTTTTATAAATATGATAAAACTAAAGACTTTTCAGAGATATGAAGAATGTAATACTACTCTATAGGTACACAAGATTAACATGAGATTGGCAGAAACTGTGTGTTATGTCCCCTTTAACAAAGTTCAAATGTGAGCTAATGACTACAACAAAAGCATATACCATCGATTAACAACCGCAAAGCTCACAGTAGGCCTTTAAAGGTTTATAAATTATGATTAAAAACCAATTCCTCTATGGAGAAAAATAATGGGAATTTTACTTCTAGAACACGACTTTTGCGCTCTATAGCATTTGACGTTAGCATGTTGCTACGCTAACAGCTCTGCAATTTGACACTCAAGTCACGTTTATTTATATAGCACTTTATACAATAATATTACAGTATTAAACATGAAAAAATAGTGTCAGTGTTTGATTACAATCAAAGATATCAAAAATATCTTAATTTGTGTAAAATGACATGAGGGTGAGTAATTAATGACAGAATTTTCATTTTTGGGTGAACTAACCCTTTAAGTTTCTACTATAAAGCAGCTCTCCAGTGTGTTCATGTTTTACTCATGTCTGACCTCAAGGGACTGAACAGAAGAAATGAAACAGAGAAGATTTCCACATCAAAGAAGGTGGAGCCTGAGAGCCATACCTACTTATTACATCATCACCATGGACCAATTGTAGTTTGAAGGTGTTTACCAGCCAGGCGAACCTTGTAGGATTGTGAATGAGTAGACTTTGGCCCTGAGCATGCTTGCTAACATAGTTTAATGTGACAAATATCTCCTCCACTGGTTTCATATTAGTTCCTCCTAGTGCATATTACTCGAATATGAAGAATGCATGACTGTTCATTTCCTCTTAAGTAAAAAAGGATGTTTGATAAACTCACTGCACGCCTCAGCTGCAATGACAAAAAGCATCAGGAGTGATGAGAAGCATAAAACGGACTATGTTCTTTAAAATTGAATTTCAGACCTCATTTGTGCTTGGCTAATCCCTCATTCACACCCGGTTCTCCATAAGCAAACACTTCAGATAATTCACTTCCCATCAGGACGTATTATGGACTGAGAGGCAGTAAGATCTCTCCAAATCAAACCAGACACAGCAGGAGAGGAGAGACTATAGCTGTATATTATAGGATGGAGGATCTGCTGTAGTGCTGCTGTATTGTTAGTAGCTGTGTTGGGGAGCAATTTAACTACTTTCTTTTTTCTTCAGTATATTTTTTTAAATAAGCTAACTATGTCCTGTGATGTATAAAGAGGATAGGGGAAAAACTGCACCCTATTCTGTCATCAGTGGTTGCTCTATCATATCTCAGGAGACTTAATGGAGCTTTCAGGCAATGTTTTTTTTTTCATAAGCTTCCATTAAAATTCCTTAGGAGATTTCAATATAAAAACAAATGAGATTAATGTGGATAGCAGAGCCCAGAAAATGTCTGATGAAAATTATTTTGAAATAAATGTTAGGAAACTCAAATAATTCAATCTGTTTTTGCCATGCAAGCAAAAACTGAACAATTCATCAGAGAAGCTAACCTAATGCATAACCTTACCTTTATACATTTTTATTGTACTTCTGATCTGATTGTCACCTTCATTGAAAATTTTAGCAAAAAAAAAAAAAAAATTGTAAAAATATTCTATCTGCAGCTGCTTATCTGGGATCCTTTTCATACATATGGATGCTCAACCACAGGCTTTCACAAGCGGAGTGATCGATCGGAGTGAGTGAGTGTATGTGGACATGAGGTAGAGGGGGTGAAGACTCACATGCCCTCGTAATCGAGGGTGAGTTTTATTCAACTGCTGTCACATGTTTGGGTGTGCTTGACCGATTAGAGGCGAGAGCTCTCATTAATGGGGCCTCAGGGGACGTATGAAGAGTGAGAACGCTGTGGGACTGTAATTAATTTGGCATCCTAATCCATTATACTGAAGGAGTTTGACACATTTCAGAGCTATTTAACAGCACTATCAGATCCATACCATGATATGCTATTCAAAGGTGTTTAAGACTACTTACACAAGATAATAGACGAGATACACATTAAAAAGGCCATATTGTGCCCCTTTATAAAGTCTTTGATTTTGTTTTTAAAGTCTATTAGAATGTTTTCATGCTTGAATGTTAAAAAAAAAAAAAACATTATTTTTCACATATCTTACATTGTTGCAGCACCTCTCTTCTCAGTCTGTCAGTAACGCTCTGTTTAGTTCCTGTCTCTATAAAGCCCCTCCTTCCAAAAAGCACAGTGTGCTCTGATTGGTAGGCTGGACCAGTGTGTTACTTGTGATTGGTCAATCTCTTTGAGTATATTTGGAAAATATTACGCTTCTTACCATAACCGCGAGTTTCACCACACAACTCAACCAGGCTTATATAGAGAATAACTCCCTTTGAAATGACTTTGTGCTTTATAACCGTTTTCATGCTCAAACAGCGACATTACACACTAAAGAAAGTTTAAAATGTAAAAAAGCATAATAGGTCCTCATTAACTGCAGCATTCATATGAAGAAATTGCATCATAACCGGGTATAAGTATAATGAATTATTGACTAAACAGGCTATTTGAACATACTAGTTCATACCTATCCTGCCAACGGCCAAAATGAAAGCCGAAATGCAGCCAGAATGGATTAATTTAAAATCCATCACAGTTCTTGAAAGGGCAGTGTCCCTGTAGACAATCTCCCAATGCTGGATCTGCTTTTCATTTCATTCATACCTGCTGGTTTCTATTCGAAAAACTGCTGTCCCACCAAAATGACCAATTACTCTCAAAAGAATAAATGATCCATAATAATTAGTGCTAAATCACAAGTGCACTTGTTAAATAATCGACAGCAGTAATAAAGAAGGAAGCACCCCTAAAGAGCCAATACTGCAGAAATAATGGCTATATTAAAACAGGTTTCCTTGAACACTCCCCCGCAGTTCTTCAGAATGTGATTAAAATGGTCGTAAGTGCGATAAAATATATTTAAAAAATTAAAACTGTGACAATACCTTAAAATATAGTCTTTCAGGAAAATTTTGTGTGCATCCATGTGCGGTTCTGCAAATATCATCTCGTGCTTGCTAGTATTTCATGCACGCCATGGCAAACACTGCACAAGCTGTGATATATGATTTGCAAAAAACCAAAAGGGGCAACACTTTATTTTGATAGTCCACTTTAGTCATTTTACACCAGACTGCTCTGCACACAAGGGTCAGTAAAACACAGGATTTGTACAGAAGTTGGTTCTCAAAGATGGATCGATACCAACTGTTCACGATCCAATTTCATACACAGTAGTCAACATTCGAAGTGGATCAAAATCTTAAACTTTTTTAAACCACTTCAAATGCTGACTACTGTATTTCGTGATGTTTGCAAATTGTCTTTCTGAATGTTTCGTTAGCACGTTGCTAATGTACTGTTAAATGTGGTTAAAGCTACCAATGTTTCTTGCTGTATTCACTGAGACCAGAGCCATGTCGTTATTTTCATTTTCACCCCAAAAACACTTGCAGTCTGTATAATTCATTAGCGCATCTTCATTCTTATTGAGTCTCTCCAACAATGTGTAGCTTTATCCACGCTAGCCGTGCAGCACGCTATCAAACTCATTCAGAATCGAATGTTAGCAAACATCCACAAAACACATGCCATATCTACATGATCTGATATGTTGCATCACAAACAGTTTGTGATGATCCATTTTGAGAGTTATATTTGTTGTGTGAGCTTCTCCTGTATTATTTATGCCTCAGTGTATGTTTACAATTTGAGCCTGATGAATCTTGGCTTTGTCATCCTGGAATATGACCATAATACGTCTTCTTACATGGTTGTTTGATAAAATGAAAAGCTATACACTCCATCAATTAGGGTTAGAAGAACTGTTGCCAAACATATAACATGCTAGAAACATAATCACTGCAATAATGATCCAGTCATAGACTCTTAAGCATTTGCCTATTTAAATCCAAACAGCGACTTTATTTTGGGCTTGCCAATGTATAAATGTTGATAAATAATGGTATTCTAAAAAGACAGACGGACGGACAGCACTGGAATCATAAGCGTCCTTCACCTAAAACCCATATTAGATTACATATATACACAAATAATACATTGAAATGGTTCTTGGTAAAATCACTGAGGCCAGAACAACTTTTGGGGATCACTTTGGGACAATAAGGCATGATTCATAGGGTGATTCATTCTTAGATAATGTGTTGTTTCTCTAATGAACGGTTTGGTTGTTTAGACCTCATGTTGAAGTTTTTTTTAATACTGACCCGAAATAACAAGGTCTGCCGGAGGAAACAATATTGGCTGAGCTGTGGGATTCACAAGTCACTTCTAACAAACGATTTAGTGAATGATTTAGTATGGATATGACAACAAAAGCTAGATATACTTTGATCAAATCTACATACTCATATTATGAGAGAGTCTTGACATTTAGTGCATATTAGGCTTGATAATATGCAGGTAAACAATCTAAAAAAAGACCAATTAGCAGAACCCTTTGCGGTTTTATTGACACTCTTATTGCTGTTTCCTAAATATTTAATGTTCCTCAGTCTGCAGCATTACATTATGTAGCACTAATTCAAAAGCAGTTAATTCAGTCATGTATCATTCATGAGGCTACAAGCACATATACTGAAAATAAACAAAAGTTCCACTTAATGTATTATGTTAAAATAATTTCTCCTACTTTAATGTGCAGAGAGAACTATAAGTAAGTCACTCACAGGTTTACTAAAATTACAAATGTATCCATTTTATAATTAAATAACACTGAGTCTGGTTCTAACTCCAAAATTATATTCGAAAAAAAGAGAAAAATCACTAAGAGTCATATTAAGTGTTCATTCAGCTCTTTTAGGCTTGTACTGAACTCTTGGTTGTGGAAGATCCAGCAGACTACGAAATCTGGCATACTTTACTTGGACTTTATAGTATCGCTTTACCACTGCGATCCAGGCTCATATGCACTACAAGTCTGGATTTATGACCATTTATAATGCTTGTCTCTATCATTTGATCGTTATTTGATTAATCACTGACGTTGTGATCACCTAAATCTAAATTAAATTCTGTTTGCAATCTGGTTTCAGCGCACAGTAACAGTACAACGTTAATTGCACCAAATAGCAATGAGTCCTGAATACAGCGCAATCTATAATGAGCCTAATAAGATGCAGGTTGTTGAGATGAAATACCGCAGCATTTAGTGAATTCGCCCTTCAGCGTTCTTCCTGTCCTACCCTTAAATTCACGAGAGCTTGATGCAACCAGTGTGAAAACTCTAAGGGATACTTTCCTAGAGGTTCGCAACAGTTTGCAAACACCAAATTTGCTAAGATATTACTTTCAAAGTGGCTTTTTTCTAGCTTATTTCTCCGTGGAGGTTCATAACTGTTGTTGATTAGCCCAATTACTGTGGTGTAATCAGCAATTTGATGATGTGGATGTTTCCAGTACACTGCAGATTCTTGCATAAAGTGCAGTTTGGGGCTGAGAGCAGCGCGGAGCTAAAACATTGATAGTCTGCAGTTTAGGAAATCTACAAGCTGAAGACAGAACTGCACAGACCACAGAAAGTTTCAAGAATAGCACACAAAACAGGCATATAAATAGTATCTAAACATGTGTTTCACTCACGTCCAGGTGCACAGTATTCACGGATGTGTTTATGCAGCACTTTAAGCCAGTTTAATGATTCCAGTTCTTTATAATGGTTTCCTATCAGTTCCTATCTGTATGGGTTGACACTGGTTTGTTTGAACTGGTTCAAAAAAGGTTTTCATGTAAGAATCAAACAACACTGATTGCATGGTTGTTTTTGATGCACAAACAAGAATTGGCTCAAAAGCCCTGAATCAACTTGCATTTTGCACTGTATATTTCTGATTCACTAAAAATCAATGGGTCGTAAAATAATTAGTTCCGGAATCAGACTACACTGGTCACTCTGTATGTTTCTGAACTGGCTCATAAATGTTTTTTGATTACAAATCAAATAACAACAGTGCATCAAAAACACAAAGAGGAATCAAAAGAACCGACTCTTAAGAATGATTTGTTTTGGAATCTGACTAGAATGGCCGCTGTATGTTTTGAGCTGTAGATTCAGTTACGATGTTATCGTGAATTCTGAGTATTTTCGCAACGTTTTGCACTTTGGATTCAGTTGCGATGTTATTATCAATTCTGTGTATTTTCGTACAGAATGTTTTGCACTTTAGACTCAGTTGCGATGTTATCATGGAATCTGAGTATTTTCGTGCAATATGTTTTATGCTGTAGATTCAGCTGCGATGTTATCGTGAATTCTGAGTATTTTCGCAACGTTTTGCACTTTAGATTCAGTTGCGATGTTATCATGAATTCTGTGTATTTTCGTACAGAATGTTTTGCACTTTAGATTCAGTTGCAATGTTATCATGAATTCTGTGTATTTTCGTACAGAATGTTTTGCACTTTAGACTCAGTTGCGATGTTATCATGGAATCTGAGTATTTTCGTACAATATGTTTTATGCTGTAGATTCAGTTGCAATGTTATCATGAATTCTGAGTATTTTCGCAACGTTTTGCACTTTAGATTCAGTTGCAATGTTATCATGAATTCTGTGTATTTTCGTACAGAATGTTTTGCACTTTAGACTCAGTTGCGATGTTATCATGGAATCTGAGTATTTTTGTACAATATGTTTTATGCTGTAGATTCAGTTGCAATGTTATCATGAATTCTGAGTATTTTCGTACAATATGTTTTATGCTGTAGATTCAGTTGCAATGTTATCATGAATTCTGTGTATTTTCGTACAGAATGTTTTGCACTTTAGACTCAGTTGCGATGTTATCATGGAATCTGAGTATTTTCGTACAATATGTTTTATGCTGTAGATTCAGCTGCGATGTTATCGTGAATTCTGAGTATTTTCGCAACGTTTTGCACTTTAGATTCAGTTGCAATGTTATCATGAATTCTGTGTATTCTCGTACAGAATGTTTTGCACTTTAGACTCAATTGCGATGTTATCATGGAATCTGACTATTTTCGTACAATATGTTTTATGCTGTAGATTCAGTTGCAATGTTATCGTGAATTCTGAGTATTTTCGCAACGTTTTGCACTTTAGATTCAGTTGCGATGTTATCATGAATTCTGTGTATTTTTGTACAGAATGTTTTGCACTTTAGACTCAGTTGCAATGTTATCATGGAATCTGAGTATTTTCGTACAATATGTTTTATGCTGTAGATTCAGCTGCGATGTTATCGTGAATTCTGAGTATTTTCGCAACGTTTTGCACTTTAGATTCAGTTGCGATGTTATCATGAATTCTGTGTATTTTCGTACAGAATGTTTTGCACTTTAGATTCAGTTGCAATGTTATCATGAATTCTGTGTATTTTCGTACAGAATGTTTTGCACTTTAGACTCAGTTGCGATGTTATCATGGAATCTGAGTATTTTTGTACAATATGTTTTATGCTGTAGATTCAGTTGCAATGTTATCATGAATTCTGAGTATTTTCGTACAATATGTTTTATGCTGTAGATTCAGTTGCAATGTTATCGTGAATTCTGAGTATTTTCGCAACGTTTTGCACTTTAGATTCAGTTGCGATGTTATCATGAATTCTGTGTATTTTCGTACAGAATGTTTTGCACTTTAGACTCAATTGCGATGTTATCATGGAATCTGACTATTTTCGTACAATATGTTTTATGCTGTACATTCAGTTGCAATGTTATCGTGAATTCTGAGTATTTTCGCAACGTTTTGCACTTTAGATTCAGTTGCGATGTTATCATGAATTCTGTGTATTTTCGTACAGAAGGTTTTGCACTTTAGACTCAGTTGCGATGTTATCATGGAATCTGAGTATTTTCGTACAATATGTTTTATGCTGTAGATTCAGCTGCGATGTTATCGTGAATTCTGAGTATTTTCGCAACGTTTTGCACTTTAGATTCAGTTGTGATGTTATCATGAATTCTGTGTATTTTCGTACAGAATGTTTTACACTTTAGACTCAATTGCGATGTTATCATGGAATCTGACTATTTTTGTACAATATGTTTTATGCTGTAGATTCAGTTGCAATGTTATCGTGAATTCTGAGTATTTTCGTACAGAATGTTTTGCACTTTAGATTCAGTTGCAATGTTATCATTAATTCTGTGTATTTTCATACAGAATGTTTTGCACTTTAGACTCAGTTGCGATGTTATCATGGAATCTGAGTATTTTCGTACAATATGTTTTATGCTGTAGATTCAGTTGCAATGTTATCATGAATTCTGAGTATTTTCGCAACGTTTTGCACTTTAGATTCAGTTGCGATGTTATCATGAATTCTGTGTATTTTCGTACAGAATGTTTTGCACTTTAGACTCAGTTGCGATGTTATCATGGAATCTGAGTATTTTCGTACAATATGTTTTATGCTGTAGATTCAGTTGCAATGTTATCATGAATTCTGAGTATTTTCGCAACGTTTTGCACTTTAGATTCAGTTGCGATGTTATCATGAATTCTGTGTATTTTCGTACAGAATGTTTTGCACTTTAGACTCAATTGCGATGTTATCATGGAATCTGACTATTTTCGTACAATATGTTTTATGCTGTACATTCAGTTGCAATGTTATCGTGAATTCTGAGTATTTTCGCAACGTTTTGCACTTTAGATTCAGTTGCGATGTTATCATGAATTCTGTGTATTTTCGTACAGAAGGTTTTGCACTTTAGACTCAGTTGCGATGTTATCATGGAATCTGAGTATTTTCGTACAATATGTTTTATGCTGTAGATTCAGCTGCGATGTTATCGTGAATTCTGAGTATTTTCGCAACGTTTTGCACTTTAGATTCAGTTGTGATGTTATCATGAATTCTGTGTATTTTCGTACAGAATGTTTTACACTTTAGACTCAATTGCGATGTTATCATGGAATCTGACTATTTTTGTACAATATGTTTTATGCTGTAGATTCAGTTGCAATGTTATCGTGAATTCTGAGTATTTTCGTACAGAATGTTTTGCACTTTAGATTCAGTTGCAATGTTATCATTAATTCTGTGTATTTTCATACAGAATGTTTTGCACTTTAGACTCAGTTGCGATGTTATCATGGAATCTGAGTATTTTCGTACAATATGTTTTATGCTGTAGATTCAGTTGCAATGTTATCATGAATTCTGAGTATTTTCGCAACGTTTTGCACTTTAGATTCAGTTGCGATGTTATCATGAATTCTGTGTATTTTCGTACAGAATGTTTTGCACTTTAGACTCAGTTGCGATGTTATCATGGAATCTGAGTATTTTCGTACAATATGTTTTATGCTGTAGATTCAGTTGCAATGTTATCATGAATTCTGAGTATTTTCGCAACGTTTTGCACTTTAGATTCAGTTGCGATGTTATCATGAATTCTGTGTATTTTCGTACAGAATGTTTTGCACTTTAGACTCAGTTGCGATGTTATCATGGAATCTGAGTATTTTCATACAATATGTTTTATGCTGTAGATTCAGTTGCGATGTTATCATGAATTCTGAGTATTTTCGTACAACATGTTTTGCACTTTAGATTCAGTTACGATGTTATCATGAATTCTGAGTATTTTTGCAAAGCTTTGCACTTTAGATTCAGTTGCGATGTTATCATGAATTCTGTGTATTTTTGTACAGAATGTTTTGCACTTTAGATTCAGTTTCGATGTTATCGTGAATTCTGTGTATTTTCGTACATGTTTTGCATTTCAGATTCATTTCAGTATTTTCGTACGTTTTGCACTGTAGATTCAGTTGCGATGTTATTGTAAATTCTGAGTATTTTCGTACAATGTTTTGCACTTTCGATTCAGTTGCAATGTTTTCGTAAATTCTGAGTATATTTTCATATAATTTGTTTTGCACTTTAGATTCAGTTGTGATGTTAACGTGTTTTTGTACAATGTTCTGTCCACATTAGAGGAAAAATGCACCATTACATAACAGAACGTCCTTCGGATATGGTACTTTTAAAAAAAGGTTCTGAACAAGATTTTTGCTTTCTACTACCCATACTAATCATGTGACTTGTTGATGTCACCACAAGAACAAGCACAGTCCCAAACCATTCACCACATCAACATACAGGGGAAATGTCCATTTCATGATTTTTAAGACACCTCAAAAAACAGTCACTGGTAAAACATCTACTGTTATGAAATAATGATTTATGTGCTGCTTGCAAAAAAAAAACAAAAAACAAAAAAAATACGTGGCTACTTTTGAATGCACCGTCAATGTTGACCTTTAACATTACTGTACCTTCCAAAAAAAAAAACTCATCCGCATACAGTAAGACAATTTCCATCCAAATGCTGCACATTCAGGAAACATGCAGCTCTCTTTCCAAACTTCATGCTCTATGACCTAATTTCCTGTCTTGTGCTAAAACATATATCCTCAGGTGAACTGACCTCACTCATATCTCTTCACTGAGTCAATACAGGGTGACAGTCACACCAGTGCACTGACCACTTTTCATCTCAGCATAAGAGAGTTGGCACAGGAGGCTGGCATGAAAACACAGATGTTTTTTTCACAGTCTCGGCTACAGGAAAGAATATCTTTCCTCCTCCGTTTCTCAGATTGTGCCAAGACTGTGTATTAATTAAGACTGATGTGACGCTTCACCTAATCTAATGCCATAATGGGGACCTGGAGGTGGCAATCATACCCTGAATGCCAAACAAATCAGGCCAATTCACACACACATGCACATCCGCATACTTCATTGGTTCACAGATTGCTGTTTCTAAAACATATATTTATAGGGTTTGATTTTCTTTTGAGACAAATCAAATTTATTTCTGACTGAAATTGCTTTTTTTCAAGTAATTTGCAATATTATTGCATTATTTATTGATTCAAATCATTCAAGTATGAAGCAATTGCATTCAGGGCAACTTATTAGTAAAGACATTATTTCTTGAATTGAAAAATATATACATTTAAACACATGCACATCCGCATTCATGGTTCATTCTACAAACTGATTGTTTTGTCTTTAAAGCAACATGTATTTACCGGTTTTATTTTTTCTTGAGGCAATTCGTAAATTTATTTCCCTTTGTGAAATTGCAATTTTCAGCTAATTTATTCTGTGAGAAATCAGTTATTTTTATTGCATTATTTATTTATTCATATCATTCAAGTCTGAAGCAATTGCTTCAAGGCACCTTATTAATAAAGCCATTACTTTTTGAATTGGGAAAATTTAATAAAATGAATCTATGCAATTGAAAAAAAAAGAAAAGAAGATAAGACACTACAAAGTAGGTAGCTTCTAAATATTTAAATCACAGTGGTAAACAAAGAAAAACAAATAAGTAAATCCAAACAGTGTCCCACATTTCCAAACCTTATTAATGCATCAAATGTCTTCACTCAAAGCAATTTGTTTCCTTTCTATTGAACGCAAACCTTTCAACATCACCCCTGTCATTACTACTATGATCTCAGGTGCGTAGAGGTCAGAGTGTTTTAAGTCATACGTCTGCATTACAAGTTAGATGAATGAGGCAGTCATTCCCTCTGCCCCAACGCAGTCTGCCACAATGGTGACCAATAAAGTCATTATATGAACTGGATAGTGATGTCTCCTTTATTCTTACCCTTCTTGAAATATGCATGAATATATTTCACACTTCTGAGTGGATGAGATACTAAAATATACATGTAGACCGTGTGACTGTCTGAATTATTCTTAACTTCCCATTTACCTGACTGTGATAAATTGCTCCTTTGCTGAGCTCAATTGCTGTTTGGACAACTGTTTAAGTGATATGGAATCCATCTTAACCTCAGCTATTTTTTTATTTGTGATGTAGGACTAATTTTAGACTTCATATGATATGAAACACTGCAGAAGTGTTAGTTCAACCAAAAATGAAAATTCTGTCATTAATTACTCACCCTCATGTCGTTCTACACCCATAAGACTTTCGTTAATTTTCAGAAAAACAAATGAAGATCTTTTTGATGAAATCTGAGAGATGTCTGTCCCTCCATTGACACGCAACTGGCACTCTGATGCTTCAAAAAGTTCATCAAGAGATTGTAAAACCATATGAATTGAATGGTTTAGTCCAAATATTCTAAAGAGACACAATCCCTTTATATGACGAACAGATTTAATTTAGGTTTTTATTCACAAATAAACATTCATCAACTCACACATCAGTTGTTGTAAATGGAAGCTCAAGCATGTTTGATGAGGTTCATTCTCGTGTGTTACGCAGCACGTTTGAGCTTCTGCAAGAGGTTTGTTCTCACACGTCAAGCAGGTTCAGTTGAGCTTCTGTTTATGTTCGATGATCGAAGTTTATATGTTAATAAAAGACTAAATTAAATATGGTCATCATATAAAGCAATCAAGTTTCTTCAGAAGATTTGGACTAAACCACTCAATTCATATGGATTAGTTTTACGATCTCTTTATGAACTTTTTGAAGCGTCAAAGGGGTACTGGCTTAGCTGTCAACAGAGGGACAGAAATCTCTCAGATTTAATCATAAAGATTTTCATTTGTGTTCCGAAAATGAACGAAAGTCTTACGGTCGTTTAAAACGTCATGAGGGTGAGTAATTAATGACAGAATATACATTTTTGGGTGAACTAACCCTTTAAAGAGGCCATATTCTACACTTTTATAGCAGTTTAAGTCCATTTAAAATATTAGTCAGAATTTCTTTCACCAAAAACAGTTACAATTTAGAGTTATATGACAATTTTCCACTCTCCCTCTGAGATATTAGCAAGATTTTGGCGAAATTTTATGAGCAAAAAAGGTCTATTTTCAACAGCGTTTCGATGTATAAAGCACAGTTCACACAAAAGTCACTTTTAAACTAAGCAGCTTTCTGTTTGTGTGACAAATGTGTGACCAATGCTAAACTGATGCAAAATCTCTTTGGGTAAATCTTTCGCCCCTCACACGAAAATCCTGATCACATGTTTGTTTGTGCTACTGTACCTTTAAGACTATGCAAAAAAACGTTATTATGTTTGGCTAAACTCTTCACTTTTGAAACAAATAACAAATTATTCTAATGTATAAACAGTGGTTTCAAACTTTAAGTGACCAAAAAGTTAGCCAGAATGCGCTAAATAGATGCAAAAAGAAGTCACTCTCACCAGAGGTTAGCATAGCAACATAAGGCTACATCGGGAAAAACATTAGCAATAGCATTATCACTTCATCATAAACATTTAGCTACACTTCACAAATATACCTAAAAAATGTTTATCATTTTGTTTAAATGTCTTTAAGACATTAGACATTTAATACATTAGCTAATAAAGAAGACGTTAACTAATAGTGCTGGCTGCGTAATGATGATTGGGTTGCGCAAAACAAACCACATCCTGACAGAAATTTCTTTAAAAAGTCAATGCGTAATCTACATGAAACATCTACTTAACTTTCTCTTACTAAGCTAATTGCCAGCCTTGAGCTACAGTAAAACCAAGGCAGAAACAAACTCAATGACTTCCCCAATTTTTGAGACCAGACACATATCGCTTTCAAATGTCCAGTCTCTGCAGATCAATGAGAGGAAAGAGAAAAGACTCTACAACGGAATTTTAGGGTAAGTAATTCAATAACATATTTTCTACGTTGTTGGGGACGCTCTAAAATTTCAAAAAAAGAAAAACAAGCATCTACTGCCTCAGCTTAAATTGATCCATGAATGCTTGTGACTGTACAAAGAAACAAATGAAAGAAAAATCCACAATCAATATCTGACTTAAATGATTGATGCACAATTTGAAGAACAATGCAGTAGCCAATCAACAAGATCAATACAGATAAACTGGTGAAGCCAGACATCTCACTTCTTCTGAAGTCCATGCCGAGCTTCAACTCTGATGACTACACTGATGCATCTGATAGACACAAACTACTAATCAGATTAACAATAAACTCCATAAATAGTGAAAACGAGGCTTTCAACCGCATCCCAGATCATATTCCTCTTCAACCATTTCTGTGGTTCTATTTTCATAATCTCTACTGCAGATGAAGTCATGGTGTGTCTAATCTTTTCTGCAGTTGAAAAGGTGAATGCTTTCTTCAGATAAACATGACACCCATTATTTGATCCAATTACAAGCCAACTATATTTAGTATCTGTAACAGACACTCAATTATTAATGAGACATGAAACATAAGATAACCCAGTGGCAGTATTTTTGAGACTCAAAGGGAGAAAAAAATTGCACAGCATAAACACCAGATAGCAGCAAATTAATCTGTTTAGGACAATCCGGAAAAATATTTAATCTACAGATTCAATGCTATTGGAGATGCTTCTGAAAGGTCTGACAAATTTCTGCTCATTCATAATCATTAGTGGTCCCTGTTTACTGCTCAAGAGACTTATTGATTAGCCCTCAAAACAGATTCTATTACAGGCTACTACATCCACTAAAAGTCAGGACAGTGCTTTCAAAAAGTCTGTGCAATGAATCCCTCTGAGCATGCATTTGAATCACTCTGTGAGATTGAAAAAATTAATATTTCCTTATTTCAAGTTTATAGCAGTGGCTCGTGAACAGCAGGGCAAAAGCAATGCTGAATGAAACTAGCCATATAGTGGGAAATGTAAATACACTTATGATCTTTTAAAAAAGAATGTGAAAAAGCTTGGATGCACTGATATTAAAATTCTGGACAATACCAATAAGCTTATACCAATAATTATTTTCGATAACCGATAAAAGGCTAAAATTAAAATTCTATGCTATTTTGTCTAAATTAATTAAAAATAAAAAACACTAAAAATGATACATATTTGTTTTGAGATTTGCTAAAGGTTAGATTCAACAGTATTACTTAATTATTAAAGATTAACTTTTAAGGAGTGTTATATATGCAATATCAGTTGATACTGATCATTTAAAAATAAAATTTGTAACATCGTCCACATACGAATATGGTACTAATTAGAGGTTGACTGATGGTGTATTTGGCCAATACTAATAACTACTAAAGTGGGAACATCCAAAAACTGATAAATCGGTCAATAATATGAAGGAAAACGTTGTTGCCAGCTGATTTTTCCTAAAAGCAACTGTATAGTAGCATAGCTGTATAGTTCCTTTTTGGGAAATATCAACAGGCAGCAGTTGCCTATTAAGTGGAACTTTTTCTTTTTCTTTTTTTTTGCCTGATTATTCAGTAAGACCAATATATCGGTCACTGTAAACGGTCACTGTAAAAAAAAAAAGGGGTTAGTAGTGATTAATGTTTTGTTATGCTAATTTAGAAGAGAGCAAGAATGTTAAATGCTTTATATTTCTGTACTCATTTAGCAATTGCTATTGTTACCATGCTTTTGTTAACATGTTAGCAAATTAACAATTTTCTGAATTAGCTTGTTATAGCTAACTTAGTTTACACTAATAAAAATATTCATATTGAGGTTACTTGAACATTTTAAGTTAAATGTATAAATTAGTGTACTCAAACATTTCAAGTTAAGAACAATTAAAATTTATGAGTACAAAATAAAAATCTGCCAGTTCTGCTTACTTAAATTTTGAATTTCTGACTGATTGCCTCATATTTTTTTAGTTTTGCCAACTTATTCAGGCTTACAGTGTAGTGAACTGAAAAAAAATGGTGCAGGTTTTATATTTTGAAACAATTTTCACTTGTAAAAAAAAAACAAAAAAAAAACTTGCTAGTAAATTTCACAATTAATTATGAAGAAATTACATTTCATGTCAACTGTATTAATGTATCCCTAAACACTTCCCATGTCTTTTGTTGTTGACGTCAACAGTTGTGCATCCAATCCAACTTTGTGGCATTTTGGCGCAAATTCTTCCCTCAAATCTTTGAAACTATACCGTATTACGCAAAAACTAACATGGACAGTTTGCATGAGATGCCCTCATCCTTGAAAACCATGACCAAAGCTTTGCAAAGATAAAGAAAATACACCCTAAACTACATTAAACACGGTTTGCGTCTGGTTCTGTGGGTCCAGAAGCAAAGACACCAACCAATAGCGTAGCAACGACAGAAATTACCTTAAACAGGCGTAGGATGTTAGCCACCATGATGGAGACAGAACTAGCTGCGGCGCCTATCACGCCAATGATCTTGTCCGGCTTGGCAAAGATTGGCTGCTCGCCACTAGCGCATCTCACATCGGTAGAATCTCGCTCGATGAGCGCCTGCACAAAGGTAAGCGACTGTTCCAGGGCGTAGGTGTCACGTGAGCAGGTGTCCAATATGCGCGCCCCCAGGGTAACGTTGGGCAGCAGGTCAGGGTCTTTGTTGATGAGGTCGATAGCGAAGAGCATGGCCTCTAACCGATGAATACCCTTCTCTTTCTTCAGTTCTCCGCAAGGGGCGCCACGTTCGCCCCTAGCGTGCACTGGGAAGAGACCCCCCAAGATTATGTCACCATCCAGTCTTATAGAGTGGGCATATTCGGGGGCAGGGGGCGTTAGTGAATCCACACGCTGGCTGACGGATCTTGTCATCCCCGTCAGAAGAAGAAGACAGCCATACCATTCAAAGGCACTCAACATGGCGACATAAAGTGGATCCAGATGCACACGCAGCAGTGGGGATGCAGTTACAAAGGTGGGAAGCCAGCAGGGACGGAGCGCAATAACCGATGGGGGTCATCAGTGCCCCTCACCGGAGCACTTGTGTACCAGATAATGGAATCCCACGACAAGTAGACCATTGGATTCACCTGGAAGTTTTGAGGGGCAAACGAAGAAGAGTGCCTCATGAATTAGATGATGGAATATGAGGCAATCACATAGTTGCTAGCTCCTCAATTACAGAGGTCACAGACCATTAGAACCCTGTGTGAGAGGGGACAGCAGAGGAATATGCCTTCATCAGCAAAGATTGGGCACATTATTTATCAGAACACACATATGGACTGCACAGCAAGAAGGCTCTAAGTGTGAAAAATGGAGACCGATCAGTGCATTTGTGTATTTGCTAAACACATCTGATCTGACAGTCGACTTTTAAAACATGGATATGTTTATGCATAAATATGCAGACATAATTAGCCTGTCTAACACTTTTGTTTTGAATATTTTTATACAACAAGTGAGCCAATGTGCTTTACAAATGCTGGCTGGAATAGATCCCAATAGAGCAGTAGAAGACACAATAAGGCATTGCAGAAGAAGTTTATGATTTCTTCAGTCAAATAAAACTCTTAAAGGGACAGTTCACCAACAAAACATAATTTACTGACCCTCATGTCATTACAAACCCATTTATTTCTTTTATAGACCACAAATTGAGATGGCTAGAGACTGACAGTCTCAGTCAGCTGTCACTTTCAATGCATCTTTTTTTTTCATATCATGAATGTGAATGTTACTCTTTTTGTGCTCCATAGAAGAAGGAAAATAGTCATATAGGTTTGAAATAACATGAGGCTGAGTAAATTATGAGAATTTTTTTTTTTTTTTTTTTTTTTTGTGAACTGTCCTTTTAGGTAGCCTACATCTACTGTACAATGTATGGTTAATACATTCAACTCTATCAAGTATAATTTTAATTTCGTATTATTAGTTAATAAATG
The DNA here is from genome assembly GCA_037101425.1 of Elopichthys bambusa. Taxonomy (NCBI): domain Eukaryota; kingdom Metazoa; phylum Chordata; class Actinopteri; order Cypriniformes; family Xenocyprididae; genus Elopichthys; species Elopichthys bambusa. The sequence continues at coordinate 14,708,028 of CM074455.1, forward strand.
TGAACGAATAGAGCAAACGATCAGCACTGTTGCATTAGAACTCATTAAAAAGGCATTGTGGTAGAGATGACGGTCAGTGTCCCTCTTTAGGAATGAAGAAAGCTTTGCACATACTATTGGTATTGCATGAAACTTTTAAACATTTTAACTGGCAGAAAAATATACAGTCTGTTTTTCTCTATCTCTAATAATTGCTATAGAATAAATGTAATTAGCATCAGCGTCACCACGAAACATTTCATCACATCATAGTTGCACCAAAATAGCACCGCAACAATTAAACACATTGAAAATACCATATTACAGAACAGCACAACTCACTCTATTGCTTTCGCAGATATAAAGAAATTCATTTTGAATACATTCATACCTGCAGGTGCCTGAGCTGTGGTCGCGCGCTGATCGTTGGTGCTTTGATGCTGCTGCTGGGAGGGACAGCGCGCGAGAGGCACGAGCGCATCATTTCTCGCGCAAATACTCCCACTCCGTTATGATTGGTCTGACAATTTGGACGCTATCTTTGCCCCAAGCCACATCAAGGAAAACTGGAGTCAATCAATTGCGAATGAAGCATTAGAAGTTTAAAATATAAAGAAAGTAAGAAAAAGAGGGGAACGATTTAGAAACCCCTTAAACACTATGTTGTTTAAGTAACGCGCATCGAGAAGGTGCGCGCAATGTTAACCTATATGAAAGTGTCAGTGGTAAAAATATTTTTTTGCTGTTCAAGACTGATCAATGCAAAACTGTAGCAATAGCAGTTCAGTGTGGCTTGACAGCTGGTTTGAAGATATCAAGCCGTTCAACAGTCACTGCTGTGAATTATCTTATTGCTCCATCTAGTGTGAACGCTGTGGACTTACACGGAGAATTCCTGTTATGCAGTACCTCTACAGTGTTGTTATTGTTAAAACTAAAAGTATTAAAAAATGTTTTGAAATAAAATAAAAAATATTAAATGAAAAACCTAAACTTAAAAAAAAAACTTTTAGAGTCGTTGCCTGGCAACTAACTGAAATAAAAATTAATTTAAAGTCCCCCTGAAATCAAAAGGTATGTTTTTTTTAGCTTTTAGTATGAATATGTTAGCCTTAAGGTTACGAATAAGCTGGTGACAGAATGACAAAATTCGCATTTAGGAGATATAAGCATTCAAAACTTACAGTCTCTCACTTCCGCTAAAATGGATCACGGATTTTCATGACATCACATCGCACTTCAGATTCTCGTCAAATCTTCGGTCCAATCAAATGCTTTCTAGACTCTGAAGTCCCGCCCCCTCTTACACTCTTACCGACGCTGAAGCCTCGGCTGAAATCGGTCATTTGCTCACACATTTACTAGTTTTTTCTATATGGTGAATGGCACATAGTGCACTAGAGAATAGGGAATGATTCCGACAGTGTAAATATGCTTTCCGTTGACACAAATGAAGTCTGCTTTCACGTTGTGTCATCCGCAACGCGAGCAGTCTGCTCTGGTCCAGAGATAGGAGAGCACAAAGCGAATCATATGCGCGAGTCGGCACAGACCACAAAAGGTATCTGACCCATTTGAATTCTGCACAGAATGCTGTATATTAAAGCGGTATAAAGGACATTAGGAGGAGAAACGGTTAGAAATTAGAAAGAAACTGAGGTTTACAGAGTCTAACGGCTCTGGCCGAGCTGTAACATAAACGAAACGCTATTGGCTATTCAAAAAAGGGGCGGGGCTGTTCGATATATCGCCCTGTCTTCCTGTTTCAATTGAAATTACGTCAACACATTGAATAATGCTGCGCGTTCCAACACTCTTCAGTGGGCCTTTAAGCTTTAGAAAGAGGCTATTGAAAAACTAATAAAAAAACAAAGCAAACTTAAAATTAAAAGCTAATTCACTATATTAAGAAATGATATGATAAAATATAGACAATAGGCCTACTGAATTAACACTGCATCTTCAACTTTAATTTCTAAAATAATATATAATTTTAAAAAAACAGTATATTGCAGATTCACAATCCAAAATAGCCATGTTAGGACCATAGGACTCTTGTGGCGATTATAGCGCGACAGTGACGTTCATTAAATATCTATACAAAAACATAATAATTAAACCTATAGGCTACCCCTGAAAAATATTCACTGGAGTGAAAAATGTGACCTCGGTCTCCTATGATGGAGGCGTGAAAATGCACTGCATAGCAGGAATTAATCACACCTAAACAGAAAGTGGGTTTTGACAGCAATAAAGGGCAATAATTCCTTTCCAGTAGTAGCCTAGTGTATAGCCTACTGGCCTGTTCAAAGTTTAATTTCATTTTTATTTATTTTTTGTTGTTTTCCTGGTTTCATATGTGCTATTTACACATGGCCATATTGTGTCTCGGCAAAAGACCTACCTTGCAAATATTGTATAAGTTCGCTTCCGTGATTATGCTAATGTCGGGAGAAATGGTTGCTTGAGTTTCGAGGTCCCATCCATGCTTGGGCTCACAAACATGCTAATAGGCTATTCCATTTGGGAGGAGTAACGTGTACGTACGTGGCCGAGTGACTTCTTATTTTCAATCTCATACCACCTGAGGTAATTTCTCCAGTTTGCTTAAACTTTTAATGAGTATTTGAGCGTAAGGTGATTAATTATTAATTTTCAAGTCACTTATTGTGTTTTTTCGAACGACATATTCAGTTCGTGGCTTTGTGTGTGTATAACGTTATATCTCTCTCTTCTTTCTCTATATTCCTTATACAACCTTCTAAGTCATAGGGCTGGAGCCTATCCCAGTTTCCTAGGCCAGAGGCAGGGGAAAGCACCCTGGACAGATGGCTAGTCCATCACAGGGCTCTCTCTCACACACACAGGAAATTTTTCATTATTCACCTAACATGCATGTCTTTGGATGATATATAAAAAAAGTTGACAAACAATGTGTTTATTATCTTTATTTGAACAAAAAAATCCTACTGCAAGCAAGGATATACCAGGATTTTGCAAATAAAAAAAAAAAGCGTGTGCATCAGAAAGGAACTATGGCATTTGGAAAAAGCCCTATTATACACAAACAAACGGTTCAAAACATTCTGCATGCACCCCAACTAAAAGGAATTGTACTTGCAATTTACTTGCTCAAAAGCTTTATTATACCTATTTATACTTGAAAGCAACAATGAGAGCCATCTACTATAACTTGAAAATTATTTTCTCCTTAGCTTCAGTTATTAGTCGGCTACCAAACTAAAATACAGTAGTATTCTATTTCGTTTTAGTCACAGTTGTAACCTTTTGTTAAAGACAAACACAAAGTTTAAGCGGTTAAAAATATCTGGGCTCTCAATTAAGACATCCTGAGCAGCTTAATATGTAGGCTTCGACTTTAAAGGGTAGAAGAAATATAAGTACATTTCTAACATTTCTAACAAATTAGCAGCATTTCAATCCATAGTTGATTAGAGAGGTGAACACATGGCAGGAAAATATGAAGCGGTTACATTAACTTATCTACTTATGAATATTTAACATTAGTTAGACATGCTGTTCATATACAGATCAACCTCCTATGTATTTTACAGAGTCCATTGTCCGTTTATGAAACATTCTGTTTTTTTTGTTTTTTTTTAACTGTCGGAGAGAATACAAAATATAGTGGTATAATCCATTAACAAATTAATCGAAATTCATTTTGAGAGTTGTTTACTTTAAACATTTTGCCAAAACTAGTAATCAGTCAAAACTCATTCAAAATCAAATGAAGATCGGACACCATTTCTTTTACTACAGCGCCCTCCAGGGTAAAAAGCTGGAACAATATTTTTGGTGCACTTCTTTCTTGACTTATTCAAACCCTTTATTTTATGCAAAGGTTATCCCCTTTTTTCTACCCATAAGTCTGTCCATATTCCTTCCTCTTCTTTCGCATGGAGATAAACCCATCCATGGAATCCAGTGCAAATGTGCTACGTATTCTGAGAAAAAAAGTCTAAATGGAAAGAAAGGAAAAGTGAGAGAGAATCAAATGTCAATCCTCAAATAAATATGTAATAACATACCTATTTAATAATAGGAATGATTTAAAAGGGATAAATGTGTGAACTTTCTATCTTTAAGAACGAAGGTTCTTACTTTGCTTCTACATTCTGTCCTTTATAGAGATTATAGGTTATAAGAGTTTGAGCAAATGATATTAATTTCCATTTATAGATGAACTATCACTTTAAGGGAATGGACATTTACAAAAACTTCAAGCATCACTATTCTGTCGGCAAAACCGCAGGAGGCCCCCGGAAGTTTAAAAGGTCAGGTCAAAATGTGTAAAAGTTCAACACATCTACATATCTATTACAGAGAGCAGACGATGGGGAATCCCTCTCAGATACTATCTGCACCCATGCATTCAAATTAGAGAGTAATTCCTATTACAGTGACCTTAGAGGATTTGTCTGAGCACATGATGAGGGAAAAATAAGCACTGTGGCTTGCATAACAACAAATATTGAAACCAAATGTGCCCAATTTAGATCTCTTGAAACCACTTAAAAGTTTAAGAAATACAACTCAAAGTAGATCTCAATGCTGCTCGCCCATGAAAAACTTGCCATCACAATGCAAGAGTGGTTCCAGGTGGTTGCTTACTGGCCCAACTTAGTCTTAATATTTTGGTTTAAAGCAGACTTCCTCAAAGGTAGCTCTGTAGGAGGTACCTGTACTGCAGAGTTTAGCTCAAACTATAATCAAAGATTAGGACAAGCTAATCAAGGTCTTCAGAATTACTAGAAATTTACAGGTAGGAGAGTTTGATCAGGGTTTGAGCTAAACTTTGCGGGGCAGATTTGAAGAACCCTGTTTTAAAGCAAAGCCCCAATCCTAAATATGAGGAACTTGCTTTAAAAAAAGCACCTCTAACTAAGACAAGAACTGACATCCTATGCAGTCTTGTAAACATAAAACCTTGTGAAATGGCCGAATGTTTTATTCTGTTCAGCTTTTTATCCATAATAGGCTGGAGGAATGCTGCAAGCATATTAAGGCATGGAAGCTCACATCAGTTTGAAACCTTGCATCCAATTATAAGGGATTGGACCTTCATAGACATAGCCTAGGAAAGTCATCTTATTCAACAGTCTAAGATCACTATTTTTGGAACACTAAGTAGTGCTTTCTTAGGAGTGCCTAAGATGTCTAGATAAAATATTATACAGTGTTATTTACAAGCTATGGTACTCTGTAAATTGTTACTGACAGCATTTTAAATTAGATTCTTACATTTTCAGAGGGAAATGTGAGTGATGCTTCTCAGTACAAAACATTACATTAAGACAGAGGTGTCCAATCCTGCAGAGTTTAGCTCCAATCATAAATATACACCTGAACCAGCTAATCAAGGACTTAAGGTGACAATACACTGGGCAACTTTTTGAGCAATGTTGCTTGGGCACTTTCCTATTGAGAATGGACCGAAATTTGTTGCCCAAAGTATCCAGATAGAAACATTGCTCAAAAAGTTGCCCTGTGTATCATCACCTTTAGGGATTACTAGAAACTTCCAGGCAAGTGTTTTGGGGCTGGCTGGAGCTTAACTCTGCAGAATATTGGCCCTCCAGGAGCAGGATTGGACACCCCTGTGCTAGGGTGTTCTGGGTAGTTAATTCAGGATTTGCTAGGCAGTTACTTACTGGTCCAAGACAAAAGACTCAACCCCAAATTCTATATAATACTCTGGGGGCGTATTGGAGACTTTCTTAGGTCTTTTAGATATAAGTTAACTTAAAATTCTTCACAAATTTGTATTACAGAACCAAATCTTAACTTGATTTAGGATTCTTATCCTATATTACAAAATCTCATCTTATCTGTAGTTGGGAAATCTTAAACCACTCCATCGAGTTGGGTAATTGACTGTCAGGTCTGTTACCAAGCAACCAACGATGTAAACGCTAGATATTAAAATGGAGAAACAAAACAGGTGTGCTTTAAGTGCTGCAGAAAGAAGTTTTGATAAGCTTTGTAGAAAAAGGCAAAGCATATCACTATATTTCATGGGAGTCTGGAATTATTTATCAGTGTTTTGTCGTCAAAGTGCAGCACATCATTTGGGTGTTCAGAAAGTCACAATCAGACGTCGCTGTTCTTCATCTTGTTTCATTAAAAAATGTGATGCCATTCTCAGACAGGGCTATTATGTGATTTTTACAGTTGGCTTTCAAATAATTTTGAAGTTAGGACATCAGTGGGGTTGTCCTAAAGTTAGGACAGTTTTTAGGATTTTTTTGTCGAGTTAGGATAGTTCTGTAATACCCTTTTCCTATCGTAGTCAAGTCTATGGGAATTTTTTCCCACCTTTTTTATTGTCTGGAGAGTTTTCAAGTCTAATTGCTTAGAAAAGTAATAGCACATCACACCTGAAAACAAAAGATACTATTTTTGTCCATAACGCAAACGTCTAATGCTTAGGGTTAGGGCTTTAAAGCAAGCATCTTAAAGTGCTTGTTGAATGGCGTAACAGAGCAGCAACCTACCAAATGAGGGCCTTTGATCGAGTGCTTCTTCCTTGTAATTTGTCCCCACTTGCGATGGCAGTCCTGTGTCTCCGCCTGTGTGTCTCAAGGTAGACCTTTTTGGCAAATGCCCGGCCACACATATCACATGCGTGGAGGGAAAAGTTTTTTGTTACCCTAACCTCAGTGCAGGTCTCCTGGCTTCTGGTGATGGGTGGCCCCTTGATAACATTATGACTACGAGTGACATGCGGGTTCTTAGCTGCTTGAAGGTTCTTGTCTTGCCTATTTGGTGTGAGCGGAGACTCGAGTTTGCCTGTGTTAAGTGACGTTAGAGCAGAATGCTTTCGAGTGTTGGGGGATGTTGGGGATTCTTGTTTTTTTGTTTTGGGAGATATGAGAGGATCTTGTTGACGACTATTAGGGGAAGCCGGTGGGTCTTGCGTTTTTTGCTTCCCGCTACCCTCTTCTTTCGAATTTGTTTTCTTGTTTGAGTTATTCAAGATTGCATCGGCTGGCTTCTTCACAGCCTGGTTCTCCAAGGCAGGCATAACCTTAGCCAGATAGCGTGACGACTTCTTGTGCACCACTGTGATATGGCGGATGACGTCGCGCTTTCGCCGTGACTCGTATCTGCAGATGGGGCAGCGGTAAAACTTGATGTAGATGCTGTCATTTCCATCGGTGTGCAGCTCGGCAATGTGCTTACCTAGGTTCTGACTGGTACTGAACTGACGTTTACACAACCAGCAGTAGATCCTCTTGAAGTCAAAACTCACACCGTGGTTTCCCTCTTCCTCTGAAGCTTTTGAGAGAGACTCTTTCTTTGCATAAACCTTATCTTTTCTCTCGTGCTTCGATTTGGCCTTCTGAGAGCTGTTGTCTAGAACGGGCATCTTATGAACGATTCGCATGTGCCGCCTAAGCATTATTTGGGAGCTGTACTTGCGTTTGCACAGCTTGCAGCGACAATTTGTCAGGTTGTACTGTGTCTTATCTTGCTTGAGAGGAGAGCTTGGAGCTTTCGCTGGAGAAGGAGGATGAGTGTCAAGTAAAAGAGGCTGGCCTGGTCTTGTGGCAATGTCCGGTGTAATCAAATCCCGCTTTAAACCACGGTGGACCTCGTCAAAGTGGCGACGAACATTGGCTTTGGTGGCAAAGGACTTTTTGCACACTGGGCAGCTCTTTCCTGGAGAAGGTGGTGGTTCAACAGGATGCTTGTCCTTCACCATAGACAGCAAGCTGGTGGGAACAGTGCGCGTCTCTGTAAATTTGCGCAACTCCTCCATCCGCTGCCAATGCATTTTTCGGCAGTGGCGTCGCACGCTGCGTCTGGAGCTGAAGTCTTTTCCACAGAGACAGCAAGAGATCCTCATCTCCTTTATCTCAGAGGCGGCACTCTCCTCTTCTTCTTCCTCCCCTTCTACTGGCTCAATCTTTATTTGCTCTTCGCAGCTCTTACCTTCTTTAGCAGGTGGTTCTTCAGGTTCAGTTTCCATCTCGTCCTCAAAATCTGACTGTTGGACCTTTTTGGGTGCCAAAAGAGATTTGCGGCGATTTTTCTTCTCAGGTACTGGGATCACAGTCTCAGGGGTAGGGGCTGGGGTTTCTGGTGTGTCTTGAATTTCCACTAGTGCCACTTGTTGAAACACTGCATTGGGGTTGGTCTCAATGGCCTCCAGCTGAATGACATGTTTTTCTTGTTCTTTCTGTGGATAGATGGCTTGAAGAAGTTCTTTGATGGCTTGGCTCTGCCCACCTTGTGAAGGCTCTGCAGAAAGTCACAAAATATTAACCTTATTAATAAATACTGTTATATTCAGGGGCCCAATTGCAACAATTTGAACTACATTTTAACTTCTTTTGAAGAAATCATGAATGGTGCTTGCCCATGCAGAACTCAATCAGATTATTGATTGAGTTACTAGGGCATTGCTGGGCATTTGCTTGAGTGCTCTACAATTTTGGAACACAAAAAAAAATATATTTTGAAAAATGTGTTTTTCTCAGTGTTTTTGCCATGCAAAGAAAGTCAACAGCTGCATTTACACGAACCATAATGATCTGATTGTAATCAGACTACTACCACAGTCATAAAAAAAAAACGTAGTCACACTTGGTCACGTCATTCGGAATGAATAGGCCAAATCTGATTCAGATTGTAACGGGTGGTTTAAACCTTTTCTAATCTGACCAAAAGGACATGTAAACACTTGATCGGATTGAAAACCAAAAATGGAAAGTACAGCGCATGTGCAATGACGTAGAGATTGCGTAATGACTTATGGAATGAGCTGTTGTTGTTGTTAAATGGTGTGTCATTAATGACTGTCGTGTCATTCTAAAATTTTCCTTCCACACATTATCTGTGAAGTGGAGCAGGACAATGTCCCACTAGTCCTTTTTTCAAACTTTCATCCACAGACACCTTGTTTTGGGCACAGAAAAGGGCGTTTTTACTGCTTAATATAAGCAGCATGGAACAAAGCTTCATGTGCTCATTGTCTCCTAATTAGGACCCAAAATAGATAAATATCAAGTCTGCACTTTAAAACAGAGAAAAGAAGCAATTTAGGAGAACAGTATGTGCAAACAGTGGGAAACACTGTATATTTGTGCAGTGTGCGCATGTCAAAAAATCAATTCTGATTTGAAGCTTGTGACATATAATCCGATCACTTTATTTAGCATTCATGTAAACACTACATTTGGATTCATCAATTGGCATGAATAAATTCCAATTGAAACATAATGTGTCCATGTCAACATAGCTAATGGGGTACAATGTGTTTGGACCCCAATTGACTCTGAACAGTTGAAACATTCTTCAAAATATATTTATTTTCTGTTCTGCAGAAAAAAATGAAGTCATGCTGACTTTGAAACACTTTAAAAGTCAGAGCACTTAAACGGATGTACAAACCATCTGACTGAGGTTGTCGGGAACAGCAGTAGAGCTCCTTGTGAGTGACCAGATTTGGTAGACCACGGAACAGACTTCGACAGATTTTGCACTCAAATATGGTGTCAACCTCCTTCAACAGCATGTGTTTGAGTTGAGTTGTACCTGCAATAACAGCACATATTGAAAGCTATTATCATTAGACAATGAGGAAACACATTCATGTCAGTATATTGGAGGGAAATTTCATTGTTCAAAATCTCACTCAACATAGGTTTCAACTTTGTTTCTTTGTATAGCATTTCGCTTTCAGAAAATGTCTTGGTGCTGGCAAAATGTGTCGTGCCTGGTGAATAAAAGAGTCTTCATGACATGTATTTACTGAATGATCAAATCAGTGTCTGTGATTGAAGTACCTGAGCGAAAACACTCAATGATTTGAAGGATTCCTGACTTGGAGGTCTGGAGCTGCTGTTGAAGCAGGGGTGGATCACCGGGTTCAATCGAATGCACTAAAACAGAAAACATTTTAGATTATAATTTATGTAAAACATGTTTTTACAAAAGTCTTCTGTTGAAGTTCCACCATATATGTATGGGGATGGCAAAGGTTTTAAATCTGTTGTAGGACTAAGGGGTAAGGGACAAGACACCCCTAATTCAGACAAAAAGGCGGTGACTGCCTGCTCATGTGCTTGAGAAACTACTGACCCTCCTGCAGTGCCTGAACTCCACTTCACCAACACAAAGAGGGCACCAAATCTCATTTTGGTTTCACACCCCATGAACTTCACAATTCCTACCTGGATGCATTTCTAATTGCAACCTGGATGCATTTCTGCCTTTCATTTGCATTTTAATTTGAATAAAAGCCACATGTAACTAATCCCACATCTGTCTTTGCTCACCTACACATGATGCCAACTTCAGTGCATAACAGGAGGATGGATTACATACATACAGACCATGGATAATAATTATAGGAATTAACTCACTGCTTGTATAACTGAATTCGGACTATGATTAATGCAAATATGCAAAATCTTTAGAAAACCCTTTTTCTAGATGAAACTACTTAGTGTTTAGTTGTCAGAGAGGTTTCCAACAAAGACCGGAGGTAAATGAGGCCAGAACCGAGGCCAGGACAAATAAATTGTAGATCTATTTCCCCATGGACACAAGCATCTTTTGTTTTGTAACACTCCATCATTCTTTTGGACACCTGCAATACTCTATCATTGTTCCTTAAGGCAACTCTTCAGTACATTGATAGCAGTGATTTCGACTTTGTTATTTTCTTTCCATGGATGTCTACCAACTGAGAGTCACCTGGTAAAACAGTTTAATCTGCAGGGACTTTTGAGGATGTGTAAGTTACACCTTCTCATCTGATACCAGGTGTCTGAAAGTTATGGAGCACATTACATTAACAACTGGAACACATGATAATATTACATTAATTAAACAGGCTATTTAAAACCATCTGTCTACAGTTTGCTAACTTGTACTTTTTCCATTTAAATATATTAAAATATGTTCCACATTTCACAGTGCATTAGCAGGGAAATTTGACTATAATACATTAGTTTTCTCAAAAGTGGAAACTAAAAAAGTTAGTTAATGCAGGTTTAAAGGTACACTATGTAACTTTTTTTTACAAAGTCAATACATCATCAATCCTTCTTCCAAAACGTTTTTTCTTACCCTGATTCACTATGGTAAGCCTATTATAAGTGTTTATATTTTTAGACCCGTCGGGATTTTCACGGAAAATTGCATACATACGCCACTCGCCCGTGTGTGTCTTCTCATATCCGTAAATAGAGAAAAGTTTGACGCGTGTATGGTGTGGAAGAGGCAAAGGTCATCACAACGAGTGAGAAAGGTTGACATGGAGCAGCTAAATCTCCAACCTCCTGGGAATCACCCATTGTAAACAAATGCAGAATAGAGGAGCGTCTACTGGCAAAAAGAGAACGCGACAGAGCTCGTAATAAAACAAGAATCAACATTGGCGGTTTTTTTTTTTTGATGGCAAGAACTGAGATATTTGAAAAGTTGCAAAAGTGATGCAGAGATGGCGTTTTTATTAATCAATGGGGGAGTATGGTATTTTATTGAACAGATAAATTGTCATATGCAGCTCTCTAACAGAGTTCATTGTAAAGCATTATCTATTGTGAAGGGTCATTTATTTATGGTTGTTGTAGCGCTGTGCTGGAATATATTTTCAAGGAAGTACTGTGTCTATTAATGGGTAAAGCTACAGTAACATTTAGCTAGTCAGCTTGAGATCCTTTCCATCTAAACTGGTTATTTCTCTTAAGCCTGGGACATACCAACAGACCGACGACCGGCCGTCGGGCAACGTCGGACCGTTTTTAAGCGTTGGTCGCCGTCAGGTTTTTTTGGGCCGATTCAAAATGTAGAATCGGTGTCGGGCCGTCGGGCGACAGAGAGAACTCTGATTGGCTGTTCAGTTTAGTGAACGAGTCGAAGAATGAGAAAAATAGCAAAACAGTGATCAAACAAGTTTTAATTTTACTTCATGTACCTGAGCAAATGTTTAATATTAACGTGAGCTGAGTGGAATATAGAAAGTGATCAGCATGAATGATATTCAAAACGGTAAGCATGCGCTGCTTTGTTTATGGTTTGTGTATCTGCGGCGCCGGTCTCCCTTTCTGAATTACGAATACAGACTAATAATATATGCAGAACGCGTGTGCTGGCTGACAGTCGGCTGTAGTTCTCTTGGTGTGTTCATGTGCAGTTTTTTTGCCATGACGCAAGGCGTCGCCATTAGTTTGGTGTGTCCCTACCCTTAAGCCTAGTAGTGAATGTTTAGTGAGCAGCAGAATAACCATATTCATCCACACAGTCACGCAGAGCCAAGCACAACCAAAACAATGTTCTTCTGCAAAATGGACAAAAGTTACTTAGTGTACCTTTAAATAAAGGAAAATGTTAAACGTGTAGACATTTGCTTCTAGAATATTTGACATTTTTAAACATTTATTCTTTCACTTGTGTTTACACCTCAAATCAACAGCTCTATTTATCCAGCAAGAATAATGAGAGGGGTAATTGTGTATTAAATGTTTTTTATAAGCTATAACAATACAGTGTTGCTAAAACAACTCTTTTTGCTTTAAAAGCCCATCCTGATTCTTTTCAATGGGAAAGATTCGACTGGGTAACTCACTATCAGCCAGTATACGTGACTCTCTCTGCTTCAGAACAGCTTGTCTTTATTTATGGTCATAAATTACTTTAAAGAAAACAACTTCAGGTCACTGAAATTAGCAGCACTGTAGAACACAAACAACAACAACCTGACTAGAAATCCTATTCCAGCATTGATAATTATGAAAATATGTGAAAAACACATTGGAATGTGATTGTTCTACATTAACAACCAAGTCGCCACAAGACATTGCGTGTAAATCGAACTACATTGATAGATCTTTGCAATAAATGTGTAGAGAAGGCATAAATCTTGATTTCACAATGCATGTGGGTTGGCAACTAACTTTGATTATGCACAGATATCACCAAGAGGGAATAACACAACCTTGAATTATCAATAAAATGAGTGTAAAATACATTTAAACCCTGAAAGTCTACATGAAACCTGCCTTCTCAGCTAATTTTACTCCTGTAATGTGATGTATTTCTGATTCAACAAGAAAAAATTTAGGCGGGAGTTGATTTTATCCATTTGGAATTGATTGGATATCGAAAAGTGGGCGTTGCATACCAGAATGCAGCCAAAAACAAGAGCGATTTGCAACATTAGCCTAAAAGGAAATTTTTTTTTTTCCCCCTTTGGATTAACTTGTGCTGACAAATCATGCACAATCAGAGCAGGAATGTGTATTTAAAAAAGGAAACAGGGTCAGTTTTGATTTCATGTTGACTTTAAGGTGCAGAGTTCTTACCTGGATTTTTGCCATAAGGCTCTTGAGGGGCTTCTGTTGTTTGGCAACAGCAGGCCTGAAGTGTCTCAGTCTGGCAGCATTTGTCACTGGTCCGGCTTCCCTGCTCTTCACTGTTAGTAGCCTCCATCTCAGAAGCCCTTTATCAACTTAAAAGACAAATCAAAATGTTAATAAGTGGAGCTATTTCTTTTGAATGCTTTTTACTCCTACATGCCTCCCAAAATGGCAACAAGTTCTCCAGCAGCAGGATAAAGTACTAGCACAAGTTAAAATTCAAAAATTGGATATAAATTATATACACAGAATCAGAAATATTTGCTTGCAATAAGTTATGCAGGTATTTACAAAGGCAAACAGACATTACTGTCGCTGTGATGATCGTGTGATGATGAAGACCTTTCACTGCACATTTACCAAGGAAATAAATGTCAAGATGAGGCATAACGGCTATGTGCTAAAAAGGACAATATGAATTATGGAAATGTCTGTCATGCATCAAAAAACATCATAATTGCCCAGATGTAATGGAAAGAATAATGTGTGACAACAGGACAAACTGAAAAGAGATTGCATTCTTGATCACAAAGCTTTTAAATATTAATATATTGACTTTACAAAATCATGTCCACATAAACTTGTACATTAGTCAAATTAGTCTAAATTTAAACTAATATGAAATGTAGACTACTGTAACTTTTACAAAACACCAATATTTTGGATTCCTAAAAGTGGAAACCGACAACTATACACATATCAGAGTGGAAATAACCAAATAATCTCAATTTTAGCATCCACTGCGCTTACAAAAAAAAAAAAAAAAAAAAAATAGAATGTTCAATATAGCTTGTGCCAAAATACCATTATAGTAATTTACTACATTATGTTACTACAGTAAAACTGTGGTAAATTGATTAAAAAAGGTCATAAAATGTAGCTATTATGATTTTAGGTAATGACAAACAACATTAACTTATTGTACTACTTAGTATTCAACAGATTTTAGCTTAACAAATGAAGACTATACATTTCATATTTTATTTCAAAAGTTCTTCATTTTTATCCTTTTGCAGTTCACTTAAATAGTCTTGTGGCGTGACAAGTGCTTGACTCTTCATGTAAACGCTCTCTTTATAGTCGTAACTGTAAGCAGCAGCTGTAACTGTGGTATTTGGGCGCAAACTATGGTAAACAACGGTACCATTGTAAAATGTTTATTGATGTGCTTCGGTATGTGCCGTTGTTTTTATGTAACTCGTTTGAAAAGTGCTCATACCAGCGCAAATGAAATCTCTAACATGTTGTGTTGTGATTCTGAAGGACATACACCTGACCGCGCTGCTAGTGTCCTGCCCAAACATTCGCGAGGCAGGAAGTCGCGAGCGGTGCACGAAAGAACACGTGTCCGTGGCCAACTGAACAAATGAACATAATTATGCTTCATAATATCACCATTATGCTTCAATATAGCGCAATTCTACTGATGGAAGGCAAATGTGTTCGGTACGAGTCGTATTGTGGGTAGCAAATCAATAAGACCCGTGCACATCTTAGCATCAGGGTGTGCTCGTGCCTGAATAAGTACTTTGCAAACTTCATAACAATTAAATAATTACCAAATAAACACTAAAGCGTGATATCCGCGTGCGATTACAATCATAACAACCGTGAACGTGTTGAAATGACCATCAGCACCCAAAAGCATCAGAGGCATTTGGCCACGTGACCGGAAAAAATAATAATTTAAAATAATAGACACACGATTTTCCCAGTCCCCCCTGAAGCATTGAGATAAAACGCATTAAAGTGATTAAAATCACTATTAAATGGTCATTTAAATAATAAAACTCTAAAAATCGAAACATCTTGCTTGTTTGGAACCTTTACGGGGTCACATAGGCTCGCGAGCAGACTCACCAGACAAAAACATCATCATTTTACATCACGATTTTACATATCGATGCATTAACATACAGATAAAGAATAAGTTCGCACTTTTAGACTACAAAATTGCACCTACCATCTTTAAAAACATACTCACATTCACGAGCACCCATCAAAACACACTGGGTCCACAAGGGGCCAAATGTGAACAACGTAAAAAGTTGATACCCAAATTTAGCAGTGACACTCTCCAAAACGAAGCAAAAATATCCCATTGGAACGTCAGAATCACAAGGACAGACATATTAACATCAGTTCACACGTTTGACTGACTTATGATGGGAGATTGTGGGTGCATGTGTGCGGGAACGCGCGAAGCCATTGGCTGCACGAGCATCACCAAGTCCACAGTTGCTAAAAAGAGGCGTCTGACCACTAAAAAGAGAATGTATCCGAGACTTTCCCTCAGATAACATCGAAAACTGTGTGTTTGCGTTATTCATGGCTGTTAATGTCGTGCTAAAACCTGTTGGAATAGCCTGGGTTTGGGTTCTCCCCTATGCGCAATTTAGACACGTCGTGGCGCATACACACTTCATTTAGCCAAACTGTTTAAAAATGTAAACGCAGGTTATATCGCCGTGTTTTTTCGGATATTCAGGCTATTTAGCGTTTTCGTGAAGCAATTTGCATCGCTCCATTATTCTGTAAATCTCTTTTACACGGTTACATTGTCAGGCCAAATCTCCTCTATTGCGGACCACAATGGGCCAGATTAACTTGATGGAGAAGGAGAGCCCATGTGCAGAATGGAGCTTTAAAGCGGCATAAGAAGGACCGATGCTTACCAGGGAGTGAGTGCGGCGTAAAGGCGGGCTGACGCGAGAGGCTGATACAAAAGACGACGTTGCCACTAACTTGCAGTGCTTTCCGAACATAAACCCAACACAATATGTAATCGCGTCCTCAAACAGTGACAAACCGAACACATTCGAGAGGATTTGCACGATTACAGGGCACGTACGAATGATAAAGTGCTGCGCTTTGCGGCGCTGTGCCATCTTCCCGAAGCCGCTTTGGCGCACAGGTCTGGTGACCCTTCCGCCTTTACGCGTCCTCTCCTCTTCGGTGTTTTGTTATGAAGTGCCATTTTCACTCCCAAGTAGGCCTGTGGACTTACTCTATCTCCGCGGGCAGTCGTGGCGAGTCCGAATCAACTCTCGCTCTAATTTAAGCGCTCAGAACAAGTGCGTTTTCCCCGGTTGCACAGCCAGCACGAACGGTGACGCCATTTTCTGTTAAGAACAACCACGCTCGCGCAGGATAGGAAACGACACTGGTCCGCTGCTCGATTCCGGGCCCGAGTGGGCAACTCCCGCGGCTGCAATCAGCCGAGATGTGTTCGCAGAGTTCTTACCTTTCGGAAATACAATGCTGGCTTTCGAGTTAGGATGGTCGAACGCGGTCCGGAGGTTGTTTCTCTCGCCTCTCGCGCTGACGCTGCCCTCTCGGAAGCTGCCTTTGTGCACCGCGAGGACCTCTCGGCGGAGAAGCGGCTGTTGCGCAAAGGTGCAATGGATGTTCAAGACCACCAAAATGTGGCACCCGATGTTGTCGCCGGGTTGGTGCTTTACATATGACCCCCCACAACCCGTGACTCTAACTGAGGAAATTAACGACCCGTTTTAATTTCACACACCCAGATAAAACCGTTGCAAATGCAGCGATTCCAAACCCAAATTTAAGGAGTCTTGAATTTGGCGATTAAGACAGCGAATTTATGTGAATTTACAAAAAAAAAAGTTTTTATTCAAATATCCTTCCTAAATTATATAGTGATATTTAATCTTTAATTTAATTTATTTATGAGTGATTCTACAATTAGAGGAACTTTTAACTACTTCTAGAAATCTAGAAAAACTTATTCAAAGTTTGTTTGTTAAACATTTATTTGTGCTGGAATAACACCAGGCCTTGGTCAACCTTTTAATGTGTGCTGTTGTTGATTTCTGATATTGCTGTGAGATGGTAATGACGTCGAGGGAATGACGTGGCTTTGCTAACACAATAAGTGAGTTAGCGGCTAATTACCTTTGTTTTACAAAGGGCTAAATAAAATAATAATAATAAAAAAAAATCGTTTCTGAATTAAAATACTTAAGTAATAAGCAGTTTTGGTAATGACAAATACACCTACTCAGATTATTTTTAAATAAATAAATAAAATTAATGACATTTATGTTCTTCAAACTCTCAAGAGATGTGCTTTCCTGTCAGTTATTGTTTACATCATAACCCAATTAACTTCTTTTATTTTATTTTATTTTACTTCTTGGTGTGTTGGTAATGCCAAAAGTTATAGTAAATCTTTGCTGTTGTTTTTGCTGTTGTGTTAAACTGTGATTATAAATGCCAAAAGATGTTTTCAAAAATTTTTTTAAAAAAGTGTACATTTAAAAGGGAAACTAGAAAGTCTGGGTAAGAGACATGCCCAAAATAAAGAGAAACTGTGGCAGATGTGACATTTCAACTCTTAAACATTTGGTAAAAGTAATTAAAGAAGCACAATAGAGTATATACTTTTCTTTAAAGTGGGTATAAATCAATTTCATTCTATTTTTTTAGAATAGTTTTTTCTTCTTCTTTAAAATCATCCAGTGGATAGAATATTGGATGGAATATTTCTCCTAACTGAAAAAATCACCTTTATATTTTTATTATTATTTATTTTAGGCCATGAAGGTTTGCAATTTTAGTGTCTATTTTAAGTCTGTTTAAAGGGTTAGTTCACCCAAAAATGAAAATGGTCATTAATTACTCACCTTCATGTTGTTTCAAACCTGTAAGACATTCAGCTACTGAAGACGTATTTAAAACAGTTCATGTGACTACAGTGGTTCAACCTTAATGTTATGAAGTGACGAAAATACTTTTTGTGTGCCAAAAAAAGACTTTATTCAACAATATCTAGTGATGGGTGATTTCAAAACACTGCTTCATGAAGCTTCGAAGTTTAACAAATCTTTTGTTTCGAATCAGTGGTTCAGAGCGTCACGCCCCCCAGTAGTGAACCATTGAAATTTCTAAACACTTATGACACAGCGAAGCCTCGTTTACTGAAATCATGTGACTTTGGCAGTTTGATATACGCTCCGAACCACTGATTTGACACAAAAGATTTGTAAAGCTTCAAAGCTTCATGAAGCAGTGTTTTGAAATCGCCCATCACTAGATATTGTTGAATAAAGTCATTATTTTGGGGGTTTTTTTGGTGCACAAAAAGTATTCTCGTCGCTTCATAACATTAAGGTTGAACCACTGTAGTCACATGAACTGTTTTAAATATGTCTTTAGTAGCTTTCTGGGAATCTGAAATTGTTAATTATCTTGCTGTCAATGGAGGCCTCACTGAGCCATCGGATTTTATCAAAAAGATCTTAATTTGTGTTCTGAGGATGAACGAAAGTCTTACGGGTGTGGAACAACATGAGGGTGAGTAATTAATGACAGAATTTTCATTTTCGGGTGAACTACTTGTAACAGAGCGAACACTTCACAAGCATTCACAACTTTGAATTGTAGCCATCATAATTAGCATTACATTGTTCTTCCCATTGAACTGTTAATGTAAGCAGTTTTCTGTCACTCTCTCCAATGGGCTTTTGCATTTTGTCAGTGTAATTGGTTACAGTTTTGATTAAATGTTCTCAAAGGTAAACTGGTGTCCAGTGATAAATGTGCTACTTGTGTAATTTATATTTTTTCACATTAGTAAGACTTTCTCATGCGTGATTTGCATTAAATACAAAATATCAAAACAAGAGGCATCTGCAAATAAATGCTGCTAAAACTAACTCCACTTTTACTAATCATTTTGCAATTTAACCATGGTGTTTGGTGATTTTTAGTGGGTGTATGAAGTCAGGTCCCTTCAAATCCACACAGTCCTAGAAGAGTAACCACAGGTGTGGTTCATTACATTAACTATCAACATGATCCACTGACGTCTGATAACCACTAAGGGTACGTTTACACGACAACAATGTCCTAAAAACGGAAAAGGTTTTCCATTGTGTTTTTCGGGTACAGACAACAACATTGCCAAAATAATCCCTGTTCACATTGATCAGCGAAAACAACTAAAAACGCTGTATTATTCATAGCAGGCCAGTAAGAAAGAAAGTAAAAAATGACTCGCCTATGAACACATAATACGAATGTGCATGACTTCGCCGTTTTTAAAGCCTGTTTTCAAAAGCTTGCATTTTCAGGCCCCTAAAATGCCGTTGTGTAAATTAACGGCCAAAACGCATAAAAGGTTTCACATTTTTTGTTAAAAATGGTGTCGTGTAAATGGCCCCAAAGTGTCACAATTCTTTTTATCTTTACTTTGCACAGTATATTTACTTGTTTATAATTTTAAATCTACACTTTTTTGTGAAATGCTTGGTTTGAAAAGTTTTATTTGTGCTTTTAAAAAAAATAATATAGTTTTTAATAAACAATTAAAAATAATAAATACAATTATTTTAAAATATTAAATAATAAATACTTTTTTAAATAAAATAATAATAATAAATAATAAAAGGGTAGGAATGTAATGTGACATGCACACATTTATATATTTTCTATAGTACACAAAGTATGGAAAAAGTTGAAGAAACTTTTTTCTTCAGGGTTATTCTTCAGGGTTTTTTCTTGTCGATGACACAACTAATGGTAATTTCCCTTTGTTTCTGTGTTAAAAGGATAGTTAACTCAAAAATAAAAATTCTGTCGCCATTTACTTTCAGTGGAACACAAAAGAAGATATTTTGAAAAACATCTTGGTCAATGTAAAAAAGAATTGAGATGAACCCAATGGCTGTGGGCTATAATATACTTTTAAAACACCTTTTTCATGACGCATCAAGATTGTGTATACTGAATACAAGTTCTACTTTTTAAAAAACAATAAAAGCTGAATGACATTTGTTGAACATTACGATAATTAACATCTGAAAAAGTCAAGAAAGCAATACTGGACCCCACTGACTTTCATTGGGTGTGTCTCTCTTGTTCAGTAGTCAGGGCACTGATCAGGGAGTCGGCCATTTTGAGGGCTGTCTCAATCGCAAAATCCTTCCAGTGCACTGACACATTCCTTCCCTAAAAAGTCCCACAATGCACTGTGAAAACCAGGTATTCTCACCTGGTTTTCACAAAGCACGAAACAAATCACGTAAGGCAACACCTACACAGAATGGCACGCGATAGATGTTTTTTTAAAATACAAGCCATTATTTAATTATATTTCAGCATAAACACATCGCTAGACAGAGGTAGTGAACATACTCTAGCTAACATTTATCATTTATCGGTGGCTGAAATGTTGCTTGTATGTAACAAGCAAAGTATTTGTCATACTGTACTTTAAATAACATTAAAAACATAACATCAGAAAGATATCAGTTCTACTGTTGATCATAAATACCAGTAGTGATGTTGTACAATAAGGATGTTGTCATGTCCCCGGAAATAGAGTCATTGGTGTCCCAATGTGTAGTGAGCCAGAGTTCTTACTGTCCTTACAAGTGCCCGAATTCATGTGCACTATATACTGATTCACGACCTTGGAAGCTAGGGAGCTGATTGAGACGCACCCATAGTATGAACAAAAACAGTTCATGGTGACAGAAGTTATATATATATATATATTGGGACACCTGCCTTTATGTGCACATGAAATTTAATGACATCCTGTTCTTAATCCGTAGGGTTTAATATGGAGTTGGCCCACCCTTTGCAGCTGTAACAGCTTCAACTCTTCTGGGAAGGCTTTCCACAAGATTTAGGAGTGTGTTTATGGGAATTTTTTACCTTTCTTCTAAAAGCGCATTTGTGAGGTCAGGCACTGATGTTGGACAAGAAGGCTCGCAGTCTCCGCTCTAATTCATCCCAAAGGTGTTCTATCGGGTTGAAGTCAGGACTCTGCAGGCCAGTCAAGTTCCTCCACACCAAACTCGCTCATCCATGTCTTTATGGACCTTGCTTTGTGCACTGGTGCGTAATCATGTTGGGACAGGAAGAGACCATCCCCAAACTGTTCCCACAAAGTTGAGAGCATGAAATTGTCCA
The DNA here is from genome assembly GCA_037101425.1 of Elopichthys bambusa. NCBI lineage: Eukaryota > Metazoa > Chordata > Actinopteri > Cypriniformes > Xenocyprididae > Elopichthys > Elopichthys bambusa. The sequence continues at coordinate 14,729,345 of CM074455.1, forward strand.
AAATGTCTTGGTATGCTGAAGCATTAAGAGTTCCTTTCACTGGAACTAAGGAGCCAAACCCAACCCCTGAAAAACAACCCACACCATAATCCCCCCTCCACCAAACTTTACACTTGGCACAATGCAGTCAGGCAAATATATATATATATATATATATATATATATATATATTTTTTTTTTTGTAAATATATATGTGTGTGTATGTATGTGTATCAAGGGAGGCAGTATCTCCTCAAAAGAACTGGATGAGAAAATAATCGACATTACTAAAATATAACAATGCAAAAATTACAAAATAAAAAGTGTTAAGGTCACTCGTTTTTATGAAGTAACACTGTCCAACAGCAACACCCTTAGGTAAAGTTACAGCAGGAGGCTTGCCTCCTCTGTCCCCATTGACTTATAACAGACACCTCAAAGTGTGCGGTGAGTTTAGTGGGGGGTAACTGAGAATGGATGGGGGAAAATCACGTGAGAGGAGGCAGTGCCTCCATCACGCTATGATTGGATATGATCGGTTATGATCGGTTATGATCGGTTATGATCGGTTATGATTGGTTCGCGCGACAGATCCTGTCTTTTGTTTTTGTGCGCATTCCGTGTTTGCTAATCAGCCTGAATGAAGACAATAGCCATGTTTTCATTACAGATTTTCACGAAACTTTTGCAATATTTTCTAAATATCGATAAAAAACGATTGTGAAATGATGGCGTTTTCATTAACCAATGTTATGCGACTTAAACGTCTTTTTTTCCTCCCGCGATAAGTCATTACATAAATCATGGCAACGGATATTGGTAGGTTTATGTATATCCCAGCCACTGCACTAGCCATTATTTTTAATCAAAGGAGACGTAGGCATGTTATCCAAGCATTTATGGCAAGGAAAGCCCCTTATACTTGAGAGCGGCCACGTATGAGGTGTTTCTGGGTGTTTCTCCCTCCTGTCTGCTTCGAGGTCTTGATAAATTGTGGTTTTTCTTTGTTGTTTAGAATCCAGTAGTCCCGTAATACTTTTGTCTTTTATGAGTTTAATGAAGAACTCCCGTCTTCTGTCTTCTGTTCAAACATACAACCCACTTTAAAGAATGATCAACTTTTACATAAGGCAGGTGACCTGTAAATGCGAAAAAAAACTGTTTCCATTGCAGTTTTGCTAAATATTCCTTTTTCGAATTGCCTGAAAACCACCTTATGAGAGCATAGAAATGTTTTTGCGATATATGGGAGTTTTTGCAAAATTGACTTGTTTCCAATTTGCGCAATTTAAAGGGTAATGGAAACGTGGCTAATAATGGTGTTAATGGGAAGACTAATTAAAAAGTAAGTGAACCGCTCAGCCACTTAGATATCACCGCTTTATGTCACGTCAAAGTCAAACTTGAAACGGCCTGAAAACATGATGAATGTGGCTTTTTTTTTGTGAACAATCAGCTTGGTGAAATTAAAGGTCTTCATGTCTGTGATCAGTGCATAAAAGCTTGATGACTGTTTAAAATAAGTTGACTATTAAAAAGAAAAGCTGAACATTAGTTCACAAATAATATATATTGTTTAAATTGTTACTGCCTTTAATTATTATTCTGGAATAAATGTATAAATGCGTAAAAACACTAACTTGATGAGATGCATACTTGGTTTTAATAAACAGAACATTACATAGTGTAAAAATACAAAACAGAATTGTATTTGGTCTCTCTTTTTTATGTACTGTTTATTTAACTAGGAAAAATAAGTGTAACAGGGACATTTGATATATAAAAAATTGTCTTTGCCTCCTCATTTTAAAACACCATTGCACACCACTGATGTGTATATATACACACACACAGACATACACACACGTATATTTCCAAACGTTTATGTTAGATGCGATTATATATATATATATGGGGGGGGGGTTGCATATAGTAGAGGGTTAAAACACTCATATAATAGCTCATGTAAAAATAAAACCCATGTTCATAACGTATGAAATAAGGCACAAGGTCAAGGTAAGTTGGCTTTAGCTGCTACAAATTAAAATAAAATAAATAAATAAAAAACACTTTTAATGTGAGGTCGTGGTTACAACTCACTCAAACTGTAATATTGAGGCTGCCATAAATTATTCAGTATCACTGAATAAATATGAAGAAACAAAATATGATTCTGCTTTGTTGTATATTTGTTCACATTTTAATTTTATTTGTGGTATTTATTTTGTTTTGTCATATTAGAGCTGTTTAGTTGATCTGGAAGTCATCACAAAAGTTACTTTACAGATACTTTTTTTAAGGACAGAGTTGTTGATTCACCTATAGCTGGAATGTTGCTGCACTTCTGGCAAGCCCTTCTGTCCTAAACAGAGAAATCTGGATTAACTATGAACAAAATAAACAATAATCTGCCCTATTCAAAGGTATAATATACTTCTCATATAAATAAATATCTAAAAATACGTGGGCGTATAGTGTATGCATTAGATATTAGGCCTGAATTCAGAGCCTTTGAATCTTCAAACGATCACATGACTTTTTTAAGCAGTAGTTATACTTACGCCTCTCTTATGAACGTCTCTTGTGATATCCTGTCATCACTGGCTCCATCCGGGAACTCATTGAAATTCTTGATGCCAAGTGTCTTCAGTGCTGCGGGGAAGCAATGTTGAGCGTATCATACTGAGTCAGACCACAAGTATAACTCTTATACTCATGAATTATAAACAAAACAACTTAATGGAAGTATTCTGAGAAATCTTCAGAGAAATTAGGGTTAGTGTTTCCCCATGACTTACTACATGTAATATAATAAACCAGATACAGGATGTAGTCAAATTATTAGATAAATCGAACATCCCTGTTTGTCGCCATTACACAGGCCTATATGTAGAATCAAAATTTTGCTATTTTTTAAAAATGGAAATATCACTCACTGTCTGTGTTTTCTCAGATTATTTATGCATTTGTTGAGAAAATAAAGAATTATTGGTAACACTTTACAATAAGGTCTCAATTTTTAACAGTTGGTGTATTAACTATCATGAACTAACAATACACGAGCAATACATTTGTTACAGTATTTATTAATCTTTATTAATGTTAGTTGATAAAAATCCAGCTGTTCATTGTTTGTTCATGTTAGTTCACAGTGCTTTAATTAATGGTAACAAATACAACATTTGATTTTAATAATGCATTAATAAATGTTGAAATTAACATGAACTAAGATTAATTAATAAATGCTGTAGAAGTATTGTTAATTCATGTTAAAGGGATATTTCACCCAAAAATTAAAATTATCCCATGATTTACTCACCCTCAAGCCATCCTAGGTGTATATGACTATCTTCTTTCAGACGAACACAATCCAAGATATATTGAAAAATATCCTGACTCTTCCAAGTTTTATATTGGAATTCAGTTATATTTATACTGAATGGAGGACAAAAAACTGCATCTTTCCATCACAAAAGTAATCCATACGGCTCCAGGGTTAATAAAGGCCTTCTGAATTGAAGCGATTCGTTTTTGTATGAAAAATATACATATTTAAAACTTTATAAACGAATAACTAGCTTCCAGAAGATGATACTGCGCAAGTCGACTTGCGCCAAATGAGTAATCCTCTGAAGCGATGTATGACGCAGGATGTAGGAGTATCATAAGCTTAGATGCCTCTCACGGTTTAAACAAATAGGGCTGTGCAACAAAATCAAGCTCTTCTTCTCTTATATCGAAATCCTCTGACATTTCTCTTTAAAATTTCTCGTTTTAGACCTCTAATTCGTGACTGGTGTCTTGTTTTGCTCTATCCTCTCAGCTTCCGGGTTCGTCATTGCATCATGTGTCAGGTCAGAGGTTACTCTTCTGCCGGAAATCGTGTACGGCCGTCTGTCGGAAGCTGGTTATTATAGTTAATAACATTTTTAATATGGATATTTTTCTTACAAAAACCCATATTAATTATTTTTATGATGGATGGATGCATTTTTGGGGCCTTCAAAATCACGCCCCCTATACAGTACCATATACAGTACAGTACCACTATACAGTAAAGCTAGGAAGAGCCAGGATATTTTTAAATATATCTCCGATTGTGTTCGTCTGAAAGAAAATACATATACACGTATGTTGGCTTGAGGGTGAGTAAATTATGGGATAATTTTCATTTTTGGGTGAACTTTTAACTAATCTTTTAACTGATCCCTTTAACTAATGAAACCTTATTGTAAAGTGTTACTGAATGTTTTGTCTGTCATCCTGCTCAACCCTGTAAACATATGATTAAAAAATATAAAAATGTATTAATAAAAAAAAAAAAAAAAAAAAATGTCTTACATTTTCACGAACAAATGGCATAATTAACCATTATTTACTGGTATTTTTGCTGAATCAACAGCTATGAAGCCAACTTATATAATATAATATATTCTAATATAATAATGTGATATGCTCCATTCAGAAACATGCCTGTTGGTACATTTTAAATTTATTTTCATACATATGGCAGATACTTTTATCCAAAGTGCATTCATTCGCATTTTACTATTATTGTTTTGTTATTAAGTGTAGTTACAGCACTGCTTTACCTAAAGGACAGAGGCTTTCACAACCTCTGCAACATTATAAGAGATTTACCTTCTTTGTATTGTCCATAAGTGATAAAGCCTTGATTGGAAGGATCCAAGACTCCAAACAGCGCATCTAAGTTGGAGTCGTTAAAGAGGCACGGAGTGATTCCTAGACGAGCTTTGGAAAGCTTGAGCTTTTCAAGTTGGTCGATCAGAAATTCCTTTGGGCGATCTGTAATGGCAGGATTCATGAGACTGGGTATTAAGTTGGTCTTTCTTTACTGTTTTATCACAAATTTAACCGTAAGTAAGCAACAACCTTAGATTTCTACACACTACAATAAACACTCTCAACACTTTAACTAGGTAGACGGTGATCTACCAAATCTACTACGAGACGCGTCAAAATTCTGACCTGGTCTGTAGAAGAAGAGCATACTAGTTAAATTATCCATCAGCTCAATAATTTTGTGTTTCTCGAGGTATTCTGCTGCCTCGTACTCCCGCTGCGATGACATCTTGGGCTCACTGTCCGTCTGCAAGTTTATCGCTGTTGCTGTGATACCGCGCATGCGCAGCGGAGGTTGCAAAAGTCAGTAGCAAGAGTTACAGACAGCTTTATTCATTACTATTAATGATTTATCATGTCTTCATTAAACTGAAGTGAGTGAAGTGAAGACAGGAGAACATTATTATTGCATTTCACCTCAATTTTTGACGAACATTTACGAAGTTGCATTTAAAGGAATAATTCATCCGAAAATATACACACCCTCATGCTGTTCGCTTCCAAACATGAAGTTTATCTTTTCTTTTGTGTAGCTCAAAATGAGATGTTAGGCAGAATGGCAGCTTCAGCCACCATTCTATCTCGTATATGGAGAAAAAAAAAGATTTAATGAAAGTGAACGAATGATTACTGAAGCTCTAAATCCCTCACTTGCTCCATTTTTGCTCAATTTGAATGAACTATTAACCCGACTTCCGGTGTAATCCTCTTCAATCTATGCTGTTTCTCGACAGTGAGGGAAACTAAAGTCAGCCGTGCTATATGGTCGTTTTTAGATTGTGTTACCGGCTTCCCTATAATTTACATTTACATAACTTTCGAGTTTTGTATAATATTAATACGTTAATTTTGTATTATTACTTTGTTTAATATAATAAATAAAACTGAATGAATAAAATTAGTTACTATATCGAGAAAAAAAATTAAATGTGACAAATCTAAAATATATTATTGAATGAATGTTTAAGAGAAATCTGTGCACACGTCATTATGCCCTTTTTTATTCTTTTGTAATTTTTTTGTCTGTTACTTTTAACTTCCACGCACACGAAAATGAGCACAAGTAGTTACAAAATCCCACTTAAGTAGTATTGTTATACTTGTGAAAAAAAGTTTCCGAGTATCAGTTGCCTTATCTAACCACTAGAGGGAACTGTTTCTTGCGTACTGTATAGGATATGTGAGAGAAAGTACACGAGAAACTGACTTCATCCCCACTTTATTCAAAGGTATTTATATTATATTATATTATATTATATTATATTATATTATATTATATTATATTATATTATATTATATTATATTATATTATATTATATTATATTATATTAGTATTAAAATATTTGCTTTACGTTTGTTGCCGAGGTATCACACACACACACACAATATATATATATATATATATATATATATATATATATATATGAAGAACAAATGTACAACATAAGTAATATAACTAGAAAGTATATATAACTAGAAATGAAAAATTTAACCAATTTTAAGATAAACAAACAATAAAATAATAAATAAATAAATAATATTTAACATTACATCTCGACAAAATAAAGTTGTACTTTTAACAAAATAAATTGAAAAAAAAGGCAGCACAGGTTTACCCTCTTAGAGTTGTTTAAAGATTAAATAATTTGTATTTTTGCTCGAGACAGTGAAAATGGGCTTTTTATTTTCTACGATGAATCTGAAATATATGAAGAAGTTTCTCCACGTTGAGTAACAAGCTGGTTGCGTGACATCATCAGGCAGCGCCTCTGACCACTTTGCGTACTGCGCATGCGTAAATTGACTAGTCCTTGGACACACCGATCACTGTAGGTGAAGCTGTCTCGGAAGGGACGTACTGTCAAAATGCAGACTTGGAACCATCTATACCGCACACTCGCCACGGTAATGACTGTTTATTTGCCCCAGTACACTGTACTTTGAATATACCCATAGTCCATTAGAATAAAAAGAGAGCGTTTTAGACAAAACATGCAATGTTATTACTGTGTAGGCCCAACATACTAGCTTGTCTGCGTGACACAGTTGTCAGCCCATGAACACAAACGAAGCAGAGGGAGTTTATATATTTAGCGACATGAATTTACTTGTATCTATATCTCATTTATTGAAGTGTATCTCATTCATCATTGGCTGAACTCGCAGGGGCGTGTAGTTGCATTTGCTGAGTCCGTGGAGCTTTTTGATCAATTGCCATATACGTCACATAATTCTGATTCAGATGAATTCCAAATATTCTACCTTTTTTAGCATCATAGGCGTGTTTAAATACAACACTTAGTGAGCTGCCCTACCTAGAATGTGCCAGCGATGCCAAAAAAGTGCTGTCTAGGTTTTCAGACAGACATATTAAGGGGAAAGTTTGGGGGAAAAGTGATAACATTTTAAAATAACATTCTTACTCATACATGTGCTGTCTTACAGTTCAAGAATGTGGAAGTTTTTTTATATAACTAATTATGGCTATTTGGGGGTTATCAGTACTAGACTGAGCAAAATATTAACCACAAATTGGATAAAATAAATATTGCTTGTGCCTGTTCACTGTAATGAATTAAAACTAAAGAAATAAAAACCCTAAGAAAAAATATTTCATATTTTTATTTTAATATTGAATCATTTTGTAATATGCTTTTGTCATTTTATTTGTTTTTGTTACAAATATTTAAGTTACTTATCATATATATATATATATATATATATATATATATATATATATATATATATATATATAATATATTTAGTTATAGTCATTTTAAAACTTCAACTTTTTTTTATTTCAGGCAACATTTTTCATTTAAGTTTAAATATATCTAATACTTTATATGGAGACATTTGAGGCCTGGCACAGAATTTTGGATTTTGCCTTTATTGCGACATAATTATGCAACTGTTTAATACTCATGATTAACTTTGTTTTGACCTTTATTGCTTTAAATGTAATGTTTATTTTCCTCTTTTTTTGTCTTTCTCCCTTTGGATTGTTTATTTTACTATAAAATGTATTCAGATAAGAGTATCAAAAGAGTATGGAGAACGTATACCATATCTGTATTATAAAATAAAATAATTTTGTTTCTGTTTCTTTTGAACAATACAGCGAGGTCAGCACCTTCCCTGCAAGCTGCACGGAGCCACAGTCTTGTCTGCGAGAACATATGCTGACAAAGCAGCAAGTAAGATGACTTAAAATCATATTTGAATGTATTAATTCATAGTGCTGTATTAACAAATCCTCAGCCATGAACTTAAATTATACGAAATGCTTTAATATGAAGTGATATTTAAATAATAATTTGTTCTGTCAAAGTTGATGCTGATGTCACAGTTGTGGGCTCTGGGCCTGGAGGATACGTCGCCGCCATCAAAGCCGCTCAGCTTGGTTTTAAGGTATCCGTTTGACACCCGGTTCACAGATATCCTCGGCTTTTGTTTTGACTGCACTGGTAACAAGCATCTTTCTCTCACAGACAGTATGTGTGGAAAAGAACGCGACCCTCGGAGGGACGTGCTTAAATGTGGGCTGCATTCCGTCAAAGGTTTGTGATTTTACAAATGCTTTTCCAAAATGCTTTTAACTATGGTTAACTTGATTTTTTTTTTTTTTTTTTTTTTTGCCTTATTAAGGCTCTGCTGAATAACTCGTACCTGTATCACTTGGCACATGGGAACGATTTCGAAAGCAGGGGCATTGAAAGTAAGTTCAAGTGTAAACATGCGATATGTGTCCACATAAACATCTTTTATTGTGACTTGAACATCAAGCCAATAGATTTGAATGTTTTTCTTCTGGCAGAGGACATTTATAATAAATGTAATAAATTATAGAGGATTGTGGGTATTTTAAAGTGCCCCTATTATTCCTAATGTTGTTTTGGAGGTCTCCAACAATAGTTTTACATGCAACTAAGGTCAAAAAACACTTTAATTTTCTCATAATATACATGGCAGCATCACCTCTTTTCTCACAGTGTCTGAAATGGTTTGATAAAGGATCACAAACCCCTCCTTTCTGAGAGCCTACTCTTCTCTAAATGGTCAGATGGCCCAGTCTGTTCTGATTGGTCAGGGCTGCGTTCAGACAAAACATTGCAAAACGTTTTTTAAACGGAAACGGTAGTGCGTTGAACACCCTGTTCTGATCACGCAAGAGTTGCAACTATGGCAGCTGAGAAGATCATTCTTTTTTTCTTTTTAAAGAATTGATATTAGGGCTGCAACAAACGATTATTTTGATAATCGATTAATCGACTAATCGTTGATTATTACACTGATTAATCAGTAGGCTTTGTTCGATTATTCAACTAGCAATTAGTTAAAATATTGAGTTATACTTTAACAAATAAATAAATCAAGGAAATCTCTTCAACTTTTGAAAGTGTATTTTTAATGAATATTTTTTTTGAAAATGCTCCTCTCTAGATTTCTTCTTTTTTTATCGAGTTCATGGTCACTGAATGGCTTTCCTGAGGTAAATGTAACATTTTGTGATATATTTGTTAATGACGTCTTTCTGTGGTAGAAACTTTGATTGTGATTACATTAGAGATGGATTCATTTCAGTAAGTTGTACTGTATCTTTCAACATACTTTTTGATGTTCATTTCATGCTGAAATAGCAGAGGGGAAGAGATATGTTCACGTGCCGCTTGACCTGAGGTGCTACAGCGATCTGTCACTACACATTAAAGAGTGCCAAAACCACATGTATTGTTTGAATCCTGCAGTAAAATTGACAGAATTTAAAAGCTGAGACTTTGTTTTATATCGAAAGTAACCTGATCGATCTCTTCTGTCGGCGCGTTGTCTGTGTCCACTTTGCTCTGCTATGTATTAGAAAATGGATGTGTGGCGTGAGAAAAGTGAGTTTAATGAGAGTTGGTGGCCCTGCATGACAGCATTTTTTGTAGTTATGCTAAACGTTATGTTTATGTTTTATGCTATGTTAAACTCCCACATTTTATGGGTTAGCCTTCGTTTGCACTATGCACTCCGAAGCACCGTGTCTTCTTCTATTGGATTCGATCCGGGAGGGCTGCATTACAGTATTGCGCTACAGCGCCCCACTGGTCAAACCGCGTTATTGCAGGCCCTTAAATAGGTCATACAAGATCAAAAGACTATTCGACAACAAAAATATTTGTCTACAATTTTTTATTGTCGACGTCGTTGATAATGTCGACTAATCGTTTCAGCCTTAATTGATATGCTATATTTTTACTATTAAACTTCTATGACAGATACCCCAGTTCGATGTGATTGGTCTACTCTGCTCTGATTGGTCAGATGGCCCAGTTTGTTATGATTGGTCTACTCTGCTCTGATTGGTCAAATGGCCCAGTTTGTTATGATTGATTGGTTGTGATCTACAGTGCATGTCAAAAAAGAAAAATAAATGGCCGTTACCACATCTGAATTTCTGCTTTCAGCTAAAATAACAAACTTGTGCACTTTGATCTTTGAAACTTTGCAGATATTTTTACATTCATAAATGGCTATTACACACTACATGAAAGGTAATATTTGAAAAAGCATAATAGGGGCACTTTAATCATTTTTTTAGTCATTTCATAATTTTTTATTCTGCATTAGTTCAGGGGCTCTCATTGAACCTGGAAAAGATGATGGCACAGAAGAGCGGGGCTGTCAAAGCGCTGACAGGAGGAATCGCACACTTATTCAAACAGAACAAAGTGAGATTTTTTCATTTGTTTTATTTGTTTATTCTCTGTTCACATGTGACAGTATAGCAATAAACCCTTTAAAGCCATACATAAAGATTTTTTTGTGATCCATAGGTAACTCATGTCAACGGTTTCGGAATGATAACTGGCAAGAATCAAGTGACCGCAAAGACTGCTGATGGAGAACAAGTCATAAACACCAAGAACATCCTCATCGCTACTGGATCAGAGGTCACCCCCTTCCCGGGCATTGAGGTACATGAGCAATAGACAAGAAGACTGTTCCAAAACCTAAGCCTTGTTGTCTACTGCCTATAGACAGCTGCTTTCTAAGTGAGCATCCTAACTGGATGCCCATAAGTGAACTTCATAAGTGAGCGATTTGAGACAATATCATGCACCACCCATGGAAACCTCAACTCGTAATTGATTTCAGAAGCGTTTGATGTTAGCATGTTGCTAAGCTAACTGCACAAAACTTTAATACGCATTGTTGCAATATTGGGTAAAATAGTACATTCTTAATTATTAAAATATTTAATATTAATTTTCTCTACTTTTAAGTTAGGGCTGCACTATTTGTTGAAAAAAATCTTTTTTTTTTGGGCCTGAGCACTGATGGTGTGAGGACCCTATTGTAATTGCTCAGTCAATTCTTCTTCTTCTCCGAAAGGAATCGCATTTTTGAGGGCCCAAACTCATTAAACTTTGCACATGCGTCAGAAGTGGTGAAAATGTATGTCTGATAAGGGTTTCAGAATTAGGTGAGGCAAAATGGCTCGATAGCGCCACCTACAATATTTCAATTTGCGCTACGTTTCACGTACAGGTATGAAATTCGGTAGACACATGTTACAGCGCAATACCTACAAAAAAGTCTGTGGGTGCAAAATCTGAAAAACCAACAGGAAATGAGATATTTTGAATTTTCTCTGCAAAATTTGTGCAGATTTTGCCATTTCCAGATGTACTTTAATGAATTCCTCCTAGAGCTTTAATCAGATCAACATCATATTTGGTCAGTCTAAACTAAAGGCCTTTGCAACGTTAAATTGCGAAGATCTTGAGTTTTTGTTGAAGTACGTGTCCGTGCCGGCCTGACAAAAATCGATGTTTTGCCACGAAACAGGAAATTGTTGTAATGCATACATTGTCCGATCTGCCCCAAACTTCACATTTGACTGAGCCTCACATGATGACATCTACACTCCAAAATTTAGCTGGTAGCAGGAAGTGTGGCAAATACAAATGACTGATGTAGTCCTCCTATATTTATATACTTAAATGCATATGGCCTACCATGCCCTGTTTTCCTAAAGCCACTGGGTGGCGGTGGCACGGGTGCGAGGGCCCTTCCATCGCTGCTTGCAGCTTTAATTTCTGTTTTTTGTTTTTTTGTTTTTTCTGATAGAAATTGCAATTTATATATATATATTTAATGCTCCATTGTTTGCTGTGCTTTGTTGGGATGCACAATTTTACAAAAAAAATGATTTATATATCATTCTGACTATAAAATTATTAATACTAATAAAATTATTAAACAAAATTTTAAACTAATAATTATTAATATATATTTACAGTACAGCTGCAAAATGGCAATACTAATATTTGTAACTGTCTCAATTAGTTCATTTTCAAAATCTTCAAAACCTTTTCTTAAATTTTCAAGCTTTTTTGTCTCTTTTTTTTGACAACAGCCGGTTTATAAGCACTTCTTTACAATAACAATTTCACTCTGAGACACGCAGTGCATATTTAATTAAATCACAGCCTTTGAAATTTGGTAATCGCACTAAGCAATATTGCAATTTTGGTTTTTATTTTGATTGTGTATTCAATTTTGTAAATGTCTTGTGTTCAACATATTTTTTTATTTGTCCGCAATCTCGTATAATTACACAGCCGATGTGTCGGTATGTTGCATTCAGATCATGAATATTAAATCTGAAATATTATTCTCTTGTGATAGATTGATGAAGACAGTGTTGTCTCGTCCACTGGTGCTTTGTCCCTCAAAAAAGTTCCAGAGGAGCTCATTGTGATTGGAGCAGGAGTCATTGGCGTGGAGTTGGTGAGTGGACGATCGGAAGGTTATAGTGTGAATATAACAGAATTTTATTCCGTAATCATCATAAGACTGATCTAAATTGTTCATTTTGTTCATAAAAGTGCATGTTTGTAACATTTGAGGACTGATGATGCTTCTGAATTGGGTTTGATTATGGAGATCCATTCTGTTTGTTCCTAGGGGTCCGTTTGGCAGAGGCTCGGTGCCAAGGTTACAGCAGTGGAGTTCCTTGGCCACGTTGGTGGAATGGGCATCGACATGGAGATCTCCAAGAACTTCCAGAGAATTTTACAGAAGCAGGGGTTGAAGTTCAAACTGAGCACCAAGGTCATGGGCGCCACCAAGAGGCCTGATGGCAAGATCGATGTGGCGTGAGTGCAGCGTTTCTCCAAATGCTGATTAGGATCGAAATTCTTCTAGTGCTTTTGCCCATTGTGTTGTTTCCGTTGGTTAGTGTGGAAGCTGCAGCTGGTGGCAAAAACGAGACGCTCACCTGTGATGTTCTGCTGGTGTGCATTGGCCGCCGTCCCTTCACCGGTAACCTCGGTCTTGAGTCTGTCGGTATTGAACTGGATAACCGCGGGAGAATCCCTGTCAACAGCCGTTTCCAGACCAAAGTTCCCAGGTATGGAGATTTCAAATGAGTTATCTTGCGTTTTTTTGCGACAAACAAGTCTTAATTTGTGTTTCTAATCACTTTTTTTAGTATCTATGCCATTGGAGATGTTGTAGCTGGACCCATGTTGGCCCATAAAGCTGAGGATGAGGGTATTATTTGTGTCGAGGGAATGGCAGGAGGAGCCGTCCATATCGATTACAACTGTGTTCCCTCCGTTATATACACACACCCTGAGGTCGCCTGGGTTGGCAAGACAGAGGAACAGCTCAAAGAGGAAGTGAGTAGACTCGTTGTTATTTTAGCACACCTCTTCATCTTAAAATGTATGGATCAGTATGTCACATCAAACATTTCCTCCTAAAATGGCATATAATTGCCCATTTTCCAGGGTGTGCCATATAAAGTGGGCAAATTCCCCTTCGCGGCCAACAGCAGAGCCAAGACGAATGCTGATACAGATGGACTGGTAAAGATCCTCAGCCACAAGGACACAGATAGGATGTTGGGAGCACACATTCTAGGATCGGTAATGATTATATCTGCTTTTGCTTTTCTTGTGTAGGAAGACATTTTTAATGATATGATAATTCATATATACATTTTTCATTTTACAGGGGGCAGGGGAGATGATTAATGAGGCTGCATTAGCTATGGAATATGGAGCATCATGTGAGGATATCGCAAGAGTGTGTCACGCCCACCCTGTAAGTGTCTCTGAATATAGTCTAATGGATTATTTTCTCTATTCTTAAATTCCAATTATTAAAGGGTACAGTGCGTGCGATGCAGATTTTGTCACCAGAGTAGTACGTGTGTACTGTATGCACTCCGCCGGATTACTTTGTGCAAGCAGGTCGCACATGCGCATTGAATTTGTTTGGCACTAATCAGTTGTTCCACAAGGTGGCAACATTTGTTTCATAGTAGAAAACGAAACTAAAGAAAGACACAACAACAACAAAATACCAGAGACTGTAACAACAACAAGTGTTTGTGTGAGAGTGTTATGAGAGCTGTAGTTTAAAACAATACAAAGACATGTTTATCAGTTATAATTTCTGGGGAAAATAGCTCAGACACTCTGGACAAAGATGAAACTTTCTAGAGCACAATGACTGCCTGTGTTCGCGCACGCTATCAAATGAAACTGTGAGCTTAATGTACATTCTGAGAAATATTTAAATTTAAAGCTGCTGTCTGTAACTTTTTTTGGTTAAAAATGATCCAAAACAATGGAGGTCAATCAATTTTTGAGCAAGTACATAAATTCAAGTATGTCTTTGCGTCATTACGTCACATCTGTAAACTGAAAGAACGAGTCCCAGCTAGAAGGCTATATTGCATGTGAGGTGGATCATTTATTGCCTTTTCTCACAGCAGCTGCAGTAATTAAACTTATCATTTTGATGCCGGATTGTATGGTATGACAAATTAATGTTAGAGATTAGACTGTACAGAAATTGAAACCTACAGGTAACGCTAATACACACTAAATACACGTAGTCACGCAATGCTGATGTTGTTAACATTAACAATTTGAGAACAAAGTATAACAATAATAATAATTTGCACGATTTGATGTAATATGAGCTAAGCGATCGTTAGATGTAATCACCATTGGCAGTGTGATTTATTGTAATGCTTTTTTCTTTTCTCAGTCAGAACAAAAGTGGCATAAGATTTGTTACTTACTTGTTCAGATGACATTTTCCAGTGAAAATTCTTACTTTGATCATACTTCAAGACTACAATCTGTGAAATACTGAAATACAGTATCCACGCTGACAGCAAACATTAGATTAATCCGCGCTGAGGAGTTTCATACAGACATGGTGACAAAGATGCAAAAGTTACGGAATGCAGCTTTAAAGTAAAATATTACTATTATTAATAATAAATTGCAACATTGTTTATATTTTTTCAAATGTGTTAATCAACTTTTTCCTCTTTTGCCCACCTCACAAGTGTCTCTGAATATAGTCTGCTGATTTTTGCAAACATTGTGTCTATCAAACATGTTATCTAACTTTCCCTCTTTTTTTTTTGTAAAAATATTCATTATTATTAATAATAATAATTGTAAAAAAAAAAAAAAAAAATTTCAAACGTTAAGCAACTTTTTTTCTCTTTTGCCCACCTCGCAAGTGTCTATTTTTAATAGTCACTTCTGAAGAATGAGCACACTAATCTTGGCCATTGTTTTTTTTTTTTTTTTTGTCTTTTTTTAATTGTAAAATAATTAATATTAAACTTACATTTAAAAATTCTATTATTATTATTATTAATACATATTTTTTAAATCTAACATTTGTTTTTTTGTTTTTTAAAACATTTTCCTCTTTTCCCAGACTGTATCAGAGGCCTTCAGAGAAGCCAACCTTGCTGCTTCGTTTGGAAAAGCTATCAACTTCTAGATTTTCTTCACATACACTTGTATATAAATACACTATCTGCTGCATTTTTTTCCAAAACAGTTGTAGATCACAATTTGTAGATCTTCAGTCTCTGGGCCTTCAGATGTACCCTTCATGCATACATCCACAATAATCCTGTAAAACAGTCTGTTATTTAAATGTCCTAATAAAGACGTTTGGGTCTTATGTTGAACTTCGCCTGAATGAGAAAAATATTGTGTGGATTTTATAAATCAGTGTTGTTCAGTTTCATGATCAGTCTCCTGAACACCAAAGCAATAATTTTGAAGGTTGGAAAATTGACTTTGGCTGTATTGATACACATGTGAGGTGAAATAAAAAGAAATATAATTATGCAGTGTTAGATCTTGCTTTCGTTAAGGGAGACATGCTTCGCATTACAGTTGAGGAGTTATGAGGTTTTGAAAAGATAATTTAATGCAGTTTTTGGAGGGTAGTTGAAGGAATGTTCTGGTATGGATGGATAGATAGATAGATATAGATAGATAGATAGATAGAATTTGTGGCATGCTGTCAGTTACCACAGAAAATTAGTCATCCATCAATTTTAAAGGCAAGTTGCAAACTGAAATTGACATAAAATTCATTGAGAGTCAATGGAGAAATTCATTTACCTGCAGTTCCTCCTTCAGACCATTAGAGGTCATTGTCTCCTGCATTACTTTTTTTTTTTTTTTTTTTTTTTTGCCTATTTAATGCAATTTTAAATGTGTTTTAGGTACATTCTGGGGCCAATCAATGTGTTTGTGCCTACTTCAGATACCTCATAAAAAATTTATGAAAAAAGGCCCAAAAAAGTGATCACTAATGGCTTCTAACAATTTTGGATGAACTTACTGAAATCATGCCAGCTGAGACCATGTCTCGCACAGTGGGAGCTGAGATGGTGGGACCAAAAGAAGGAAGGATGGGAGGCTTCGTGTTACTGTGCTCTTTCTTTGTGGTCTAAAAAAAATAAACAGATTGGAGTAGAACTGAGGTTATGCTTAATATTACTGCAGGAGATGAAACTAAAATGAACTGAAAGCCACCATGAAATTAGCTAAATAAATGATTTATCCGTGCACAACATTATTTATATATTTCTTTTTTATGTGCCATTGTAACTTCCCCCTCTTTATGCAGCGACATCTCTTCTCTGAAGACGTGTTTACTCAGGGTTGCCAGGTTTTCACAACAAGACCCTCCCAATTGCTACTCAAAAGTAGCCCAATCGCGTTTTAAGGGGGTTTCCCCGGTAAAAATGGCGTTCTGGGGGGTACAGACCAGTTTTGGCGGGGTTCCCTTGGTAAAATTCACATTCGAGGGATTAAATATCATGTTATTAGGGGTCGCTTTAACCGGAGAACATGAAAAACAACCCGTGGCAACAGTGTTAAAGCAGCCCATTTCCGCGGGAAAACAGCAGACTTGGCAACACTGTGTTTACTGGCGCGAGGACATGAAAATGTGTTATTCACATGAGATGGACCGATAGCATACCACAACCATACAGTCAGTTCCAGAGGGACAAAATCATGTCCCGCCCTACATTTTTTTGTTTGTTCGGCAAGCCATTTAACACAAGGAAAGGCGACTTCTGTTTCATTGTGACTTTGATAGTTGACAGTACAGACAGGTATGCAAGTATTTCACATGTCATTCTTCTCACATTTATAGCTGACGACAGACACTCAGCAGCCTGATTCTTTTTTATTCCTCAATCCTCAGCAGACGTCAGTATATAAATAAGGCTGTATCAGTTGGGAGATGCTTGTCATTGCTGAATGCAGATGGTGATAAAACCTGTTAACACTCCATTACACACATTTCAGTGCCCACCCTTCCTTTTTACTCTCTGAGCTCATAATTTAGCTCTCTCAGTTTAGATAAGGGTTTCCAAAACAGTTCGTGGGCTGATGAAAAGCTAATATATATATATATATATATATATATATATATCGGTAATTATATCTAATGTTAAATTAAAATAAACAAATAGGCCTGCACAATAATCGTGACATACCGTGCGATTATCAAATCAAAGGCTGTGACTTAATTAAAGGCACAATATGTAAGATTTTTGGATTAAAATATCCAAAAACCACTAGAACAGTGTTATATATTTTGTTGACGTGTGTACTTACGTTATCTCAGATGTTTCCAAGAACGTTTCAATCCAGAGAAATAAGCAATTTTAACCAGGATTTTAACATGTCTGTGCATCTCTTATCAATGACATCATTCCTGTGTTACCTTCGATTTCCGGTTTTATTTTGTAGAAACCATGGAAACACCAAAGATGCTTTAATATATGTTTTATTACACAAGGGAATAACTGTTTGGATACATTTACACACAGAAAGGTCTGTTTGAATCTCGTTTTCTTGATTTCTCTTGAGTACCATGTTTTACTCAGAGAAAAACACTATTTTGTCAAGTGGCTAACATAGCATAATCAGATGCAACTTTATTTTAATAACAGTAATACACCATTTTCTTCATCATACAATATGTTTTAAAATTAATCAAATGCTATTTATCAAAACAAGGCATCCAGCATTTATTAATATATTCTAATATCGATCTAGCTTACTGCAGTGTGCAACAAGTGTCTCATAGCAGAAGCCGAGCGAACGCACAGAGTAACGTTATAACATCATTTTCAACACACTCAAATGTATGTAATATGATAAACAGAGCTGCGTTACCCCACATACACTTTACTGTGGCATAATAGAAGCTCCACTGCTCTCAAGCCGTGTGTCGCGCTCGTCTCTCATTAGCAATCGCTCCAGCAGTTATAATATTATATTAAAAAATACGATTATTTATTATTTGTCTTTCATATTTTTATATGAAAAGCACTGTTGCCTCACAGCAAATAGGTCCCCGGTTTGAACCCCAGCGGAGCCAGGAGTCCTTTCTGTGTTTATATTTGAATATTTTTTTTCTGAAAAATTCTGTAGTTAAATGATTGCTGAGGAATATAACTGTCACCTGCGAGAGGAAATATGATGCCACAGACACTGAATTCTGCTTTCGTCTAAAAATTCTCATCTGTATGATGGCTATATAATCAAACCGGAGTGCTTTGAAGTTCACACGCTATGCTTACAGATGATGGGAAAGTTTTAACCCCTAGAGATTACACACCATTCTAAAGAAACTCAAGCCAATTAGCTACAGGTGACTGATGGCGAAAATAGAGTCAGAGAAATGCGTCACCTCCGGTTTAAGGATAAAGTTTTAGAATTAATTCAGCCTGTTTTAGCTACTCTATTTTGGTTTTTGGTTCATTCTGAACTAGTTTCAGTTCCTTAAATTACATTAGACTGGTTCAGATGTAAAGCATCTATCATAAGCAATGATTTTCCAGTCACACAAAACGTAATGTTTTTCATGTATATGACCATTTATAACTTGTCTGTTTGTAAATATCTAAAATGTTCAGGTTTTTGAATATAACTGCTAAATGTGTAGAAATCCTAAAGTAGGATGTAATACCAAAACACTTTGGGAATGAATATAATCTGAAACAAAATGCTTATACTGACACAGTAATTACACAATAGATATGACCCCAACAAAACTATATAGTGACTAAATAGATAGTCTAGACATACTAAATAAAAAATATCATATGAACCCCACTTTGTTATTTTCCAGTCACATAAAATGAGTCATGGCCACAAGCAATGGTCCAGAGTACCTCATTTTGTTTGGAAAAACTGCTTTCATGTGATGGAAGACAATAAAAGTCACTAAATGTGACGTATTTTGTGGGATTTTATGTTTTCTGAGGGAAATGATCAAATTAGCCAAATCAAAGGCTGTGACTTAATTAAAGGCACAATACGTAAGATTTTTAGATTAAAATATCCAAAAACCACTAGAACAGTATATTTTGTTGATGTGTGCACTTACGTTATTCCAGAAGTTTCCAAGAACGTTTTAAATCCAGAGAAATAAGCAATTTTAACCAGAATTTTCTTTTTCCCAAAAATGTTAGATAATGTTATCGCAGCGAACTAAATCTTACTGACTTCGCTCACACAGAGCATAACCACTTCCCAACATTTTTTGGAATACTTTTTGTATACTTTGTGGTGTTCCCAAAAATGACAGGACTACAAAAAATAGCTTATAAATCTCTTGTTATTATGCTATATTATCACCAACAATTGGATTCAATCTTTTTGTCAAGTTGTTTTTTTTTAATTAGTACAGGTTTTGTATTTCTTTTTGGCACTAGTTGATCATAATGTAGGAGTATCGTAAGCTTTGACGCCTCTCGTGGTTCAAACAAATAGGACTGGGCAACAAACTGAAGCTCCTCTTCTCTAATATCGAAATCCTCTGACATTTCTCTTCAAAAATTCTCGTTTTAGACTTCTAATTCGTGACCAGTGTTTTGTTTTGCTCTATCCTCTGCACTTCAGCATTCGTCATTAAGCCTGCCACCATATAACATTCAGAGCCTCTACAATAATCTTAATCAAACCTGGTCCTGACTGAAATGCTTTTATCTTGTACAAAATGGCACAAAGTCACACTTGTGGTGTTCCCGGTCAAAAACGACCGGCCTACAAAAAAATAGCCTGTCTTTCTTTATGCTGTTTTATCACCAAATATTGGATTATAATAATTTAAAAATAACCATCCATTGAAAATGAATGGGGGAGATTGAAAATAAGAGAAACATATAGTGTTCAGGAGAATGTTCATCATGTTCATGTTCACATATGTACTGTACATGTGTGCTTATAAAGATAAAGACCTCGGACACTTGCGCTACCACACACACACACACACATTCATGTACACAAACAAACTATTTTGAGTATTACACAGGCTTTCTTCTTCACAGAGATGAAGTTTATCCTCAGATCAATGAGGCTCGGATCACTGAGGATCAGTCAGTTTCATAAATAAATACAAAACCTGTCCTAATTGAAAGAAAACAAGTTAAATAAAAGATTGAATCCAGCATTTGGTGATAATATAGCATAAAATATAGCATAACGAGCTATTTTCAAAAGGCCGGTCATTTTTCACCGGGAACAACAAAGGTGTTACAGGTTTTTCAACACAGCATCAGCAACATTTTTGTGTGTGTAAAACCATTCAATTACTTTAAAACTCCAGTCCACCCTGTTTTATTAGAGCTGTCTGCCCTTTAAAATCTTAAGTGTATGAACTACTAACCTCGCTAAAGATTTGATTTAATTACGGATTCATATTTTCATCTACGGAGACCAGGGTCCATATTCACAAAACATTTTATCTTACCACTAAGAGTTCTCCTAAATAGCAGTAAAAGTTCTTAGCTAAAAGTTTTCTCTTAAAACCTATTCACAAAGCTGCCGAGACAAACTTTTACTAAGAAATACACTGAAGTCTTAAAGTAAGAGTAAGGGGCGGAGTTGTCCTTGTTGCTATGGATGATGTCAACACGCTTACTAACTATGCCCACAGTGATTGGCTGATGGGGGATGGGTCTCTGTCAGCGATTTAATCATAGAAATATTATAGAACGAGTTATCATGTCGTATCAATACACTTTGCCTGTACATAAATAAGCCTTTATGTTAACTCATTGCAGATTAAAATCTATAAATCAAAATATGTATTGCTTTTATGAAAAAAAGGCTCAGCACCCAAGGCTCTATCAGCTATTGCCTCAATGGTGTACAGTGTCTTTGCGTGGGCAGATTGCTGAGGCGGATTGCCGGCAACAACTATTTTAAGATCATTTGTGATTTGGTCAAGGAGTCATAATTTTAGGACTAACATGCCCAAGAGTTTCTCCTAAATAGGCAAGTTAGGGAGATGTGTGTGTCGCATTCTTTGGTCCATCTGGAAACAAATGCTGTGACACCAAACCCTTTTCGTGGAAGAAGAAAGCCATCATGTTGACAATAAGCACTTACCAGGATCAACTTAACGTTGGATTTTCAAAAGTATGTGAAGCTTGCAGCTCCAAGTGCAGTAAACTTGCACAATGTTCTTGAATGAATAATTTAGATGTACACCGGTCTTATAAGGACATCGACTTTACATTTTCACGCCCCTAAACATGATGTGGAACAAAACGAACTGTGATTGGTTGCGTTGGTGTCAGTCAAATGTCCTCTTGGGCGGTCCTTTGCCAATGAAAGCTGTGATGCAACTTTATTTTAATAACAGTAATACAGTATGTTTTAAAAATTAATCCAGGGGCCGTATTCACAAAACATCTTAAGGCTAAAAGTAGCTCCTAAATTTTTTAGAATTTAGGAGAAACTCTTAAAACTAATGGGCGTGTCCGTCCTAATTTTAGGAGTCCTAAATTTTTGCTCTAAGGGTATTTCACAAAGCAAACTAAAACTAGCTCCTAAATCCGTGAAACGTTAGTAGTAGTCAAGAGGACTCCTAAGTCACTAAGACCAAATCATAAACAATCCTAATCCACCTAAAGACACTGTACACCATTGAGGCAATAGCCTTAGGTGCTGAACTTTTTCTTCAGAAATGCAATACATTATTTATTTATAGATTTGAATCTACGATGAGACGCCAAAAATAAATCTTTAACAAATAAATAAATATTGTCCTATTACCTAGCAGTGGTTTTCATGAGTTCACATTTACTAATGATTGAATAGAGTAAAAAAAAAATGTATAAGCGTATTTGGTATGCTGTCCATATCCCCAGCCGAAAGTGAGGAGCGGGGTGGCGGAGGGATGCAGAAAACTGTCAAAGTAACTATAGGCGAGTCGGCTCTCGTCTGTGTATATATTCCTCCTCTCAAGCTGATTAGATTAGACCATTTGAATGTGTTCCTCCCAAACTTTGTTTATAAAACATAATTTGTTGCTTGCATTTTGCATTCTCTTGAGATGCAGACATCCAAGAGGCGGAAAATTAACTGTATATACTAGTTTAATTAGTGACACTTACCTGTATTTGAACATTTTTATTAAAAAATATTTATTTGAATAGGGCAACATTTGTATTTTAAAACCTTTATTTTAATATGGAAACATGACACCTCATTCTACAATATTTCTATGATTAAATCGTTGACTCCTCCCCCATCAGCCAATCACTGTGTGCATACTCCATAGCAACGAGGTCAACCCCGCCCTTTCTCTTAGCTTAAGACTTCAGTCTATTTCTTAGTAAAAGTTGGTCTCTTGAATAAGAGAAAACTCTTAGCTAAGAACTTTTACTGCTATTTAGGAGAACTCTTAGTGGCAAGATAAAATGTTTTGTGAATACGGACCCTGGCCTTCTGCTGTCAGTCTGAAGGTCTGGCTGTGTGAGACTAGGATCTACTTAGCCTTAAGATGTTTTGTGAATACCGTGGTCTGCACAGCTTCAAAGACCGGCTTCATGTGAGTCTTGCTCCAGCTGGCACAGGTGTTCCAAAGCCAGTGAGAGACCAGATGGTTTACATTATGATAAGTTTGAGATTATGAAAATAGTACTCTTGTTTTTATTTTAAAACTAAAAATCCCAGTGCCTTTCTGTTCCTAAACTCTGTTTCAGAACATTTACCGAGGGAATTATTGGTAAAAAAAAAAAAAAAAAAATCATTGTTTGTATTGTTAGCAGTGTTTATTTTAATGCACATTAGAGATCCTGACTTAACCATGAAGGTTAGGTGTGTACCAAATGTGCTAATGTGAGTTTGTTCATATAGACCACAGAGATTTGAAGTGCTAAAAAATATATTTATAATTAAATATAATGGATGTACTTAAAGAAAATGCATAAAAATAATACAAAGTACAACAAAATAGAGCATTACATATCTAAAGGCCTCAAATTCACATACAGGAAGGGATCTCTACGTAGGTGGGCATGTTTCAGAAAGTGCAATAATAAAAATATTAATCATAAAATACAACAATATTTATAAGATTACTATCAACTTACAATAATAAAGAAACACAGTGTCCCTAGTATAATATGATAAATTGTAATTAGCCTGAACATTGACGTGAAATACTCTAGAATCAAAGAAGCTGGTTCACATCTGTGACTCTCAATAATTAATGTGTTAAGCCATTAAAAATGAAAGAGAACACTGTTTCTTTGTGTAAATCATTGCATGCAAGCACTACCTTCATGCTTGTTAATGGCAGGATAACAATAAAGCCAATCATTAAATGTCAAACTCATATTTGAGTATGTTAAAATTTTTTAAAGAATATACATAAATTTCCCAAACAGTCAACAGTCATGGTTCTACATTCACAAATCTGTTTTTAGGTAATGTTTTTAGTTAAAAATATAAGGTGTATATTATATATATAGAGAGAGAGAGAGAGAGAGAGAGAGTGTTAAAAACTTTTCTAGGTAAAAATATAAAGTGAATAATCTTGTTCCCTACATACATAACTATAATTTAATAATAAGAGAATTATTCTAGAAAATATATTTGCTACATATTTTGCTGACTGTAAGTGATCCATTGCATATTTATTTTGTCCCACATCCAGAAACCTTAAATAATTTATTTTTATTTTTAAAGAAAACACAGCCTGTTTCCCTAAACAACATGCAGCAGCCAAAAACACTGAAGTCCAGTAGTGACCTTGGGTTGCCACCACACCCAGAATTCTCGTACCTCATTATTACAGTTAATTTCATAGACTTCCTGAACAATTGTATCGAGACAGTTACAGTCAAACATCCTGTTTCTCTTCATAAATCCAGTTAAAAAAGTTAGTAACTGCAAACACGATCGCCAGATGTAAAACATAGGGAGACACAATATTACAAATTAATCTTCACGTTGTAGTTCCTTAGTAAACACAAGCAGGTGCTTAGTGTACAATTCAGGGCGATTTAAAGTGCTTTTGTTTCATACAGTGAGATCCAAAAGTGCTGTTGTTGAATCGCAGCCCTGCTGATATTTAGAGAAACAGCACAACTGCGAGTGCAAAATTTCTTTATACAACAGTCCGATCGTTGCTCCGCCAACGAAAATAGTTCAGAGCAACATACAGTAGCTGTTTCATTCCTGAATTAATCAGCATTTTAGAATAAACAATTGAGTGAATGATTCACTCACAAAGGCAGTGTCCAAAGTTGCTTACTGAGTAGGTACTACATTTGAATTTACTTTGCGATTGTTAAAAAGTATGTTGTATATAGTTTGAATATGGCTAGAATTAATGAAATTTAGATGTAATGCATTTGCCATGTTGTTACTGTCACGTGACCTACCAGCGCCAGTTGTGTCACTTTATTGCATTTATTGGTAGGAAATAATGGCGCAAACACCAGTAAATTGGCAAGCACAAATCTTAGTAAATCACCTAGCATAATTCATTTAAATACTCTCCTCCCATAAATTTTGCGTCTGAAAGGGAAAATCCTACAAAAGCATATGTGATATGCTTTTGCATACGCAAAAATAACCGTGTCCACACCTCTTCAGCGCTAAATTCTCACTGCGTGTCTTTAGCAAATCTTGACAGTAGTTTTTTAACGCCAAAAGAGGGTTTGCACTGCCGCAGACTGTTGGTAAATCTGGCCATATTTATTCTGACATACGACTCTTTTTGCATACTGTTTTGCACATTCTATATAGTAGAGAAGTAGGCTACACATTTTTAGACGCAGTGATACACTTGTTTTGGTCCCGAATGAGTCAGTGTTTTTGAACAAATTGAATGAATGAATGATTCAATGACTCCCTAATGAAAATGAGTCACTTGTTGCTATCTACTGGCGTATTATATTATATTATATAAACGATATATTATATTATATCTACAGTGTTATGTAGATTACTTACAAATTGTAATCAGTTACTGATTCCAAATTACATGACAAAAATTGTAGTTAGTCAGTCAATAAAATCATGAAATCAACAAAGTAACTGTAGTCTGATTACGAGTATTTTAAAACGTAACAGTCTAATTACAAGTACTTAATTTTAATAGTGCAGCATCTGAAATATTTCTTCATTTTACTTTTCAGAAAAATTTAAAATCCTAAAACTGTCGGAGTATTTCCGGGTTCCGAAGACAAAAGCCCAAATTTTCTTTGCAGTCTCAGACTTTGGACCCCACCGTATACACTCAACAGACACTCGACAGATGGCAAGCATGTAATTGCTAGTTGTCTGCTAGGACGGACACTTAATTTTACTTCAGTGTTTACTTCCCTATAAACCTCACTTGATAAGGCCACAGTTTACATCTAACAACCACTGGCACCTGGCTAACGTGTTGCTGATGGTTTTAATCAGCATGCAGGTCATCAGAAATGCTAGAGGATGAAAGCACTGACATTTATATAACTACCTTGACCTTAAAGTGAGCACAGATAGAAGGCACTAGTGACAAATGCGGCCATTAACCAGTCCAGTGCTCTGAGCTTGAAAGCATCATTAAAAGCACGCTTAGGAAAAAGGTCATATTCATTTACAATTTTGGTGTAATCACGTTCATGGGAAATACATTTGTAATTGCCATACATGTCAGCCATCATTGATGGGATGAGGAGGAGGCATTTTGATTGAGTCTGCTGGCATGGACTTCTTCTGTCCCCATGTTCCCATCTATAAGTGGCATGATGGGAATCGACAGGACAAGAGAGATAAAAGGGAACATCAATGGGCACATTGTGTTGAATCCTTAATGGAGCTGTCAATGATTGTTTTACATCACGTCTGAATCTTCCCACTAAAAGACATTTGTTAAAGATACACGAGTTAGGAAGATGGTTTTGCCTGTTGTCTTAAAATATTGCGTAAAAATTGTACGTAAAACAAATATGAGATTATTCTTATAACATACCTGATTTTTTGTTACATACGTTAGTCAGTCCATTAGCAATGTTTTGTATTCCTTCTCTGAAACAAAATCCGAACAGAAAATTATTAAAAACAATGCTAGGTTGTTGCATTGCCAGAAAAAAAACAGTGTTTCTAAGATATTATGAGTGGTTTCTAGGTGTCTCAATCACTCAAAAAAGACTTTTTAATGCCAAAATGCATAAAAATAATACAATATTCTTTATAAAAGCATACTTAGTTTGAGATGTGCAGCCTTGTTCAGTCCAAGCACAGTAGGGGTCACGGGAAAGAACACATTCCTCACACGAAGCATTGTAGTCTTGACATCTCTGCAGGTCTAACACAGACAACTGACCAGGATATCCTACGAACAGCTTCCTCTGCACATAAAAACAACAGCAGTGAACTTGAAACAGAAACTGCAGACACATTCTGAAGAGTCAAAATGGATGTTATTTTTGCTTACAAAGTGTTCAGTTATTCACAAGGCTCCTTGATTACCTTCTCAGAGTCAAGTTTCATTGAATGTATGGGTGCGAAGCCATTGCGCAGATGCGTTTCAGAGATGATAAAAGCTTTGGAGCCGTCCTCCAGGATCTTGAGGATCACTCCATCGTCTAAGAAGAACAAAGACAAGACAGTCTGTGGTCTGAAAGAACTAGTGAGAACATTTGTTGTAAGCATGTTCAATAGTAATTTAAAATTGAAAGTACTAAGTGCATATAATGGAAATGATTTTTGCATGGGTTATTTCCCAGATTTGCAGTCTGCGCTAGTTGCTGAAAATCAGAGTCAAGTCTGCAGGTTTTGGGCAGTCAACAGTTGACAGATTTTGAAGAAAATCACGTAGTGTATGATGGGCACAAACCCTGATTTTTAAGCTTTAGACTGATTACATCCAGACAGAGGATATCAAACATTTTTTAAGCAGGAAAAGAAAGCTTTTAAAAACATTTTTGTAAGAACAAGACAAAAGCCGATAATGAGGAAAGTGCTTTTCATAACAAGTCTATTGTTATGTTCTCTGGTATGAAGGAAGCAAACATTAATATACAGAGTTCTTTAACAAATATACCACATGTACCTGTTGCAAGCAGCAGCACACTGTGCATGCTTTCATTTGAAGCTTGGACTCGGTCAACAGCTATCTTGGTAAAGTTCTTATTACTTGTGAAGAAAGGTGTTTCTTGTTGAATGGGATGAATCCAGTCCTTCATCTCTGGATAGTCTTTAATAATTTGGAGGGTAGAATGTGGAATGGAGTTGCTGTTTTTCACACACTGGAAAATATGTCATTTCACAATGTCATTTCAGTTTACATTGTTTGAGGTCTGAGGTTATAACCATCCCATTGTAACCAAGACAAAGGCCAAGGCAAAAATGACTGCTTACTTCCTAAAGTATAAGTGGAGATTTAAAATAGCTATTGTGAGGAAACAATAGCCTTGGTTCACCAACCCTGAACAATTCACCTTTGGGTCAAGAGTAAAATAATTGAGGAAGTTGTTGGGCATAAAAATACATTATTTTACCACAATGAATAACCAGTATGTGTTGTAATGCAGCGTAGTACAAAACAAAGCAAGGTCAAACAAAACAGAACATTGAGTTTTTCTACCCAAACAAACTAAATATATAATTAAAAAACAGGATGTTTATTCAGATTACTCTGGAAGTGTGTGTTGTTGCTCACCGTTCCTGGTCTTGGATTGGGAATAGCCCCAGTATAACCTTTGTAGGAAGAACTCTCAAAAACATCATCAAGATCCTTCAAGGAATATATGCAGACAGCAGTAGAGTTCCTATGGCAACATTAAAAGAACAGATTGTTAACACACAAAAGAACTATTTTGCCTTGTTTTGCCCATTCACACCAAGGACAATAACTAAAACGATAAGGATATAGTTCTAAGAATCATTCAAAAATGTAAAAGAATACCAGAGTCCACATCACAACTATAATGATAAAGGCACAGAGAGACAACATTGTTGGATTCACTTTCAGAATGTTAATTTCCAGCTGATAAACAATAAAAACACTGACAGCCAATCAGAATCCATCCTGTTTTAAAGAGCTTGAGCATTTAAAGCAGCAGACAACAAAACTGCAGTGAGCGTGCAGAATAAACAAAGCTTTATCGTCCGTTAGTGTGGATGCTAACATACACCGGTCAGGCATAACATTATGACCACTGACAGGTGAAGTGAATAACACTGATTATCTCTTCATCACGGCACCTGTTAGTGGGTGGGATATATTAGGCAGCAAGTGAACATTTTGTCCTCAAAGTGGATGTGTTAGAAGCAGGAAAAATGGGCAAGCGTAAGGATTTGAGCAAGTTTGACAAGGGCCAAATTGTGATGGCTAGATGACTGGGTCAGAGCATCTCCAAAACTGCAGCTCTTGTAGGATGTTCTCGGTCTGCAGTGGTCAATATCTATCAAAAGTGGTCCAAGGAAGGAACAGTGGTGAACCGGCAACAGGGTCATGGGTCATTGCTGCACGTGGGGAGTGAAGGCTGGCCCGTGTGGTTCGATCCAACAGACGGTCCTGCCATACATGTGGATGTTACTGTGACACGTACCACCTACCTAAGCATTGTTTTAGACCATGTACACCCTTTAATTGAAATGGTTTTCCCTGGTGCCTGTGTCCTCTTTCAGCAGGATAATGAACCCTGCCACAAAGCAAAAATGTTTCAGGAATGCTTTGAGAAGCACAACAATGAGTCTGAGGTGTTGACTTGGCCTCCAAATTCCCCAGATCTCAATCCAATCGAGCATCTGTGGGATGTGCTGAACAAACAAGTCCGATCCATGGAGGCCCCACCTCGCAACTTACAAGACTTAAAGGATCTGCTGTTAACATCTTGGTGTCAGATACCACAGCACACTTTCAGGGGTCTAGTGGAGTCCATGCCTCAATGGGTCAGGGCTGTTTTGGCAGCAAAAGGAGGACCAACACAACATTAGGAAGGTGGTCATAATGTTATGTCTGATCGGTGTACATCATAATGGTTAAAAAATTAGATAATCTTTAAAGTTATCATTCTTGGTTTGAATGGGCCTCATTGCCATTATTTAAAAAACAATTTCCAGGAATCTCAAGGTCAGCCTTCTGCTTGGAACAATGACTGATAAGCTGAATAAACATAGGTCAGATTACTTATTGTGTTTGTACTGATCACTTTACAGATTGTGTGCTGACTCAGTTGTGTGTTGACTTTATTGTTATATGGGTAGGGATGGAGAAAGTACAACTAAATTTTTTCACCTTCATTGTGAGAAGATGAAAGTAATCAGAAAAAGAAACTCTCAATTGATAAAGATAATATTGATATGTTAATCTCAAAACTGAAACCTTTGTTTCCAAAGAGGAACATTCTAAACAAGAAGTAAAATGGAAATATCAGAAGATAATGCAGTGTTTACCAGCTGCTGGAGAAGAGCGCATACACTCGTGAGGCTGTCCAGTCCTCAGCATGCTGGACGAAAACATCTTGAAGACGGTTGAAGTACAACGACTCGCTAGGAATCCCACACACAAGTCGTGCCTTCAGGAAGGAGGTCCATATGTTCTGGAGTAACTGCTTGGGACCGCCCTCATCAACCTATCATGTTTTCACAGGTGGAAAATATTCAGCTGATTCCAAGCCCAGATAACTATAACCCAGATAGTAATACACATGCCCTGGAAGGTTTCTTCATTTCTTAAAAGTTTTTACACATAACACACCCAGATAACAGGGAATATTCTCAGATTCATGCCAAAAGTTCTGGCAAGGTTCTTTCAAAGTTATGAACAAATGTTCTTCCAGTACCATTAATAAAATGTTTGTTCAAAGTTCAGTCTTTAATAATGTTCTCGGTAACACTTTAGAATACTGTTCTGTCATTAAAGGATTAGTTCACTTTCAAATAAAAATTTCCTGATAATTTACTCACCCCCATGTCATCCAAGATGTCCATGTCTTTCTTTCTTCAGTCGAAAAGAAATTAAGGTTTCTGATGAAAACATTCCAGGATTATTCTCTTTATAGTGGACTTCAGTCGCCCCAAAGTCAAAATTACAGTTTTAGTGCAGCTTTAAAGGGCTTTAAACGATACCAGACAAGGAACAAGGGTCTTATCTAGTAAAACGTTCGGTCATTTTCTAAAAAAAAAAAAAAATGTATATGCTTTATAAACACAAATGACCAAGTGCTTCCGCCAGACCGCCCTCCATATTCTTCAAAAAGCTTACGCTGTATGTCCTACACCTTCCCTGGAACGAACGTGGCGCTAGTTGATTAGTTGATTTTTTTTTTTTTTTTTTAAGAAAATGACCTAAGTTTCGCTAGATAAGACCCTTATTTCTCGTCTGGTATCGTTTAAAGCCCTTTAAAGCTGCACTGAAACTGTAATTTTGACCTGAAATTTGGGCTGACTGAAGTCCACTATAAAGAGAATAATCCTGAAATGTTTTCATCAAAAACCATAATTTCTTTTCGACTGAAGAAAGAAGGACATGGACATCTTGGATGACATGGGGGTGAGTAAATTAACAGGAAATTTTTATTTGAAAGTGAACTAATCCTTTAATAAATAACTACACAGGAACAAATGAGTAACACAATATAAACACTCTAGTAACTACTATTAACTAAGAAGAAACTCTAATTAACAAATTAGTAAGTAATAGTGCACTATTCACTATTAGCGAATCCATAACTACTATTTTTTATACCTCCCAGAGAAACTACTAAAAAACCGAGGTCCTAACTCTCCGTGGGCGTTAAAAATTCCAGGATGTAGGACATCCTGGCCAAATTTGCCCATTGGCCTCTGTCCATCATGGCCTCCTAATCATCCCCATATACCGATTGGCTTCATCACTCTGTCTCCTCCCCACCATTAAGCTGGTGTGTGGTGGGCGTTTTGGCGCAATATGGCTGCCGTCGCATCATCCAGGTGGATGCTGCCCATAGGTGGTGGTTGAGGAGATTCCCCCTTCAATATGTAAAGCCCTTTGAGTACCCAGAAAAGCACTATATAAATGTAACAAATTATTATTATTATTCTGATGTATTTGGTAACACTTGAGATATTGTTTGTGCAAACTGTTCTTAGAGCATAAGTTCCAAATCCGTAAGACCTTCGTTCAACTCAAATTAAAGTATTTTTGATGAAATCTGAGAGGTTTTCATTTTTGGGTGAACTAACCCTTTAACTTGCCGACTATTTTCTCTATCCGGAGTTTCTGACTATGTAAAACTTCTCTTTACCACCTCCGGAATAATTCATGGTAACCAATCCCTGACAAGCAAATCCCTTTATAAGATAAGGCCATTCATCTTTCCTCAATGTGTAGGATGATAAAATTGCTTTTGAAGGTCACTTTTCCATAATAATGGTTCTCTCAGACGTGGTGCATACATGTAGAAAGCCTCACAAAGAACAATCACATCTTTCATATCTAAGTGAGAAACATACCTTACACACTCTGGCAACTCTAGATATCCAAGGATCAGCATCTGGGCTTGTGTCCGAGTTTTTTTCACGAAATAAGACGTATATCTTCTCATTCAAGGAGTCATTTTTGCGCTCGGCCAAAAAAATGGAGATAAACATGGGTTCTGTGAGAGAGTCAGAATAAGTCATGAATTATTTCTCTACCTATTCCACATTTGTTTTCATTTCAATGAACCTCAACTTTAGTTTCTTGTGAAAAACAGTGAGTAGAGTGTAATTTGATAGCTTGAGTGGACTCAAAGTCAGCAACTGAGGACTTTGCTGACAGCCCAGTCTGTAAAGGGTATACTAAAGTGCATTCTTTATATAGCATCGGAGTAAGAGCTATGAGTTTACTTAGACTCATTTGTCCTCATTAGTTCCTTAAATCTGAAACCTTTTACTGGGGACATTTGGAGATGTTCTCAATTAGAAAAACAGTTTATGCATTAAAAATAAGTGTTTGTCTAAAAATGATAATAGCTTCTAGTAATTTTAGTGAAAATGTGATTCTACCAACCTGAGACCCACTGATCACGCATCCATACGCTGATTCGATTTCCAGCTTTTCTTCGAAACTGCAGCAGAGTTCCATCACTGTACAGAGGAGCTGCTGCATAGAGGTCTCCATCTGAACATATAAGGTGCCAACATTCATTATGAAAGATCACACACACCCTTTCTCGGATCTGTCCATATGCATTACAAACCAGAGGTATAAATGTACTATGCAAAAAAGGAGCACTCTCTGTCCAAGCAATTTAAAAAGTACTCATTGAAAGCCTAGGTTTTATGATAAGCAACTGCAATCCTCCAGCTCATTCACAAAGCCTAAGCAGATCAAAACATAAAGCGGCTTGTGCTCCCCACGTACCTGCCATCAGGGACAGCGAGTTTTGTGTGCATGTGTGAGGTGAAATCCCTGTGCCATCTATAACCTCAGTGGAACGATTGCTTTCTTTGGGAAACTAAAAAAAAAAAAGAGAGAGACAATATTAGAGAGCAGAGATATGGCAAGCCATTTTAACATTTATTTGCAGGATATGAATTAAAGATATCTAAAATTGAAAATACAATTTCAGATATTAAGAATTGCTTACATAATTTTTTATATAAAGAATTGACATTCACAAGTAATAACTGATATCAGGAATTATCAGTTTTAATTTGTTTTGAGAATGGCACACTTTGATTGGACGAAGATTTGCTGCGCATGTTCTTTGAGGTGAAAGTTTTGCACAAGAGAGAGAGGCATCTTTTGGAAAAAAAATACACTACAACACTGGACAGAAATTATGCAGTTCTAAATATTATTTTACTAATATTATTATTTCTTACCAGTTTCCAACACTTCGGCTCTTCTCCATTCGTCCCACATACAAATGTGCAGTCTTGAAATCTTTCAATTACTGTGACTACATTTTCACAAGAGCTCTGTATTATAGATGGAGGAATATTAGTAAGACTGTTAAACCACAAAAAAGCCACTTGTTCTTTTTTTCTCTTCTTCAAAATAATTGTAAAACTCACCTCACCACACCTTGGTAAGTTTGGATTCAGAGTGAAGTTCTACAAAAAATAAATAAACAAATAACAAAATAATAAAACATTAATCTGAATAAATCGTATAGTTTGCATCTCGATAAATAGTATTTTAGTTTATTGTCTCTGTCACAAAATATTCTGATAACTTCTTAAAATGTATGTAAAAATTATTTTAGCCAAACTATAACTGGGGACAATTCAAGAGAAAAGACTATGACAACACAATTAACAAAACATATACAAAGCAACCAATCACATTAATGTTTTCTCACTAACACGACATTTAAATAATTTATTGTAACCACAGCAACAGATTAAACTTGTTGATGGAAATAAGTCTTTTATGAACATCTGATATGCCATTCACTGCTTTTGTTTGATTAAATTACACTGACAGACACATTAGTTGCTATGGTCCCCGCTGTCTGTGTGCGTCATAGGCTTTAATTTCCGACTGTCTATCCACAATATATAATTTAACGTTACTGTATATTAACGTATATTTTTATCCCAGCTCTGAAATGACTTTGAATAGAGTTAAAATAAAAATTTTCAATAGAAAATGGCAAAATCATATAGGCTAGACACATCATAATTCATATAAATTTCACATATAATTTACATATTAATGACCAGTTCTTACCTCCAGAATCGTCAGACTGTCTACATCAAAATGTAGAACATTATTTAATCCTCCCACCAACAGACTCCTTGATCCTTCTTGATGAAATAAAACTGTATGACTATAGGTTGTGTTGTATAACAGTCGACAATCATCTGAGGAAACAAATAAAACTAGGTAAGGTTATGTTGTAGAAAGATATAATATGTCACATCTCCCACAAACACAATTTAGATATTATCATTTGATAAGGGTACTAAAAAAGTCTATTCAATGCATTTCTAGCTATAATAGAATAAAATATAGGCTACTTTAAAAATGGTTACTATAATTAGTCTGATTACAGGGTAAATAGTATGTTATTTTACCTTGTCTCAGTGTTAATCTAGGATTAAAAGAGCAAAAGACGCACTGAAAGCACGCTCCATAAATAAACCAAGGATACGCCACAATTGCTTTGATGTCGACAGAAAAATATCGCCGTTTTAGGAGCATTTTCCCGTAGGGTCTATTCGCTCAGAATAACACGAGAACATTTCTTCTGCACCGCCCAGTCAAGAATGCGTATCATTCTGTGCGGCACAAACACGTCAAGAACATGTTCTTTTGAACCGGTTCTTTTTAGTGAATCGGTCGAACCAGTTCACCAAATCAGACTGATTCGTTCGAAACAGTTCGAATCTCCAGTAAGAAAACACTAATCCACAAATTACTAATTACTTACTTTTTGACGTGCCTGATACTTCCTTGGGAATCCCAAGTCTGCCAAAATTAAAAAATAAATAAATACATAAATAAACATACAAAGAAATGTAAAAAAGCAAAAATAAATACATATATAAATAAATATACATAGAAAAGCAAAAAACTAAAATAAATAATTATTTATACATTTATTTTCTTATTTATGTAAATATTTATTTTTTTCCACATTTATTTATTTATTTCCATATTTGTTCATTTCCACATTTATTCATTTCTACATTTCTTTATTTTTACATTTCTTTGTCCGTAGGTTAAAGAGGAGGGCGTGGTTTACCTCAGACATAGCAATCGAGCCCAGAGTAGGCGAGAGGGAAGCGTTGAGGCTACCGTGACACCTTTTGGTGTGCCCGAAATACAAGAAGTGTAGCCTACTGACGTTGATACTTGGATGACTGATATGGATGGGACATTCTAAAACGCTTAACGTGGCTTAACGTTGGAGCGTAAAAGGATCGGTGAACCGTTTTTTTGTTTTGTTTTTTAACCGGTT
This sequence comes from Elopichthys bambusa, assembly GCA_037101425.1. Taxonomy (NCBI): domain Eukaryota; kingdom Metazoa; phylum Chordata; class Actinopteri; order Cypriniformes; family Xenocyprididae; genus Elopichthys; species Elopichthys bambusa. The sequence continues at coordinate 14,764,707 of CM074455.1, forward strand.
TATTGAAACAAACTGTCCAAAAGAACCGGTTTGCAGAAAATAACTGAACTTCCCATCACTACTCTAAGTGGTACTTATTGCAGAGTCTATGATGGCCAGCTCCTCCTATCTGGACATCCAGTAGGGTAGAGAGATAGGCCTATGCTGCGTCCCAATTCGCCTACTTATACTACGCCCTAAAAGTATGTACTCTTGTAATTGTTTCCATGCAGGCAGTGACTGAATGTTATATTATCTGAATGTGCGCGCAACGATTGGAGAGTGGCGGGATTATGTCATCAAACGTGATTGCACTCACATAGCCTACACAACAAAATAACATTCAATTAGTGTATGGACTAATTGACGTGTGGCTGAGCAATGTAGCGAAAGGATAATCATATTATTCTGTCTGTTATTAATATACAAAAAAGGAAAACGGCTCTCAGATGGGAACCGACTCTCACTTAAAGGAGCAAATGGGTGGAGCGAGGGACGTCTGGCGAGGGGGAGAGAATGTATAACCACACCCTAATCCTAACCTATACCCACAAGTCTATCCCTACATCCCAATGTGAGATTAAAATAAGTGTGTCCCAAAGCATATGTTGAAAAGAGTATGCCAAAAGTCCCCGGATGGTCTACTATTTCCGGTAGATTTTCGAAGTGTGGATCCGTGCACACTATAAAGGCTAATATTGCCCACAACCCATTGCGCTTTGGATGAGGATTCAGTTCAGAACTACAAACACGAGTAAAAAAGTGTTAAAAAAAAAACAAAACAAAAAACTACAAAACATAGCGGATATGCACGACGGACGCTGAGAGGTTCGAGTGACTAATAATCAGTTCAGCCTGATAGAAAATATTTATTTATCCGTGTTATATTTCATCTGCAATACCAATGTGGACTTTTATAAAGATGTGAATGGCCATTAAATTTTAAATGCATTAATATGAGGAGAGTTCTCCACATGAAAGACCCGCGACTGTAGGACGCGACAGAGAGCAAAGACGCAATTGTATGACGTGATAGTATGTCCCAAAGCTTGTCTACTCTTTCGCTACACACTCAAAAGTATGTACTTTTTGTTCACAGAAAGAGTACATACTTTTAGGGCGTAGTATAAGTAGGCGAATTGGGACGCAGCATAGGCCTATCTCTCTACTCTACTGGATGTCCAGATAGGAGGAGCTGGCCATCATAGACTCTGCAGTAAGTACCACTTGGAGTCGTGATGGGAAGTTCAGTTATTTTCCGCAAACCGGTTCTTTCGGACAGTTTGTTTCAATAAACCGGTTAAAAAAACGGTTATATATAAACTTTGCAGGATTTACGATATTAATGACCGTTAAAACGCGTCATGGTCATCACTATTTGACTCGTACTCCGGACCAGTAGGAGGCATCGTATAGCTGGTTTGCCATCCGCCGTTACATACCAGAAGAAGAACAAGAAGAGCAGCTGACTGACTGTCATAATGGTATTTATCTTATTTCTTATTGAACGATAGTTGGGTTTATTTTGGTTTCACATTTGAAACCATTAAAGTTATAATGTGTGAACGCTTTATTTTGGGGATAATTAATTTATTCTAATTTTGTGGATACCGCAGGCTATCATATAGTGTAGTCTTACAAGCTGATCAATAGCAGTCAACAACTCATTTCGCTGCTATCTTTTATTTCAGAGGTTCAGATTTTGTGGAGATTTGGACTGTCCTGACTGGGTCCTTGCAGAAATAAGCACCTTAGCTAGAATAGTAAGTACAGTTTGTCTAAATTGAATAGGTGATTTGATGTCCTTTTGACACACTCTGTCTAAAACTCAATTATAAATAATTTTATTCATTGCTGTTCTTCACAGTCGAGCGTCAAGGTGAAACTTCTGTGTGTGCAAGTCATTAAAGATCTGCTTGATGAAGGCATCGATGTAAGAGCTCTGGCTACAGCAGTCATGCTATAATGTATATTAAATGTATATTCCTCTAACTAGTATATGATTGTCTGTTTTCAGTATGACAAAGTTTCAAAACTAACCGCAGATGCAAAATTTGGTGAGTAAAACCCAGTTTTTGTGTCATGTATTCTCAGTAATAGTGATTTGTGAAATATTAAAATGATTATAAATCAATTTCCATGTTTATTCTTAATATTAAAAGTCAGTTTTATATATTAAACAATATTTCATATCAAATAGTAATATTAAATCAGATCTAAAAACTAAAATGAGTAGTTTTAAATGTTACAAGTGAATTTAGGCACCACAGCATTATAATGTACAGTTTGGGGAAAAAATGGATATTGATTTTGAGATTTTCTAAAGATAACATTTATCATTGATTTTAAATTATTAGTGCTTTTAAAGATTAAGTGAGCATGAGATGACGGTCTTATTGTAAAAAAGAAAAAAGAAATGAGCAGCAGTTAAATATTCATTATACCTTTTAAAAAGTGCTTTAAATTTAAATAAAAAGAATGAATAATTGACCAATGATTATTTAAAAATCTTTAATATTGATTGATAACTGATATGTAACTAATATTATGTATACCCTACATTTATATCTCTTGGTATTTTGTCTTATTTATTTGTTAGAAATTGGAGACATTAAAGCCAGTATAGCTGTGCTGAGTTTCATTCTGACCAGTGCTGCTAAACATGATGTAGACAGTGAATCTCTCTCCAGTGAACTACAGCAGCTTGGATTGCCTAAAGGTAAGGATTTCCATCACCTCTTTTCTCACAGTGTCTGAAACAGGATTCAGTCTCTCTATAAACCTTTCCGAGAGCCTGCTCTGCTCTGATTGGTTTTCATCCAAAGTTGCGTATTTAATTTATGCGCAAATTTTGAATATCACATAAAACATTTGCAAATAAAGCAGTGTTTCCATCCGGGGAGTCAAAGAGTACAAAAACGTCACTTCCTGATACACTGGCGCTAAATATCACTAAGAAAAATGGACATTTCTGCAGTAGAAGCCACTGTATATAATAATTTTCATATATAATACATTATTTGCATGCAGACAAAATGCAATAAACACTGTCATGTTATCTTGCATTCAGATGCCTGGTGTTTGTGAACGTAATCATGTGAGGCGCTTCTGGGAATTATATCAAACCACTTTAACGACAGACTTGGCTCAGGCATTACAGAATCACCAAAACAGCATTTCCGATGCTGTGCAATGAGATCGGTCCGCTGGTTGGTCCAGTTATGCTGTCACATTGCAAAGTCACGTCTTTTTTTTTGATGCGCATCAAGGAATTTGTTCCATCATAGATTATGCGCATGTTTTCGTGTCGCATAAAAATGTATGCTACTCATTTGAGCGCATATGTTTTTTTATGCACATTTTTTTGAATTTATGCGTATCTTGGCGGGTTTTTTTATGCGATATCCCAAAATGCACATAAAACTAGGTGGATGGAAACATAGCTACATACACCTAGGATGGCTTGAGGGTGAGTAAATCATGGAATAATATTGGGTGAACTAACCCTTTATGCATTTATGTGTTTGTTTCAGAGCACACCACAGGACTGTGTAAATCGTATGAGGATAAGCACAGCGCTCTACAGGAAAAGCTGAGGGAAAGCAGCCTACGCTGTGAGTATTACCAATACGTGAAAAAGAAGGACATTCAGCCCAAATCATTCATTTAAACAATATCCTGATCTATGTCACGTGTCAGTGGGTCGTCTGGAAGCGGTGAACTGGCGTGTGGATTACACCCTGAGCTCCAGTGAAATAAAGCAAGTGAATGAACCCACAGTCCAGCTCAGACTTCAGGCTCAGGACCCCGAGACTGACTCCACAGAGACCACCGTTGTCTCCATCACTGCTGACAAGTTCAGAGTCCTGCTAACAGGTGGCCGAGTCAGTTTCCTTCTGGGATCAGTAATTAGATATTGTAGTATGCATATTGTAAATTTCCTTGTTTTTGTTTTCCAGAACTCAAACAAGCACAGACTATGATGAATGCACTACAGTGAACCAGCCATCCTTTATTGAATATTATTGATGAAATGTGCACGTGTACACATGCACAGAATCTGTCCGTGTATATAAAATGTGCTTCTCAGAAAGAAAAAGAAGAATGTTTTTTTTTTTTTTTTACATTATATTTTTTCAATAGGTCTTCACACCGTTATTAGTCAAATGTTGTTGCTCAAATTGAGCACAGACCTTAAAAAATGCACGTCAATCAGATTTAGAATATTAATTCATTTCTTTTTGGATCAGGTGCCACTAGATACTTAATTTTGTCACGTGTTGAATGTCATCCAGAGAACAAAAAGCTCTTAGTGATTCATCTCAACTCATGTATTTGTCTTAATATCAAGTGTATTTTTGATACAATTTTTTTTTTTTTAAATTAAATGTAATAACAATAGTTAAATGTCTATATTTCAGGACCCTTAAAGTTACTTACAATTTCATTTGGTCATTTTTTGTTTGTTTTTTTTTTTTTTAGTTTTTTTTTTTTAAAATAATGTAATAAACATCTATTGTTAAAGGGTAATGGTATATCTTTAAAACTGCAATTTTACAACTATTTAGAGTTTATTCAGAGATATATAAAACATTTTTTTTTACCCTTTGGCTTTGAGGATGTCCTCAGTGGGAAATCCTCAGATCTGATAACATGCCGAATTCCTCGTCAGATTTACTGTACGAGATAATAGCAGTTTTGTGTACAGCCAAAGACTATAGAATTAAAGGGACTTTGGTACAGCAAAAAGGGTAAAAAAAAAAAAAAAAAGAATAAAAAAAAATATGTGTATAAACTATTTCATTTGCAGTGTGGCGTTAAGTATTCAGACTGGAGGGGGAAAAAAACAAAAAACAAACAAACTGGTAATACACTTCAACTCCCATGATCCTCCCGTGCCTGTTTCATAAATATTAGCATATACCGCGCGAGTTTCCACGATTATATAACATACATCAGGAGCAAAGGTGAGTTGGTGCACGATTCATTTAATTTATTCAGCGATTTAATGAACATGATCTTACTCGCTATTTTGGAGCACACGCTGCTAAGCGGCAATTAATGAACTTTGCATGTAGCATCTAAACATATGCATGCTAGTTGCTTAGCACTTACAGCAGACTTTCATAACAGCATTGTTCAACATCTGGCAAGGATTGTAAACTAACGTTACCACACAACGCTTGTCATATGCTCTCCATTAGTGTTCAATAATATTAACTCAGAGCTCATCTATTAACACTTTGGTGTCCCGGACATAAATACCCGTTACTAAATTATTTATCCACCTATTACCAAAAACATTTCTTAAAACTGTGACAAATGGCAGGAAGAAAATCGTGTGCTATCTACGTCTGCAAGATGTCTGTTAAAGATAACCTGGAAAGCATCTGCCGTTTACAAACATCTGATAGATGTATGTAAGATGTCAGTTTTACATACATTCTAAATCATAAACATCTTAAAGACATCTTCTAAACGTCTATTTGACATCTGACAGGAAATGTCCTATAGTTGCAAATGAGCAAACACTCTAAAAAAATACGTCTTTCAGACATAAACACGCACATCAAATAGACGTCTCTGAGATGTACGTGTGCTGTCAGGGTAGTTGTAACTGAATTTGTCGAGCTTCAGGTCTGTTAAAATTATAAAGAAATAAATATATAATTATTTATTCAGTAATTTATCGGAAATACGAGTTGAGTAGTACATTTTCGTCCCAAACTAGCTAACCACTAATGATTGACAGCTTAATTTAGGCTAAATTTTTACTCCATTACCCATTTGGTCAGAAACGTATTCCTATTTTCCTTTTTATATAAAGTTTATTCCTAAAAAAAACTGCAAAAACACACACAAATCAGATTATTTAGACATTTTTAAACAAATTCTGGTTATGGCTGCAAAAAAAAAAAAAAAGGAAAGAAAACAACTAATAAATAAAGCAACTTTGAAAACAATTACGTTTGACTTCCTGAGGTTTAAAATCTGAATCTTATTTTCTAAAAGATTGAGCACCTCATTTCACTGATCATTTGTTGAGAGATTAGTTCTTAAAGTCGGCTTGTTGCAGTAGTCATTTCTTCCCTGTTGTGTTGTATATCGGAGTGAAACAGCTTCTGGATCAAGAAAAATGGAGGATGGGACTTTATTTTGGCTATTGGGAATTGACTGGATGTTGTGGTTTGCTATTGGTCAATCTCATGTGAGTGACAGGTTCTCACCCTCGCGCCAGAATACACGTAATCAGAAAAGAGATGTCGTTGATTAAAGATTACAAGGGCACATGAATAAAAAAAATAATTATGTGCTCGGATAAATCATTTATAATAAATACTACAATATTCCAGTTAAAATTAATAAAAAGGAGAATTGTCTATTTTGATTTCATTGTGACTTTAAGAGTTTTAGGTCCTATTTTGAACCTGATTTGTGGAAAGCCTCTATTGTAACAACATTTAAACCCTTGTTGTCTTATGTTCAGGTTTTTCAAAGCCTATCTTCCTTTCATGTTTGAGAATGCCGGAGGGTCCTGAGCTCCATTTGGCCAGCCTGTTTGTCAACAGAACATGTGAAGGGCTTGTGTTTTCTGGAGCCGTAGAGAAGTCTGAAGTGAATAAAAATCCTGAGGTCCCATTCTGCTGTGATGCTTACTGCATTAAAGCCCAGTCCAGAGGAAAAGAGGTCAGACTCACACTCACGCCCATTAAAAATGATGACGACGGTAAACGCAAAGTCAGTAAACATCAGTCCCAGCAGCCGATGGATGTGGTTTTCCGATTTGGGATGTCAGGGTTTTTCCGCTTCACCTCAGCAGATGACCTTCCAAAACACGGCCACCTGCGGTTTTACACTAATGAGAACCCACGCAGAGTTCTGAGTTTTGTGGACACACGCAGATTCGGCAGCTGGCACCCAAATGGGACCTGGCAAAAAGACAGAGGGCCTTGTGTCATGTTTGAGTACGAGAGCTTCAGGTGAGGGAAATGCACTGAACTCTTAATCTTATTGTACACATTAAATATTTAACAGAAATTAGTAGGCTAAAAAACATTTAGCTAGGTTGCTAGTAAGGGCCAAAGTATACTTCACAGTGCGTGTGATGCAAATTTTGTCTCAAGAATAGTATGCGTACTGAACAAGCACCGCCAAATTTTTATAACCACACATACTTTGTAAGCGCAGGTCGCACATATGTATTTAATTTTTTTGCAGCAATTACTTTATCCACAAGGTGGCAACCGTGCCCAGGGGGCATCGATTCACAAACGAGTCGAATAAAAACTGCATAAACAGACCGGTGTGGTGAGAAATCGAGTCCCCCCAGGAATCGGGTCTCCTTTAGGACCCTGAGTGATCCCAACTGGCTTTTAATGGGTAGTAATTTTAGCGCCTGATTACTTTTGGCCCCTTTCAGTGACTGAAACAGATTAAGTAATTACATGAGATATGATATATTTCGGTAAGTTGTACTGTATCTTTCAACATACCTTCTGACGTTCATTCATTTTTATTTTGTGCTATAACTAGTAGTAATGTACATGCGCTTGATCAGTGTTGCCGCTTCCCTGTTGCATTAAAGAGCTGTATTTATTGTTTGAATTTTGTAATAAAACTGATAAAATCTCTAAGCTGAGACTTGGTTTCATATCAGAAGTAACAATGCACAAAGCTTATTGTGATTTGGATGGGAGATGCGTTACAAATAATGTTTAGTTAAGTTTTGTTCATAAAAGATCGATTCTTGGGATTTAAGAATCAGTATTGGTTCATCAAGATAAGAAATGTGTCGAGAAATCGTTATTTTCAACCCAGCCCTAGACGTAACATTATTTTCTGCCAAGCATAGTTTGTGATTTTTAATGATTAATCTCTGTTAATGGGTACTTAAATAGTTATATCATGGAAACTGGCAAGGTTGATGTTGGGAACAATGTGTCACTGGTTCAGTAGTTTGATACTACAGTCAGTGGAGATGCGATTAATAAGTTTATGATGCTCTGGGTTGATAACTTAGTATGTGTGTTTAAATATTTCAGGGAGAATGTTCTTTCAAATCTGTCTGACAAGGCATTTGACAAACCCATCTGTGAGGCGCTCCTAAATCAGAAGTATTTCAACGGGATTGGGAACTATCTTCGAGCAGAGATTTTGTTCAGGTAACTCACTTTCCAGTGTTTCATATGTTCGAAATAAACTGTATCTCAACTTTGAGAATAAAACCACATTGTCTAGTTGAAAAATCCCCTAATATTTACTTGTACATCAAACAATTAAAATCTTCCTCTCTTTGATGGCCTACTGTCATGCCAATCTAAATCTGATAATTTGAAAAAGGAACCAATTCTTTTCTCTACACATCCTTTTCAGACTACAAATCCCCCCATTTACGAAGGCACGGACGGTTCTAGAGGGAATTGAGCTGAAAGATGAGGATAAAAAGAATATCAAAAAGGAAATTACAGTTTTAGTGGAAAATCTGACCCTACTGTTAGTGTATTAATAGGCACTTTGTTTGGCATAAATCATGGCTTTGTTCTGTTTCATTCAGAAAACAGATACAGCTGGTAAGAAGGGAGTGAAGGTTGAGACCTCAGACCTCCTTTCTTTGTGTCACACGGTTCCCTTCGAGGTGGTGAAATTGGGTTGGTTTACTCTGCAACTAATTGTGATATATTAATTTATCAACTACTATTTTGCACAGCTGTGTATGGTGGTAGTGCATACACATCACATTGGTATTCATGCGTCTGATTTTTTACTTCGTTATATATTAAGGTGAAAATGGCTATGCACCAGCAAAAGGGGAATATTCTGTGCTACAAGCCTGGATGCAATGTTACTCTGTGGATGGAATGAACTCAATAAGTGACCACAATGGACGGACAATTTGGTTCAAAGTAAATAAATCTTTGTAAAATTATAATTCTAAACCTGGAAACCATGAGGTAACATATTAAGAGTTCAATTTAATCTTGTTTCAATGTTTGCTTTGTTTCAGGGGGATCCTGGACCTATGGTGCCCAAAGGTAAAACTGCAGTGTAAACAAATGATTGACTCCTAAGAATGTTAGTCACTTATAACTAAAAATTCTCTTCCAATAGATGCCAAATCTCGCAAAATGAAGTGGAAAATACAGAAAGATGATGATTATACTGATTCAAAGGTGAAAAGCAGTTCTTTTTTTATGACAGTTGGGTTCATGAACAGATACAAGAACTTTAAACAACATCTGCTTCACTCTAGAAAGCCAAAAAGACACGCGCCGACAGCATTGAAATAAAAAAACCTGCCAAGAAAAAGGACAACATAAAGGTAAAGAAAGAAAGTGCAACATCCAAAGCAAAAAGTGGTTCAAAAAGGCAGAAAAAAGTCACAAAAAGGGTCAGTACAGAACCTGCAGATGAGAACAAAAAGTCAAAAAAGCAAGGAAAGAGAAGCTCAAAAGGTTAGAATCTTACATTCACCATTTGTATGTCTACTTTTGAGTATTATTAGTATTCAAATCATGATTTCAGTGCAATGTTGTCTTTTTTAAAGTTCCTCCAAGGACTGGAACTAACAAAATCAAAGGCCAACATGTGAAGGAAGTGATTAAAACTAAAAGGAATTCCGTCACCTGCAGGAAAAGTGCAACAAAAGGTAAGAATTCAGTGTTGACCTTTTAAAACAGAAGCTGACTGAGTTGTTGTGTCTTGAGTAGCTGATGCAGTCTTTCTCTGGATTCTTTTGTAGCAAAGCCACAGCAGAGAAGTAGTGGGATAAGGCGAGGCCGTTCCAGATGATGTGATTCAAATCTGAATACTTTTCAAAAGGAGATGAATCAGCAAACTACTGTAATGGACCACGCAGACTTTTTATATTCAGTAAAAGCTTCACAATCTATTTTTAACATATATAATGTATGTATACAAAAAAATAAATACCTAAAATATACATATAAAAATATATTTCCTTTAATGCTAGTGTTTAAACGACCATCTTGCCAATTTCTTTTCCTAAAATGTCACTTACAAAGAAAGGAAGTTGAGAGGAAATAAAAACAGAAATAAGTATTATATTGTAAATCTTACATTGCAATTTATCTACAAAAAAAAAAAAAATGTATTCAAGCATTTAAAAAGGTGAAACTGTTTGTATCATCAAGCACAAATTTTCCGAAAGTAATAGCAGCTACTCAGGGACTTAAAAAAAGAGATTTAAGTACCCGCGTCATAACTGATATGAATTCAAATGATTCACTGTATAATTAAGAGGAGAGATCTGATCTGATTTGAACGTTAAGGATATTCCAGAGGTGGTCTTTGAGACAGGAATACTAGAATCAGGACGCTCCAGGAGATCACAACTGTAAAGTAAGTAAGTTATGAGTTAAGGTGATATACACTGGGCAACTTTTTGAGCAATGTTCCTCAATCAGATTTATGTTTTTTTTTTAATTGATTTCTTTTTGGATCAGATGTCACTAGAAACCTAATTTGGTCACTTGTTGACCAATGTCATCCAGAGAACCAAAAGCTCATCTCACTTCATGTATTTGTCTTAAATATTGTGTATTTTTGTTAAATGCATTGTTTCTTTTTCTTTAAAAAATTAAATGCAATAACGAAAGTGTCTATCACATCGCTGCATATTTCAGGACCAATAAAGTTACTTACAAATTCGTTTTTGTCGATTTTTTTTTCTCGTTTTGTTACTAATGTAATAAATAGTCTAATACTGTTAAATGGAAATGACATTATATCTTTAAAATGCAAATACATCGTATTAAGAGTTTATTTAGATATTTTATTTATTACTCCTTGACCTTGAGGGACAAGTGCATTTTGTTTTGTGATTTCACCGGAACGAAGACAGTCTACGTCCGACGAGCACGAGCGCCATTAAGAGAACACAGTTGAGCCACTGATAACAGCGGCAACGAGCACTTAACGTGATTTCAAAAACAACACATCCCAGCTCCAGAGCGTTATTATTTATTTATTATTTAACACAAACGAACGAATTGTTAATCAACTTGAGATGTTTCTTTTGTATAAGATGCCCAAAATCATTTTTATTCATTAATTTTTGGGAAATATAAGTTTATTACTACATTTGGTCCCAAACTAGCTAACCACTAACAATTATTTTAACTTTGAAAACAATTCAGTTTGACTACGAGATTTAAAATCTGAATCTTCATTTTCTGAAGGTTAAGCACTTCCTTTCACTGATCATGTGTAGAGAGAGAGAGAGAAGAAAAGATGCATCTTTTACAAAAATGCAAGTTTACAGAGCTTTTTTATTTTCAATACTTTGCATTTTAAAATACACTTCTAAATGTCTGTTCATTGGTTGCTATGTAACTAACAAGAGACACAATTTTAAAATTGTGGTGCTTCTAATTAAAAGGTTAGTTCACCCAAAAATCCTGTCATTTATTACTCGCCCTCATATCGTTCCACACCCGTAAGACCTTTGTTAATCTTTGGAACGCAAATTAAGATATTTTTGTTGAAATCCGATGGCTCAGTGAGGCCTGCATAGCCAGCAATGACATTTCCTCTCTCAAGATCCATTAATGTACTAAAAACATATTTAAATCAGGTCATGTGAGTATAGTGGTTCAATATTAATATTATAAAGCGACGAGAATATTTTTGGTGCGCCAAAAAAACAAAATAACGACATATAGTGATGGCCGATTTCAAAACACTGCTTCAGGAAGCTTCGGAGCGTTATGAATCAGCGCGTCGAATCAGCAGTTCGGAGTGCCAAAGTTACATGATTTCAGCAGTTTGGTGGTTTGACACGCAATCCGAATCATGATTCGACACGCTGATTCTGCAGAGGAAAAGAGGTCACACCCATTAAAAATGATGACGACGGTAAACATCAGTCCCAGCAGCCGATGGATGTGGTTTTCCAATTTGGGATGTCAGGGACGTTCCACTTTATCTCAGTATACAATCTTCCAAAACACGGCCACCTGTGGTTTTACACTAATGAGAACCCACGCAGAGTTCTGAGTTTTGTGGACACACGCAGATTCTGCAGCTGGCACCCAAATGGGACCTGGCAAAAAAAGAGAGGGCCTTGTGTCATGTTTGAGTACAAGAGCTTCAGGTGAGGGAGGAAAATGTTTCCCAATGCACTCAACTCTATTAATCTTATTGTACACATTAAATATTTAAAAGAAATTAGTAGACTATAAAATATTTAGCTAGGTTGCTAGTAAGACAGCAAGAAGTGTACACAGCAAAAGCAATCGAAAGACATGGCTGGGCATGGACACAAACTGCATGATTAGATTTTGTTTCACAAGCTTGCGATTCACTTCAGTTCTGATTTCGATTTTGATTGTGATTTATTTAGATATATATCAGGTACAGTACTGTGGGATGTAAGGATGTACACATTTTAAACAGCAGGGGCGCTGAAGCCTAGTTTACACTGCGCGCGTCTGCGGTGTGGTACGGCTCAGACGAGGTTTTGTTCCGTCTTTCATGCGGTGTCAACTCACACCAGAAGCAATTCGGAAGCGAAGCAGCTGGATTCGCGAGACCACGAGATTTGCCTGTCCGTCGTTGTTTTCCTTGATTTTCCGTGTTTTTAATGGCTAAATGGTTATATTTTGTCGGGTTTAATTGTGTTTATTGCTATGACCTACTTTGTTTTGCTGTTGCCTACAGATAAAGGATCAAAGATTTTCAAGTTTTTCGACTTCGAATCTCTTGAATTGTCAATTTTTGGCCTCCTAGAGATGTGAAATGAGCTGGAGTCTACACATGGTGAATGTTTTGACTTTATTTTGTGTTTGAACGGTGCAGCCTGGACGTGGTGTCCGTCAAAAATAGACATGGCGCCTATCTTTAGTGAAGCGGTGCGGCGAGCCGCTTCTAGGATGCTTCTGAAACATGCCATGGCATGGCTGGTGTAAACACAAGCATTGACTAGTGTGGCCGTGGATCGACTCCGGTAGCCGCATCGCAGCCGTAACGCGCCCACAGACTGTGTAAATAAACAGGATTGACAGGATATCTTAACTTGGGGCATTTGGAAACAAAGCTTGCCTACTTCTGTAATGGCGTGCATCTCTGATGATTATATTGTCCTGCTTTAAAAAAAAAAACAAAAAAAAAAAACATAGGTTAAACACACTTGCTACAGACACACCCCAAATCAGAGGCGTTATCGTGTTGTCAGCGGCACTGAGCAGAGTTTTGACGCTGTAGTTGACACCTACCGTTAGGGTTTACTGTGACGCCGCTTTACAGGCACGAGAGCAGCGAGCAAGTCGAGCATCAAGCGCTGATGTTGAGGATGACCCATCTTCATTCAAATGCATATTTTTCTAAATGTGTTCAAACGTAATTCTTGAAAGTGTAAATATATGAATTATAGCAAATATTAAAATCTTGCCTTTATAAATGATGTGAAACCTGTCACTGTTGTACTTAGATTTTACTTCTTATATCTGTAGCCTCTTGACTAGACAGACACAGCAGGAGCTGAGCCTAAACAAACCTTCTCCCAAGAAAACCGCATTGGAAGATCTAATTGGAGGGACTTTTTTGGGATTAGTTCTAAAATTTTAACCCATGATATTTCAATTTCACAAAGAAATATGCAGCATTTTGTCTTAGAAATAATAAAAGAACACCTTTTCATTTATAATTTGTCTTAAATTTCATTTTGTAAAATATGAGAAAATCGTATTGTGAAACCAGTATCGTGAATCATTACATCCCTAACAGTACATGTCAGTTTTTCTCAAGGAAAAAAAAATCTCTCAACTAATGCAGTAAACCCTGTAAGCTGGTACATATAAAGGGTTAAAATGAACAACTGATCTGTATACAAACTTTTAAATTGCACATAAGGGAGTTTTTATAATAATTTTTTAGTGATGTAATTCTGTTTCTACTCCAATTTAACATTTAAACGGTTGCTGTCATAATTGTTTTCATGACTGATTGTTTCAAACATTAAATACTGAAGAACAGGTTAAGAAAATATATAAATAATATGTAATATAGTGCATATATTAACAAAATGCTCCTCTCTACAGTCACGTTACGTGACATTGTTTACAAGCTGTTTTTTGGGGGGGGTTTGGCCTATTTCCGTAATTGAAACACAGGTTGAGTAATTACATGAGATATATTTCGGTAAGTTGTACTGTATCTTTCAACATACCTTCTGATGTTCATTCATTTTTATTTTGTGCTATAACTAGTAGTAAAGAGGAATGGACATGTGCTTGATCCGTGCTATCGCTTCCCTACAGCAATCTGTTGCACCGCATTAAAGAGCGGTATTTATGTTTTGATAAATAAACTAGCGGTGTTTGATTTTCATAATACAATTGATAGAATTTGAAAGCTGAGACTTTTATATCAAAAGTAACAAAGCTTATTGTGATTTGGATGGGAGGTGCGTTACAAATAATGTTTAATTAAGTTTTGTTCATAAAAGATTGATTCTTGGGATTTAAGAATCAATATCAGTTCATCAAGATAAGAAACAATTAAAATCCCCTAATATTTACTTGTACATCAAACAATTAAAATCTTCCTCTCTTTGATGGCCTACTGTCATGCCAATCTAAATCTGATAATTTGAAAAAGGAACCAATTCTTTTCTCTACACATCCTTTTCAGACTACAAATCCCCCCATTTACGAAGGCACGGACGGTTCTAGAGGGAATTGAGCTGAAAGATGAGGATAAAAAGAATATCAAAAAGGAAATTACAGTTTTAGTGGAAAATCTGACCCTACTGTTAGTGTATTAATAGGCACTTTGTTTGGCATAAATCATGGCTTTGTTCTGTTTCATTCAGAGAACAGATACAGCTGGTAAGAAGGGAGTGAAGGTTGAGACCTCAGACCTCCTTTCTTTGTGTCACACGGTTCCCTTCGAGGTGGTGAAATTGGGTTGGTTTACTCTGCAACTAATTGTGATATATTAATTTATCAACTACTACACAGCTGTGTATGGTGGTAGTGCATACACATCACATTCTGAATAACATGTTACCTCAGATTTGTAGTTGTAGTGTCAGTGACGTTGTCCTTTTAGCTATTCATAGTGGTTCAAAAAGGCAAAAAAAAGTCACAAAAAGGGTCAGTACAGAACCTGCAGATGAGAACAAAAAGTCTGAACTAACAAAATCAAAGGCCAACATGTGAAGGAAGTGATTAAAACTAAAAGGAATTCCGTCACCTGCAGGAAAAGTGCAACAAAAGGTAAGAATTCAGTGTTGACCTTTTAAAACAGAAGCTGACTGAGTTGTTGTGTCTTGAGTAGCTGATGCAGTCTTTCTCTGGATTCTTTTGTAGCAAAGCCACAGCAAAGAAAAAGTGGGATAAGGCGAGGCCGTTCCAGATGATGTGATTCAAATCTGAACATCAGCAAAATACTATAATGTAACACCCATTTCAACTACCCAAGTCTGGGACCTTGATTAATGCAAATTCCTATTACCTCATGTCTTCTTTGGAGGAGGTTTTTGTCTTGGTCTGGTATTTAAAGAGATGCTGCAAAGGGCTCAGGGCGCGATTCTGTAGGCAGAATGGCCCATAATGCTGTGTGTCCTTCAGACATTATGTATCTTTCTGATGTCAGGTATACATTTTTTTTTTACTCTATTTCTGAGCATTTGATGTTTTGTATCAGTTATCTTTGAATTGATTATGTAATTGGCATGGTACATTTACCTGACTAATAACATTTGATTTTATTCTGACTTACCTTGAAATTATTGACTTGATAGTAGATCACGTTCAAGTCCATAACGCCACAAATCTTCGCCCAGGTTAGTAACGGACTAACACTCCGATTAGGTGGAGCATTGCGGCACACCAACTGATATTTTAGAGCTCCGACTAACACATTGGCATTATTTATGTATGCTTAGACTGTGTAGGCTAATAATGGGTTTTTCCTTTTAGAGCAAGAGTGTTGCTAGACCAATCTAAACAGGGGTGGGCCTCAACCTCTGATTACGGTAAGATTATTCTAAATAAGTGTTTGTGGGAAACCACGGCATGGTTATATAAAGTTACTCTTAGAGGAAGTTATGTTGGTCAGCTTATTTCTATGGTAATGACCTCTGGTTAGATATAGTCTTACCCTATGTGTTCAGATCTATGGGGACTAAATAATGTATTCTAAAATGAGCAAAGTGGGTACGGCCTCTAGAATATTAGTCATTGCCGCTGTCTAATGACCAAGACTGACGAGATTGTGCGTATGAGATCGTATGCCCGGCAGCTGCGAGACTCAAAGCGTTATAGGAATCCGGATGAACAGGTGTAATTTAAATAAAGAGTTAAGTAGAATAATCAAATGTGTAGCTAAACTATTATACAAATGACCAATAATAAATTGGCATTCTAAACCAAGTTTGAGGTCTTGATAAAATGGAGTAAGATAACAGTTTATTGGAATTAAATTACTTTGCCATGCTGAAAAGACAGAACGTGCAAGAAACCTTCCCCGCCCTATGGGAAACCATTGTTGGGCTGATTGGGCGGGCCTTACAAAATAAAAACAGAAACAAGTAATTTATTATAAATCTTACACTGAAATTTATTTTTACAAAAAAATTAAGCTCATGTGAAAAAACTTCATTCCAGTATTTAAAAAGGTGAAAATGTGTATGTGTATCAAACACAAATTTTCCGAAAGTGATGGCATCTACCCAGGGACTTAAAAAAAGAGATTTAAGTACCCGCGTCATAACTGATATGGATTTAAATGATTCACTGTATAATTAAGAGGAGAGATCTGATCTGAAAGGGTTTGAACGTTAAGGATATTCCAGAGGTGGTCTTTGACACAGGAATACTAGAATCAGGACGCTCCAGGAGATCACAACTGTAAAGACAAAGTTATGAGTTAATATTCTTGACAATACAACAACAGACCATTAGTATTTATTGTGTACTCACTGCCAGGCTTCTTTCAATGGAAAGGAAGCTGACAAAGTCACAGTCACGCTGCTTCCGTGAGACTCATAGAGGCGAACAAGAAGGGCATTCTCTCTTCTTTCCGCCTATGAGAAAAAAGGAAACTGAGTTTGTGCTGACACAGTGGGCACAATCTGTTAGGAAAGGTTACAGTCATGATATTTCATGAATGGGCACCTGCTTTATGGTCTCCAGGATGACAGCAGGCGAATTTACAGAGAACGCACTCCACAGTTCAGAAATGACACCATGATAGACATGGAGCGGGAAGTTCAGGTTGTAGGCATACTGGATAACTGAAGCTTCCTGGAAGGGGCCTTTTCAGACACACTGGTTTTATTCATTGTTGTCTGGAAACTATTTATAATAGTTTAGATTTGATATGTACCAACCTGTATGTGGCATCAATGCGTAGGTAAAATTATGACACCCCATATCTGCATTGGCATCTGGCGCTTTTGGAGCCCGCAATCTGTGAAAAAAAAATCTGTGGTGTTAGCAAAACATCTTAATGACTTGTCTGTACTTGTGTGAGAAAGACATTGCCGTGTTCATTTTGCATGGGTAGCTTACAGGGACAAGGTCATGATGTTTTCATGGATTGAGTAGCCATATTTGGAGTCATTAAGAAGAGCCACGCCAAAGCCATGCTCAGACAGATCAGCCCATTTGTGTCCCCACACCTATTAAATAAACCATGAGTTCATACATTATGTAAAGTTCCCGTTTGGGGGTTTGTAGGAAGCAAAGTCGTATCTTCAAATTAAAAGAGCCAGTCATCCCATTTGCAAAGACATGGTCCTTTTGTTTTTTAACATGCATTTGCATTCATTGGACCAAACAAAAAAAAGGCAGTTTTTAGCCTGATTTAAGCTAAAGATTCAAGGTTTACAACATCATTTTTGGTCAATTTTACTGGTGCTTGAACAGGTTACTGAAATGTACAGTTGACAAATAGAGTCCCAAACAAAGTACTTGATGGCCCTGTTTACATCTGGTATTAAGAAGCATTTTCGTAGATTACAAGTGGACAACGCTAAATACAGGACGTAAAAGAGGTCTAAAACATTTTGATTTCTTTCACTCACTTCATAGCGTTCAGCATGGTCTTGCGGCTACCAGAGCAGAAACGAAAGCTGATGCTTTCCGTATGTTTTTTTTTGTCGTCTCTGATCGCATTCGTATGTCAATTCCATTAACTTATTTCCTCCATTACATCGAAAGATCTGAAAAAGCCCATACATTTACCCGCCCATAGACCCTCCCCTCAAAGAAATCTGGATAGAAGTAGTTGAAAGTGGACAAAAGAGACAGATTAAAATCCGATCGACCAAAACGCATTTTAATACCAGGAGTAAACAGGGCCAGTGTGAACTTGAGCATATTGTAGCCTACGCTCACACAGGTTCATGAGGCCAACAAGACTGTAAGGTGTCACATTTATAATTTTATGTTTCTAAAGGCTGCTCATGAGCACCTCTTATTAGCCACAATGCTCCCTCGTTGTGCCCTTTCGCCAAGCCCCAGACTAAGGACTTCACGGCAGATTACTACTCGACAATCTACTACTGCAATGTTACCAGAATGTGGACTCTTGAGGAGGACTGCAAGGATTGAAGGCCGCATTTAGGATAGGAATTAGACATTCAGAAACATAGGAGCTATACTTCTATGACCTGAAACCAAGTTTGCAGTACCTCAAAGCGAGCCCAATCCCAGGAGGTGTTTCTATGAGTGGGCCTCTGCAAGTGTCCAAATTGGATCTCGTAGGTAGCATTTGGGCTGCGCACCTGCACAGGGAACTCCACCTTCAGAAACTTATGTGCCTCTTCCCAGTCCACCTAGAAACAACATATCCATTACACTTCACAGAGTTTCTTGAGCAGTTGGGTGATTAAATATCAAGCACAAGATGACAAACTTAGTAGTAATTAATATTCCCTCACCTGTGTGTTGAATTTGATATAGGGGCAACAAGCATCCAGAATAATCTCCTGTCTTATAGTGCTGTTTCCGCTGATCCTTAGCGAAAAGGAGATGCTGCCCTGAAGCCCCCCAGATCTCACTATCTTGGCATGCTCGACAAGCTCAATTACAGGCTTCCTAGGAAAGTAGACTTATTTCCATCAAGGACATTAACTTGGGTTCACATTAAGTTCAAAGATGGGATGATACTTGGGTCAGATTTCAGTCCCACCCAGTGACATCACAAGAAACTTGCTCACCTTGTCTGAAGGTGGTAGTCCATCACATCCCAAGCGTCCCAATACAGAGGCACATCGTCAAACAAAGCAAACTGATTCCCAAAGCAACCCTCAGAAATGGTTTCCCTGAAGTCATAACATAGTTGATTGCAGGAAGTTCTATAGACAACCCTAAGATTATGCACTCTGCTTGAAGGCCTACATTGTGACTCACCTGTTTGTTTGGATTAAAAGCAGGGACATTAGTCGACCCGTTTGATCAATTGTGGCCTTCAAAAGGCCATTCTCCATCACAATGGTCCCATCGACCTGTTTCACAAAGAACACCCACTGAATGACGAAAATGTGTGGGAAAATCATGGAATAATGGAAAATGTCCAAGGGAATCAAGTACCATCATTGTGACAGAGACAGAATCCGTATGCTCAGCCATCTCGGTGACTTGAGCTACGCCCACGCTAGGTACTCTCACCAAGGCTGTGGAAACAGGTGGAAAGGGGATGTGGTTCAATGAGCCTTACTGTACTGTAATAAAATCTTACCTTGTCATTAGATATGAGTAGGAGTTATCTTTGAGGTTTACCCAAAAGAAGGACATCTGAACAATGTTATGTTTTGTCTGTGGGAAGTACCTAATCTTGTTTGAGTGCCCTCCCCTGACAGTGATACGACTTCAGTTCTCTCCCAGGGTAAAGTGTTCAGCACAGCCATGCTTGATCCTGCACCCTTATAAGGAGAGGTTCCCAGTGATTCACAAGCAGCAAGAAGTAGTCTAGACCCTGTGGTGCGTATCTCTGAAAATATGAAGTTCATTAGGTTACCAGATGCTGCAGTCCATAGGCATACCACGGACACAGGTTTGGAACAACATGAGGATGAGTAAACAATGACAAAAACTTCCTATGAGAGGATCGGATGTTAGGCAGAATGTTTACAAATCTGTTTTACATACAATAAAAGTGAACAATGACATATACACATTCCAATACTTCTTTTTTTCTACATCATAAATTATTTGTGCCTCAAAGCACAACGATGAAACGCAATTACAAACGTTGTCTTGCTATCTGGTTTTCATTTGGATTGGAGGCGGATAACTCTGGGAATCCAGTCCAATCTGGGAGACTGTTCTGGGAGGTAATTATAGCAACTCATTTTGATTTCACTTTTGTTGTATGGAAAATAACTTATTTTGAAGAAAGATAATAACACGAAGTTAGAACAACACAAGGTTGTGTTGATGACGGCAGAATTATCAAGTATTCCTTTAACATTCCTAATTCTAATATTAAAACTGCACTTTAGAACAAAATATACTGACAGTGGTAAAGCCAGATGGTTTACCGTCATAGTACTGTAAAGCATCCTCAACAACCATCTCAATACAGCTGCCAGGAATCACATCATGGAACTGATTGAGTAGAAGCAATCTGAAAAAAAAAAAAAAAGAAAAAAAAGACATGCAGAGAGCCACTTAAGATATCAGATATGCTCTTATCATCAGGATCTTTGAAGCCAGAGTACTCGCCTCCACAGTTCTTGAAGTTTGCATGCTGGATATGTAAATCTATCTCTTTTACACAAGGCCAGACAGCTAGCCACCTCAACATCATGAAGCAGAACTTCACATTGGCGGTTTCCCAATTTTATCTACAGAAAAAAAGACAAATTAAAGGGGGCATATCATGACCTTGTCGCTAAATTAAAACAGTTCCATCTAAGTTGACTCAGAACAAAAATAAAAACCAAGGTGGTCAATCAGAAATTGACAGTATTGACGAAGGTACATTTGGAGTATTAAAGGGTTAGTTCACCCAAAACTCACCCTCATGTCGTTCCACACCCGTATTAAGATATTTTTGATAAAATCCGATGGCTCAATTGCCAGCAAGACAATTAACACTTTCAATGACCAGAAAGCTACTAAAGACATATTTAAAACAGTTCATGTGAGTACAGTGGTTCAACCGTAATGTTATGAAGCGTCGAGAATACTTTCTGTGTGCCAAAAAAACAAATAACAACTTTATTCAACAATATCTAGTGATGGGCGACTTCAAAACACTGCTTCATGAAGCTTCGAATCTAAACGAATCATTTGTTTCAAATCAGTGGTTCGGAGCGTGAATCAAACTGCCAAAATAGGATTTTTGTGTGTTGTAAATATAAATTTATTCTGAAGCAATTTTTCCAGAATATTCTTTATTCTGAATATTCTTTCAGAATATTGCAGTTTTGACATTTAAATCTGCATATTTGTGATATTTATCCCTTTTTTTTTTTTTACCTTTATAAATTAAATTTGATCAATAAATTTAATTAGAGTAATAACACACTATTACCAATCAAATTAAATCATTTACAATAAATAAAAAAATTACAACTGCATTAAATAATGTTATGAGATTGTTTTAAATATTTTTTTGAAAATACAAATAAGAAATGTCGTGGTGAAAATTATAGTAAACCACCAGTAGGTGGCGGCAAGTGACCGTCTTAATAAGTGAGTCATTCATTTAAATGATTCGTTCAAACGGCTGAATCACTCAAAAACACGGTAAAGAAAACACGGTCGAGTGTTGCCGCCAGATGCGCTTATGGTTCTGCTGTGATGTTTATTTGGAACTATTTTCGCTGCTGAAACAGAACAAAAACATTGAATATTTTCCTTCTAAAATGTAAGTGACTTAATATTAACTACTTGTTTATTAACTGTTGTATGAAATTAGTGTCACGTTTACAATCATGATGGTATTCAGGAAGACGGCACTTTTGGTCGTGTGATGTTGCTTAACTGTATCGTGTTATAAATATAAAAACACATTTTTACAGTAGAATTTAACAGTTCTTTTGTGTGTGTTGCGCTCATTTGTTTCGATTTCTCCTGTTGTGTCAGTCCATTATACATTTTATAACCTATTATTATCCACTATGGATCGCCACTTGCACTAAATGTAATAAATGAACAGAGCAGACGCAGACAGAAGTGCGTCTACGGCAGGAAACAAGAACTCGCGCTTGTGCGGCAGTACTGGAGAGTCTACTTGGGCCAATTACCAAACTGGTTCCGCATGTGTATCACACCAATGTTCATATTTTGCGACAGCAAATCAAAGTTATTAATTATGAAGGCTATATTCAAAATAAACCGGTAGTATTATTTTTCTCCAAAACTATCGTTAAGAAAATGCCTGTAGTAAGAAAATTTAATGACTTTTAAGGCCTTAATTTTCGCAAAATCCATTTAATGACGTTTAATGCCCCGCGGAAACACTGTATCTTGCTGGCAATAGAGGCCTCACTGAGCCATCGGATTTTATTAAAAGTATCTTAATTTTGTGTTCCGAAGATGAAAGAAGGTCTTGCGTGTGTGTTACGACATGAGGGTGAATAATTAATGACAGAATTTTCATTTTTTGGGTGAACTAACCCTTTAACTAAATGACCTGTCCTGATGAATAATGTTGTGAACTTTTTACAGTCTATGGTTGTGAACTATGCCGGTAAATTAGTGATGGGGAGTCGACTCCAAAAGAGTTAAATTAAGTGTGTAAGGACTGCCATCTTGCCTTATTTATGACCCTGTTTTGATGTAAAGTAAATGGAGTCGAGGAGTCAATTCCATCGACTCCTACAATGAGAGTCGGGAGTCGGAGTCAACTCCAAAAGTTCTGGAATCGAACACCCCTACTGTAAATGGAGGTTAGCCAATCACCAATCATAACTAAAGTAATTTACACAAAGTCTTAAAGGTACAGTAACCAAAAACAGCCAGTTTTCTTCTTATGACAGAGAGTACAGAAAACGAGCAAGGAAAACCAAATTGGTTTTAATGCAAAATCCTGACTATCAAAATATATATATATATATATATATATATATCTTTATCAAATCATACACTGTACAATAAAAATTAATGCAGTTAGAAAGTGCACTATTTTGGGGTTTGGGGAATGGACACACACCTTTGCTTGTGTGGTGTAAGTGCCATTATGTAGCTCAAGGAAGAGCTCACCAACCCAAGTGCACAGAAGGGATGAGTCCGATTCCAGCTGAGAAAACAGGACGTCAGGATTTGAGATCTGAACCCTGGATGACATACACAATGATTAAGTCTCGCATCATAACTGAAAGCCAACCCATTCTGTTTAGTATTTTTAATTGACGTCATGAATGTGTCACAGGATAAGTGCATTACAATGTCTATAATTTCATATACTCTTGTATAAATAAGAGGAAATGGGTGTTTTTTGTTACACCCTCAGACAAATAAAAAAGGAAACTGACTTTGGCAGACAATCGGTGTCCCGGACACGCTGTAGGCGGTCCAGCATTAGCTGTGTTGGGCCACCACCCCCATCTCCAAAACCAAACAGGACCGCGCTGTGATTGGCTCGTCCCTTGTCTTTGTTGTTCTTCACCGTATTAATCAGCTGTGTTGAGTCAAAGGAAAGGGAAATTAGCAGACTGTTCAATAGAGGGAGCTCGCAAGTGAAACGTCACATGATGAAAAACTTACGTCTTCCACTTTACCCTTCATCTCATAGGAGTTACCCGGAGGAAAATGAGTGAGAACCGGTGTCCCATCAATACCTTCCCAAAAGAACGTGTTATGCTGGTGGAAAGAGGAATCATGTGATTTTGAACATCACAAACAACCATAAATAGGAGTTTCATATGTACAGACAAGGTAGACACATACCGGAAATGTGTTAACAAGGTTCCAGCTCAGCTTCTGAGTAAGAAAACGTGAGATTTCACATCCTTTCATGATCTGAGGCAGCTGTGCAGAGTAACCAAAAGTGTCTGGCAGCCAGAACTGTGTGAGATACAGTAAACAATGAATTAGTAAAGGAAGTGTGTGGGAGACATAATACATAATCAGATTCTAAAAATAAAATTTGTAATTATATTATGTTATGTTTTAAAATAGTCTGATTACATGATTACAAATTTACACGATGGCAGTGAATTACATTGTCTGTGCACATTACAGATGTGTTAAATAATACTATATAAGTAACATACGCCGTCCTAATTAAAAATGGTCACTAACTGGTACATGTGAAAGTGTCAAAGTGAATTCCATCATTTTGACAGACAATAAATATTTTTTTTAACAGCTTTACAAACATTCCAATAAATACTGCTAATAGGGAATAGAAGTAAAAAGGGGAGACAATTACATTTTAAAGCATTCATGTGAAAACAAACCTGGAAAGAGAAGCAAAGATTTGGGAAAGAAAACAAGAGATTGTTTGTGCATTCCAGTGAATTATTAATGGGATATATGTGACCATGGACCACAGCTGAATAAATAAGCTTTAGTTTGTTAGGATAGAACAATAATTGGTCAAGATACATCAATTTGAAATCTGGAATCTGAGGGTGCAAAAAAACAAAACAAAAAAAAAATCTAAATATTAGAATATAATAGAGAAAAATGCCTTTAAAGTTGTCCAAATGAAGTCCTTATGCATATCCACTCACAAAAATACATTTTTGATATATTTACGGTAGGAATTTTACAAAATATCTTCATGGAACATGATGTTTACTTAATATCCTAATGATTGTTGGCATAAAAGAAAATTTGATAATTTTGACCTATATAATGTATTGTTGGCTACTGCTACAAATATACCTGTGCGACTTACGACACATATCGGGAGAGCAGATCACAACTGCACAGTATTTGCCATAAATTTTCTTGTTATAACATGTCACGTTAAAATACCAAGCGTTAAGTTATTCTCCTGAATTTTTTCAGCTCTTTCAGTCAAACTGATAGATAAGGATTATTTGTAGCGCAACCTTATAATTTGAAATGATTTGTTTCAGTCTTTTTGAGTGGAATTTTCCCAAACCAGACATGCCTCCCATAATCTAAAAATGCAGTAGGCTCATTAGGAAAAAGGTGGATAGATCGGTATCAGCCGATCTACAACAAACAATCAAATTACAAGCAATAGCACAAATAAATACAAACAACAAACAGCACAGTTTTTCCCCCCCTTTTGTTGTTTGGTTAACATTAAAAACGCAGACAGCACAGTAGCAGGATTATTAAGATGCTGTCACTTTAAGACCTAATGCACACACAGATCATGCGTTTCTTCTCAACTGAGGATATAACCGACTATGTTTACTAGGATACTCGCCGAGACGGGCATTTTTTGACATCATTTTGTATGAATTTGTCCATTCAAGTACAGAAAGGCATGAAAGAGAGCTCAACTTAGTATTTGCACGCTGTCTGAGACATGGCTTTCAGGGCGCGTGCTTCCGGTTTCGGATGTTGAAGTTCCCACACAGCGCGTGAGTACCGAATTCCCTTTCACGTGTTCTAGCGCTCATATATTTACAGTGGAATGGCTTAAACATTCGTGATGATGCAGCACTGACCCTCAACTGTACAAAGCGTCATTCACGTTCTCACAACATTGTATTGTTAGAATTCATAAAAATGTTAGCAGCCATCTGACGACTGACATAAAGTATGTTTTATACACTCGCCACGTTTTTTTAGTTACATTTGCTCAAGGTTGTGTCTGACAGATATACAGCCTCATGTGTCCTCCTTTCAGGTTCTCATGGCCTCCTCAGCCTTAGTGGAGAGAAGATATACACTGTTTTTCTTTTTTTACAATTAACTAGATTGTGTCATGGGGAGTGAATGTACCTTTTTTTTTTTTTTTTTAGACAAACAGAAGTACCTCTTTACAGTAGTGTCCAAATTCATCCTTGAAGAAGTTCTGGCCATATAGAAACTGTCTGACCATGGACTCCCCAGACGGCAAGTTGCCATCCTGATGTAAGGAAACAGACCAAATAAGCTTGTTAAACATTTTAACCAGTTCAAAACAGAATGCGGTGAAGAAACATGCACAGAAATGAGTGTCCTACCATCTCTACCCACGTGCCTCCGACTGGAATAAATTGTCCTTTCTGCACAAATCGCTTGATCTCTGAGAACAGGCCCGGATACCAGCTCTTCACCCACTGGAACTGTTGTGCCTAAACAAACATCTGTTTTTCTGAATTTCATTGACATCTATTGCTTTGTACTGAGCTAATTATATTTAGTATCCCTTAACCCCTACGATAATTAAATGCTTACATTTTAATTATCCCAACGTTTAGTATGTTTATTTAGCATTTGCCATTGGCTGATGTTCACAGTGAAGGCAATTCCTTCTCGCTGTGCCTAAAAAGAAAGAAAATTTGTAACAAAAACTTACTTGGGAGCATGTAAAGACAAACTCTGGGTTCTTCTCCATAAGTCTGATGACAGTGACCCAGCTGCGAGCGCACTTCCTGATGGTCTCCTCATATGGCCACAACCAAGCTGAGGAGGGGATTGAACAAGATCTAACATTTCGTACTGTATGTACAATACTGTTAAAAAGTTTGGGGTCGGTATGATTTTTAATGTTTGTGAAAAAAATCTCTTATGCTCAAAAAGTCTGCATTTATTTGACCAAAAAACAGTAAAATGCCATTTTAAAATGCAATATATTCCTGTGATGTTAAAGCTGAATTTTCAGCATCATTACTGCAGTCTTCAGTGTCACATGATCCTTCAGAAATCATTCTAATATGCTGATTTGCTGCTCAAAAAACATTTATTATCATCAATGTTGAAAACAGTTAATATTTTTATGGATGTAGTGGTACATTTTTTTCAGAATTCTTTAATAAATAGAAAAAAAAAGAAAAAAAACACATAGCATTTATTTAAAATAAAGTCTTTAATCTAAGTTTGATCAATGTAATGTGTACCTGTTGAATAAAGTGTTCATTTCTTTAAAGGGTTAGTTCACCTAAAAATGAAAATCCTGTCATTAATTACTCACCCTCATGTCATTCCACACCCGTAAGACCTTCGTTCATCTTCAGAACACAAATTAAGATATTTTTGATGAAATCCGATGGCTCAGTGAGGCCTGCATTGCCAGCAATGTCACCGAACCTCTCAAGATCCAGAAAGCTACTAAAGACAATTTTAAAATGGTTCATGTGACTACAGTGGTTCAATCTTAATGTTATGAAACGACGAAAATACTTTTTGTGTGCCAAAAAAACAAAATAACGACGTTTCAACAATATCTAGTGACGGACGATTTCAAAGCACTGCTTCATGAACCTTCGAAGCTTTACGAATCTTTTGTTTCGAATCAGTGGTTTGGATTGCGTGAACAAAGCCTCGTTTACTGAAATCATGTGACTCTGGCGCTCCGAACCACTGATTTGAAACAATAGATTTGTAAAGCTTTGAAGCTTCATGAAGCAGTGTTTTGAAATCGCCCATCACTAAATATTGTTGAAAAGTAATTTTGTTTTTTTGCCGCACAAAAAGTATTCTCGTCGCTTCATAATATTAAGGTTGAACCACTGTAGTCACATGAACTATTTTAAATACGTCTTTAGTAGCTTTCTGGATTTTGAGAGGTTCAGTAACATTGCTGGCAATAGAGGCCTCACTGAGCCATCGGATTTCATCAAAAATATCTTAATTTGTGTTACGAAGATGAACAAAGGTCTTACGGGTGTGGAACGACATGAGGGTGAACTAACCCTTTAAAAAAAGAAAAAATCTAACCCCAAACTTTTGGATGCTAGTGTATATTTCCACATGCCAAAAGCTGCATAATTAAAAAAAAAAAAAGTAAATTACCTGAGTCAATATGGCAGTGGCCCATGGCATGAACCACATGTTGGCTTTCCCCATTTTTCTGGGCAAAAAACTTCTGGGCTAGATTTCGAGCAGCAGCAAAGGAACTAGGATTGGCTGGATCGCACAAATTCACCATCTCATTGGCAGTAAACAAGGCCTGGAATCCGCGCTGCTCTCCTTCTCCTAGTAACTGTGCAAAAATGCAACAGATAAGACCAGGAATGTGTATTTAAGAGTTCACCCAAAAATGTTGTCATCATTTACTCACCCTCAAGTTGTTCCAAACCTGTATGAGTTTCTTTGTTCTGTTGAACAGAAAAGAACAATAATGTTGGTAGCCAGACAGTTGACGGCACCCACTGACTTCTATAGTAGGAAAAAATACCATGCAAGTCAATGGGTGCCATCAACTGTCTGGTTACAAACATTGTTCAAAATATCTTCTTTTGTGTTCAACTGCTTTGGAACAACATGAGGGTGAGTAAATGATGACAAATTTTTTATTTTTGGGTGAACTATCCCTTTAAAGGTGTAATTTGTTTGTTTTATTGCTCACTTTAGCATCACAGTTCAGTGTGAAAATACCTTGACAATGTCCACAAGCATCTCAAAGTCGGTGAGAAGCTCCCTCACATCTCGATTGAAAACAACAAGCTCGGCCTCCTGAAGAGTGAACTTCCTGTTTGGGTCGGGGGCGGCAATCATGGAACCTTGTCCGGCACCAAAAAGTCCATTACATGCAAGTTCCACATACAGGGTAATGCTGAAATATGAGATTAAAACATGAAAATGGAGGCAAATGTATATCAGTTCAGACTATGCTATTAGATTTCCACTAACCCATGAGGCTCACTGTCCTTCAAGCACTCGCTCAGAATGTAACTGGTCTTCTCACCTTCTTTGGTCAAACCCTGAAAAATAAATCACAATGCATAAACTCTTAAATGTTTGCAAAGTCATTCACGAGATCATGATCCGTTCCTGGGTCTCCACACCTGAACTGGTTGGTCATTCCGCCACACCATTCCCTCTCCATCGCTCTCCCATCGCAAATGGACCTCCTTCCCTCTCCAGGCGTCTGGGATCTTCAAGACCACTTTGAACCAGCACGTCCACCATCTGTGAAACATTTACAGTCATGAAGCTATAGTGCTATGTACAGTTTGTAGACAGTAAACAATATACGCAACTTACGTGGGTCCGAATGCATCACCAACTTTACAAGGCTGAAAGTTTTGCTGGACGGCCTCTGAATAAGGAATACGCTTCTCCGACAGGAACACAGTGATGGACTCAAGTGGATGAGTGTCTCCAAACAGTCTGCAGTGAAAGAGAGTGTTTAAATCACTGCTCATACCAATCCATCAACTAGAGTAAACAAGGTCAAAGGTCTTTTATTACCCTTCACTTGTTTACCTGAAATAAATAGAAATATTTATTATTTAAAGACATATTGAGTACAAATAGCTCGTTTAACATGAAAACCGATATGTGAATTTGCATAAGCATAAATAATTAAATACCAAACATTAGAGAAACTGTACACAAGTGCACTAGCTTACCTTCCTCTAAGATTGCAGTCTGTGAAATATATATCGGAGATAAACTTCTCCGCTCGCTCCAGTAGAGTCCGTCTGTTTTTCAGTACGGGTTGGTGATACATGATTAAAAACTAATGTAGTTATGAATGAACAGTTCAGCTGCAGACGCGTCTCTGCATTACCACCCGGAAGTACTTTGACAATAACAATCAGCTGTAAATGCCGAGCGCTTCGTAATGAACACTAGAGGACGCCATTGCACCGTGTGTTTCCAAAAATATAACGCCATGATCTTCAGTCACGTCTGTTTCTTATGTTTTTATTCACGTTTATGCTCAAAAATACAAGGTCAGTCCTTTTTTTCTATCTATCTATCTATCTAGATAAGTCTAAATAATAAAATTAGGTAACACTTTATTTTACAGTGTCATTGTTACATATGTTACATGCAGTTACTATAGTAATAACTATAAATTATGCATAATTACATGCAACTAACCCAAAATAATCCTTAATCCTAACCCAATAGTAAGTACATGTAGTTACTTAATATTACTCAGTATTTAAATGTATAATTACAGTGTAACAAAGACACCTTAAAATAAAGTGTAACCTAAAATTATTTAGTTTTTTTGTGCTATAGTCAGTTCATTTCTGACGTAAGATCATGCGATGCTTAGGTTTACACCTTAGCTGTAACAACTTTTGTTAAAACTAATGTTATCCTGAGAAGTAGATTTAAAAATGTTAAGTCAAAATTAAGTACTTTAGATTTCATTTAATAGTGGTAATATACAGATTTAAGTTTTACACACAACAATTTGCATAATAAAAATTCTATACTAAATAATATTATATATATAAAAAATAAAAATACTATAACTTTTTCTTTATCAGGTCAATTTATTGCCAGCACAAAAAAACATCACAACACAGTAGTTCACAATACCAAAACACTTTAAAACACCAAATGAGGAAAAATAACAGCTCAAAATTCACATCGCTCATCACAAATATGTGCACACAACTAACACACATGAAATAAATCAAAATAACATTCTGTTTGCCTCACTTTTTTTTACATTTTCCATCAGAGGAGAGTCTATTTCAAGATTCAGTGACTGCTGGAGTGAATAAGACGGCTCTTAACTAACTCAATCACCAAGAATCTTTGGTCAGTCAGCCTTACCAGACAGACCATACTACTGGTTAACCAGAATAACCAGCCTGGAGCAGCATGGAAACTGTTTTTTTTAACAGGGTCTTCCATCAGATTATGGAAATATGGACTTTATTTGCTTAGTGTCATACAGAATTCACAGCTTCAAAGATCTCTAAAGTCAAATCATAATCAATATGATTCTGGCACACTTACTTTTTTTCTCATTATTTTTCTCATTAGTTCTAATGCTAGAACTCAAAACCCTGAAAATCAGCTTCCCGTCACAGTCGACTCACGCTATGTATACACAAATCCAGATACAGTTGAAAATGCATCTTTTTCTCTATGGGGGCATTAACACAACACTGTTTTCAACTAAAAACAGAAAAACTTTTATGCGTTTTGGCCGTTCATTTACACGAAAATGGTGTTTTGGGGGTCTGAAAAAGCAAATTTTTGAAAACAGGTTTCAGTTTTTGAAAACAAAATCGTTATTGTCTCAGAGTTAACTACAAAATGAAAATTTGTGAAAATGGTGACGTCATGCGCATGTGTATTACATGTTCAGTCTTTAGGCGTATAGTGTTTCTTTACAAAGTGACATCGCCAACTACTGGCCTGGCATAAATAATACAGTTTTTAATTTTGCAGATGTGAAAGGGGATCATTTTCAACTTTTCAAAATTATTGTCATGTAAACATAACCTATGTTTTGGCCTTCTATTCACATTGAGACAGTGCTTGTAGTGTGGACTGTAAAAACGGAGGTATTTGAAAAAAAAGACGCATATTTAGGCTACATTAATCCGTATACAATAGCATTTTTATTTCAAAATGTTCTCTGTTCACTAGTGCTTTCCAAAAGTTTCTTGTCCATACTAAAACTTCGGAAGACAAGTACATTTTGGTCACCTATGCAGGAATGTAATATGAAGATTGTACAAAGTAACATCTACTAAAACTTTTAGCAACACTGTGAAAGTGAGTGGCACATAATAGGCACAAACCAATATATATAATCAGTACAGTTTGCGACTAATCATGCATCATCGTTTACAGTCCACACTAAAACATTAAAAAATGTATCCACTTGGGAGAGCGTTTTCAAGAAGCTCAGTTTTCACAGTATAAAAATGCCATCTCAGTTTGGATGGAAGGCCAAAAAACTAAAGGCCTGTTTACACAACACCATTTTCTATGGAGCCCCGTACAGCATGCAAGAAAAAAAAAAAAAAAAAATAGTAGGCTAAATTGTGCGCATGATTTACTACTTTGTTCCCTTAATTTATAAATTGTGCACAACATGTTCGGAGCGCCGTAATTTTGAACTAAAAACAAAAACAATCAATTTTGCCTGTTCATTTACACAACAACGCCATTTTGGGGGCCTGAAAACTTTTGAAAACGGTTTTCAAAGTCCAGTTTTTTGAAAATGATACAGTTATCGTCTCCATGTAAACTACGAAAATGCGAATTTGTGAAAATGTTGACGTCAAGTGGATGTGTAGTACTTGATCAGTCTATAGGTGCATGGTGTTTCTTTACAAATAATTATTCACTTTCACAATGCTGCAATAACTGTTACAATCTTCATTTTGCATTCCTGCAAAGGTGACAGAAAATATACTCACAATTGCAGTCCTGTGGCAAAACATGAAGGCAGTTGCGTTTTAGACCAGACATGGAATAGATATTGAATGCGAGACGCACCATTGAGTGGTGGGATATTTTGCTAATAAAGTGACCGTGCTAGAAGAATACTTTGAGAACTTTATTATATCTGGTCTCTCTCATCTCAGTGAGCTTTTATTACAGTTTACGCATGTACAGTAAGATGATTTTAGCATTTTTGACGTTTCAGTGTGGATGTAAAACACTTTGAAATGCATTTTGAAATGCAAAAGTCATATTCAAATGTACTGTACATGGATTAAATGTAGATGAAGCGTCAAATCAAGCAGCTAATCAAGATGGGTGTTTACTTGAAAACGACAAGCAGGTGAAGGTGAATGTTCAAAATCAGAAACGAGCCTCCCTGATGTAGCATTCATCAAGCTAAATCACTCCAGTCATTATGCAGTAACTTCACAGTTGCAAAAGTCTGAGCATTCCGGTACATTATATTTGTACGTGTTACTGGGTGTGCATGGGCGTTTAGTCTCATGATTGCTCAGGCAACAAGAGGTCGAAGGTCAACCTACACGCAAGCTGGGGAACAATAGGCCAGTTCTGTGGCAAGCTCAGTGGGAACTGAGAGCACGGCTCTGCCCGTACCCTTTCATTACTCTAATCGGTCGAACAGCACAATAGTAAATATAGGGTGGGGACATCATAACTACCCATCTCAGGCCGCCACATATCCATGCTGAACCAAAACGTCCTCATTGCCTCGGGCAAGAGCTGTGTTTTCCCACCACGTCTGCCTGGCACTGCATAGAGAGATGTCACATGCTGGTGGACAGCAAAGGAAGGCCACCATGGCAGATTATTGTATGATAGTTCTTGCTTCGCAAAGCACTGGGTTTGATGTTGACTGGTGGGTTATACATATATGGTGAATTACATACTGTACGAAAACAACATATTTTTACTCTCCTCTCATGTCATCTTAGGTTTTCGGTGCTGTTGCATTAGAATGTGGTTGAAGAAGAACTCTATATGCAAATAGTCAGAGTTCCTTGAATATTTTTGATCTAAATATTGCATGCAACCAGATGGTTCCTTAGTGATGAGGCCCATGAGCCGAGGACAGAAACGCAAATGATGGAAAAACGGATTGACTTCATGTGGATTTCAAAGTGTAATTTTCTCAGGTTTCATTAGATGTTGAGAGGTTATACTTTGGAGATGTTTTCTTCTTTTTCAGACAGTTTGTACACATTGGTTTTGTCTTTTTGCTCTTCAGTGTTAGATCTAGTGAAAAGAACAGAAGATGGGCAGTTTATTGTGGAAATGTGTGGAACAATAAAACTGGTAAACTTAGTTCAGATTAGTTCACTTTTTTTAAATGAAAATTACCCCATGATTTACTCACCCTCAAGCCATCCTAGGTGTATATGACTTTCTTCTTTCTGATGACCACAATCGGAGAAATATTAATAAATATCCTGACGCATCCGAGCTTTATAATAGCAGTGAACAGGGGTCACTGAACAGTATGAGCTGAAGAAAGTGCCTCCATCCACATCCATCCATCATAAACGTACTCCACACGGCTCCGGGGGCCTTCTGAAGCGAAGCGATGTGTTTGTGTAAAAAAATATTTAACAAGTTATGAAGTAAAATATCTAGCTTCTGCCATACCGCATTCTGTATTCAACTTACAAAGAAAGTGTAAACTGGCATCGCGTCTACTCGGGCGGAAGCTAGATATTTTACTTCATAACTTGTTAAATATGGATTTTTTTTAACACAAACACATCGCTTCGCTTCAGAAGGCCTTTATTAACCCCTGGAGCCGTGTGGAGTACGTTTATGATGGAGGGATGCACTTTCTTGAGCTTCAAACTCATTGGTCCCATTCACTACCATTATAAAGCTTGGATGCGTCAGGATATTTATTAATATAACTGCAATTGTGTTCATCAGAAAGAAGAAAGTCATATACACCTAGGATGGCTTCAGGGTGAATAAAGCTTGGGCTAATTTTCATTTGCAAGTGAACTAATCCTTTAAGATGCAGTCACATCAGTGTGGCAAATTCCTATTAAAATGACTGGATTTTGCCCACACAATGCGCACTTTCGCAGAGCAATGGTATATTAAATCTTATGAAACTACTAATAAATGAATGTGGGAATACATACGTACAATATATGTGCACATACATGTGCTGTCAGATCATTTACTACATTAAAACAAACACAATGTCCTTGTAGTTGGATAAAAGTTGGAAAAACAATGGATCTTAATCAACTCATTCCTATTGAAGACAGCTTATCCATTTGGTGATCTGTGCCTCTGAGGCTCCCTAAATTAATTCATTCTGGTTGGATCTTTATAGTGCCATCACATTACATTGTACTATAGAAATGCATTATTATTAAATTTAACTTTAAGCCTCTGTGGTACACAGGTTGTTTCCCTTCACTTGCAAAAATGAATTGTTTCTTATATGCCACATGGCATGTGATTTTCACACATTGTGAATACATTATAATAATTTACTCAATTTGTATAACTTCAAAATATGTAAATATAAATTCATATAAGAAACATGAATTTAATTAGAACTATTTTTTTATATTATTAATTTATATTATTTAATTTCTGACCATTTTCTAGTGGCAGAATTGCAATATGATACTGCTTTCCCAAAATGTTTCCCTCCAATTTTTCTTTTCTTTTTTTTTTTTTTTTTCAAAAACCACTTTGTACTTTTGTAGTTTGATGTATATTTTATGTCAAAACATCTAACAAGATTAAAGTGTTAGTTCACCCAAAAATGAAAATTCTGTCATTAATTACTCACCCTCATGTCGTTCCACACCCGTAAGACCTTCGTTCATCTTCAGAACACAAATTAAAATATTTTTGATAAAATCCAATGGCTCAGTGAGGCCTGCATAGATAGCAAGATAATTAACACTTTCAGATCCCCAGAAAGCTGCTAAAGACATATTTAAAACAGTTCATGTGACTACAGTGGTTCAATCTTAATGTTATAAAGCAACGAGAATTTTTTTTTTTTTTTTTTTAAAGTAAAGACCATAACAATGAATTTTGTTTCGAATCAGTGGTTCGGAGCGTGTATCAAACTGCCAAAGTCACGTGAAAACACTGAAATTTCATGAAATTTATGACATAACGAAGCCTCGTTTACTGAAATCGTGTGACTTTGGCACTCTGAACCACTGATTCAAAACAAAAGATTTGTAAAGCTTCAAAGCTTCATGCAGGGTTTTGAAATCGGCCATCACTAGATATTGTTGAATAAAGTCGTTATTTTGTTTTTTTGGCACACAAAAAGTATTTTCTTCACTTTATAACATTACAGTTGAACCACTTTAGTCACATGAACTGTTTTAAATACATCTTCAGTAGCTTTCTGGGCATCTGAAAGTGTTAATTATCTTGCTGTCAATGCAGGCCTCACTAAGCCATCGGATTTTATCAAAAATATCTTAATTTGTGTTCTGAAGATGAATGAAGGTCTTACGGGTGTGGAACGACATGAGGATGATTAATAAATGACAGAATTTTCATTTTTGGGGGAACTAACCCTTTAAGGGTTCAAATTTACAAGGAAAATTAGTTCTTTGTCTTTACGTAAAAGACGCTCTTCACTGTGGTCAAATTAGTAAAATTAGTAAAAAAAACGTTTGTACATGTCTACAATTCTCTGAGGTTGCATGTATAATTGTTACTTTGACTTTTAGTTATGTGTAGTTCAATATATAATACTTAATTCATTAATTAATTAATAAGATAACGTCTAAGACGTCCATTCAAATTTCATTTTGGAACTATTTTTCAACCAGGACGGGACGTGTCGGAGGGACGTCTTTTCAACTGTCATTAAACGTCCAAATGTTTGCTGGGACAGCTCGCACAGAAGTCACTTTCAAACCAAGCAGCTTTCTGTTGGTCAAAGCTGTGAATTCGAGTGACCCATTTGAACCAGTTGTGATATCTGTATATCTGTGTGGGGAATGGTTTGAATCAATTCCCAATCCCGTAGATTATTATTGAAACGACACAATTTCATCTGAAAATTCACATAAGGTAAATGTGACTGCATCTTCATGTCATTTATTTCATTTTGGTTTGAATTTAACACTCACCTTTTTCTCAAAAGACACCAAACTAGCGTAATGATCAGTAGCAGTCCTAGCATGGAGGCCACTATTATTGTTGCTAGTATACCTGAAAGGAGAATTAACCTCATAATTAACAGTATGTTTGATTATCCTCAACTGTTGGTTTAATGCAGCATGCCTTGTATTTATTTTGTACAACTTTGTATTATAAGTTTACAAAGTGACATTTTAACTGTGAACATTCATCAAAGAATATGATCATAACCTGGTTTAAAATTCATTTTGTGCATCAAATGAAAGCCAGTGACATTAAATTGAACATGAAATGGCATTTGCAACCCATTTTATATCCATAAAATAATGGATTTCTGAGTAAAACAAGATATTAAACAAGACAAAAAAGGGGGCAGGATTTGATTTTATCCATAGGGAATTGATTGGATTGTGAAAAGTGGATCTTGACAAGGAAAGGAAAGTGATCATTTTTCTTTAGAATAATGTTCACCTTTGAATCGTGCATGTGAATGTGTATTAAGAAAGTAAATTTTGATTTCATGTTGACTTCATTTTCATGACAGAAGAATAACTCATAACTCCTTAAATATACCCAGATTAGCTTCTTGGTTAGCTGTTCTCAGTATGATTAGAGTCATCACACACTAATGTTACACAACTGACATAATACACAAAAATACACAAATGTGGCTATGATTATACATGTGGTGACAAAACCCAGTAATGTCAAATAAGACACGCATGCACACGGGAGCAGTGGTTTAAAGTAAAGATATCTGTCAGGCACTGCAGCACTACAATTAGAACTAAACCAAAGATACGTCAATGATAAGGCCCTAAAGTCATGCTAAATGCACAAACATGCCCTCTCCATATGTTCAATCTTATGTCAACAGCAATTATGTTGTGGTCAAAGACGGGTGACTTAACACTGCAGTTACACGCCACTGCATGGCCACCAGCTCATCGCCTCGCATACGAGTGTCATAACTTAAGACGTCACGTCTGTTAGCCAGAAGTGAGGAAGTGTCTGACATCACAAACACACACACACACACACACACACACACATGCACAAATTGTTTGTGTTACTATAACGTACCCCAGTTCATCCAAGTAAAGTCTCCTTAGAGGAAAGAAAAGAAACTATGAATTGGGAGAAAAGTTTTGTGAATATATTGCAAGTACAAATGAGCTATATTCAGACCCCGATTGTACATACAATGAAAGTCAATAGGGTCCAAAACAACACTGGACTTCTGGATTACATTCTGATAAATTTAGAACTTTTAACTCAATACAAGTACAAACAAGAAAATATGGCCACAGTAATATTTTATTCACATATCTCTTCTGACCACCATTTAGAATAAAAACAGGGATATGGTTATCCTTTACAAGTGATACATTTTTAATTGTTATGCTTTAATTTACAATCCATGATCTAGACATTTCACTAAGAAATACAGACCAAAGTCTGAGTCAGTGTACAAAGTTTACGCTGTCTGCTTTCTCTCTGGTCTCAGATCACACCCAAAAAAAAAAAAAAAAACAGTACCACACAGAGTTCGAGAATGTGAGAATGTTAAAATACTTAAAGTGCTGATTTTGTCCCTTTGTCCCTTTTAATTTGTGCATGACTCTTTTCAACCACAAAATACAATTACGGCAATATACAGCTCAACTTTTCCCAATAAAATGTAAAAATATGCCCTCAACATTATGGTCTTCTGTCTTTTTGTGCATTGTATATCATAATTAAGATGGTTTGAGCCATACTCTCCCACAAAAAGCTCACTAATGCTTAAAACAGAACAGCTTTTAGTCTAGACTAATCATTAGATAGTTAATCTGGAATCTGAAGGTTGGAAAAAAGGTCAATTTCTTGGTCCTGTCGACAGCCATCTAGTCTAGCATACTGTCCATTTCTTTGGAAAGTAACTACAAACTTCTTCGTAATCAGCGGCATAACATCATGAACATTATTTGTTCACTAATTCATTTTATCTACTGCAAAAGCAACTAGTTTGAAAGTCTTTGAGACGGTGTTAGAGGGGTACCATCAAACTAAATAAATATTAGTGAAGTGATGTGCTAGCCTTAGGAGCAGAGTTGACTAAATATTGTGCGTGACAGTGTACTGCGGAAATTTAGGCCCTCTGGGAGGTTTGCGGTCTTCACTGGGTCTAATCTTCCCATTCAACACGTTGAGGACTGTGGTAAGTCAAGGCTGAGTTGTAGTCCTTCGGGAATGTAGCTTGAGGATGCCCTATGGTGGTTTTCATGTTTGGATTTCTATGTCGTTTGATTTGCCTCCTTATCTGCCTCAGCATGGCTTTAGTCAGTGATTGCTCGAGCTCGGTGGCCTCGTCCTGAGATCTTCCTTTTATGAGGTGTTTTATGGTCTGAAGGTCCAGATTAGACCGGCAGTGCAAGTAGCTCCTGAGGTTCAACTCAGGAAAGACGACCTCTCTCAGAGCTTTGACCGTCAAACCCTTAGCATGGTATCTCTCAAGCTGGTGAACGACATTCTCCTCCAGGGATACAAAGCACATCCCTTTATCCGTATCCAGTGCTCCCATATACCATGGTGTTGGCGTTTTTTTCCCAATGGAAGAGGAGCTTGGCACCTTGTTCTTCAACCACTGCTGTTTCTGAGTTGCCTGGCTCAACTGTCCCTGCTTCTTGGTCTTCTTCCACTCGTTATCCACTCCTGGTTGGGGACTCAACTTTGGCAAAAGCTGGTAGAGTCCCTCGTCGGCCAAGTCTGCAAGGTCGCCCACCAGAAGCTTCTGGATAACGTGCTTCCTCTGAAAGGGGGATGCCACTGAAAGAATACCGTGCAGTCCTGCACCAGACACAGTGTAGAGAGGTGTTCAAGTATAGCATTGCAACGAAGGACTGCCAGGGCAAAGCCTTACTAGCATGGGGGCTGGAAGGAAAAATGAAGGACCAACCTTTCTTCTTGGTAATTCATCTTTTTAGGAAATATTGCCATGCAGTAAAGAACGTAGCAAGCAGTAGCCTGGGATATTGATGGATTGAGCCTTCATGCAAAGATGTTAGAAAACAGCAAGACTAAAGAACATCACAAGGCTCCAGTGATGACAGCAATCCCAAACTTCTTTCATAGCAATAAAATGCCTGACATTTAGAAGCAAACTCTGTTGCGCACCAACTCTAAAACCAAGTTTAGAGGGAAAGATTTATGTCAGTTGAAGCATCTAATTTAAAACCCAGCGAAGCGAAGGTCTTTCATTGAGGAAACAAGGTAACAGTGCATAAACTGAGGCCTTACGCAGATGTTGAGAGAGAGACAAAGCCATCTTGAAGCTCATATTCCTATCAATTCTTTGATAGGAAACCATGATGCTCACATAAAGCACTGCAGCAGATATTTTAGCATTTCAGATTTAGCCCTTCATTAGCCTTCCTGGTCATATCATGCACATTGAAATTGCAATCTAAACTGTACTTACCATCCTTGAAAGAAACCAGTATCACTCTGTTGTCTGTGTGTTGTGGCTTCCGGTAATTTCCGTGAAGTGGCACGGTAGCAGAATCATGGGCATAAGAGGCATACAGAGCTGTGGCCAATGCCAAAAACTGTAAAGGCACAACCGTAGCATTACTACAATATGGACAGCTGTAACTATTGCCTCAGAGGTGCATGCCATGAGCTAGTTGGCACCTGCTGGTAGATAGATGTACTACATCAGATGTAGATAGATGTACTACATGAGTTGATGACCATTCAAAAGTAGTTTTGTATTCTGAGTAATTAAACTTTTCCAAGCAACATATGAATCATTTTCTCTGCCTATATCACAGCTCACAATATTTGCTAGTTATTAACTGCAAACATAGTAGGTTTCAACTTATATTTAATGCTAATGAATAGCTTAGCTCCAGGTATTATAGACCTCTTTGCAGACTTGGTGCATATTTAATAATAATTGTCTGATTTGATTTCTA
Organism: Elopichthys bambusa; assembly: GCA_037101425.1. NCBI lineage: Eukaryota > Metazoa > Chordata > Actinopteri > Cypriniformes > Xenocyprididae > Elopichthys > Elopichthys bambusa. The sequence continues at coordinate 14,804,980 of CM074455.1, forward strand.
CTAGACCATCTTATCTTAAAAGTATAGCATAGTTAAGTAGTTTCTGACAATGAGAAAGAACCAGGTTTGAACAATAAGCACGGTTAATATACCTGTTTCTGTGAAATGGTGACCGGTTTCCTGAACACAGTCCATAGCACACTGGGATAGCAGGGCGGTGTGGTAAGAGAACCATCATAGCGGTAATACTCATCAAGACGGACTGGTAGCAGTGTGCGGATGTTAAACGCTGGGACCTGTATTTTCTGATCTGTCAGATCACAGGTTAGTGATAGGAGAGTGTTAGCTTGTGTTCTGTTAGAGTGTTCTGCACATTATAATCACAGATATTTGAAGCTACATGAAAGTAACGTACCTCTGTACTTTATCCCATTTATGTATTTGAAGAATTTGTCAAAAGCAGGGTTGAACTCTCCAATCTAAACAATATAAAACACTGACTGATTAGAAAATAGACTCATGCTAAGGGAATTGTTTATGCGACTTTTTAGCAATGAGCTTATTACAGGGACAATCACCCTAAAGCATCTGGAGTTAAATGCCTTGTGGTGATGGCTCATTGCTCAGTTGCGGGAATCAAACCAGCAACCTTCCGGTCATCAGACAGAGTCTTAACCACTACACCACATCAGTCTCAGTGGTTGCTTTAAGGTCTGGACTCACCTCAATGAAAACTCCCAGCACAGCCAGTCCATCATGCTTGTCCACTGCCATTGAGATGTTGGGGTATTTGTCAGAATTGAAGTGTACTACATGCATCTGGATAAAACAGAAAAGGCTGCCTTTAATGAGGAATCATAAGTAAATCAACCTATCTATCTATCTATCTATCTATCTATCTATCTATCTATCTATCTATCTATCTATCTATCTATCTATCTATCTATCTATCTATCTATCTATCTATCTATCTATCTATCTATCTATCTATCTATCTATCTATCTATCGCCAAAAGTCTAGCTCATGACTCAGGCTATGTTTATGTTTTTACAGATGTGTCTCATTCTGGATGATCTGGCTGCTCAAATCGGCACAAGAGGATTCCTATATATATATATATATATATATATATATATATATATATATATATATATATATATATATATATATATGGCCAATTCCTCAACATTTTCTGCATCCCTTCATCACCCTGACTCCTCACTCTTGGCTGGTTCCTATCCCAGCCAGGGTTACGGTGGGAGTACTCTGGGTTCGGGCCAAATTCCAAGCTTGGAGCCCTCCCTTTGGACAGCATGCCAAATACGAACACTCTTTTACTCTATCAGATTATTTGTAAATGTGAACTCTTTAAATGCCAGAAGTATTTGCTAGACAATGAAGCCAGCCATGACTACAGCATGGAACATCACAGCATATACCAGTCTCCTGCACCATGACTCAACAGAGTGAGATGATGTACCTCCATTTTTCTTGCATCCGTTTTCACATACGTGGGTACGCCTACGTTGCTACCAAAGCAACCTATGCAGATAGGTTGGTTATGTCTGAACACAATTAAAAGTGTGGACAGTCTGATCTGATTTAAGAAAAAATCTGATTTGTCTGCAGTCTGAACATAGCCATAGTGCTGCATCTGACACAGCAGACCTTTGCAGTGGAGTATCCATACAATGCAAAGGCATTTGTCGACTCGTTTGGACATGCTGTTTGGTTGTCTAAAGAATTTTACAAGAAAGCCACAAATTCTCAATGTGTCTTTTCAGGATGTAACCTCTGGCCCCTGGAAGGAGAGGCAACGGGCCAATTTAAAGGGCAGAGGACTGTACTACAGAGCCACAATGACTATAAATCCTGTCTTTGGGAACACGTTTGGGTGTGTTCTGGGAACACAAACTGTGCAGACATTTTCCTTGTCCTAAAGTCATACACAGAGATGGAGATCTTTCTGACACCTCAATATATGTTACAGAACATTGCATCATGCACTGTTGAGTCCTGACTTCTTTTTAAATCTTATTCTTATGCAATCAAAAACAGTTTGATCATGCAATAAAGGTGTTCACAGTAACGGTAAGGTCTCGTTTTGGGGTGTGCGTATACATGTTTACTGTACCTCTCCGGCAAACCGCTTGCCATTAACAGTGTGTTCTGATCCAGTCAGTAGACTGGACGAGCCCCAGTGAAAATGGAGCTGAGCTGCTGAATATCTGTGCGGGAAGCTGGAGATGTGCATGTGAGACGGCAAAGACAACTGCACTGTGGGTACAAAAGAAAAAGAAAATTTCACCTTTGAGGCAAGATTTCAGCAAAATTTCGTTGGCAAGAATGACCCATTGTCGATGCTTGAAGAATCACTCACACAGAAGTCACTTTCAAACAAGCAGCATTTTGTTAGTCAATGTGGCAAATTTGTGTAAAAAAACAATAACCTGATCCAAAATCTGCATGGTGAACTGTTTCTCCCCCACACGAAATTCTCAAACACGCAGATTACTATTGAAATTGCTGAATTTTACTCACTAAATTTTGTTATGCAGAGGTAAATGTGACCACACCATGTCAACTCCTTGAAGAACAAATACACTACTAATAATTATGGCTGAATTATGGTCTTGTATTTACATTTAACAAATCTGCAAGCTTTTCAATAATAATCCTGCCTAACTTTTTCCAAACAGAGTCTGAAATGGCTCTAAAACCCCAAACACAGTGGCACACTGTCAGAAAACTTCATCAGTATTCATCCTCGTGGCAGGAGCTCTGTGGCAGCAATGCACACTTACGTTAACTATACATTTCCCTCGCTTTCTGACCAGACATGGTGAGAGCATCAAATTAAAGAGACTCGAAAGTAAACAATCACAGATGGTAGGTGGAACAACTTCAGTCTGTTTAAAGCACCTTAGTCCAAAAATATGGCCGAAAATACTCATTACCTAAAAAAGTATCACTTGTTATGTTGTTTAAGATGTTCCCTCGAATCAAAACTTTGCTATATTTTCCAGACTAAGATACAAACAGCTTTGTTTTATCGTAATAAGCAAGTGATTATGGAAAATTGCTAAGGCAGGGATGCAAAATAGATCCTTCTATCATTTTCTCCACGTTGACCTAGAAATTAAGTTAGAGAAGAAAGACTATTTTACCTTAATGTGTGACGCATGGTCTCATTAGTTTAACAACCACAAATCCTTTAATCTATTATTTCAAATGAACAGTCTGCGGTTTTCCTCAGACATTACAATATAAAATGCAATATCTAAAAATGTATGTTTAAAATGCAAGTATTGTGACAATAGTTATTAGTCGTGTTTAAAAACAAAATCATACTCTATAATCATACTGCACCAACCAGAGTGTCCATTGTTTCCGAGAGTGAGCTGCTCATTGGTTGACAGGTTGTAGTTCTGGACCTGGATGGGCGGCAGGTTTGGATCGTATCTCAGCAGCTGTGTCTGGAAGTCGATGGGCGACTGGAATGCTCCTCCACAGAACGGGTAGTTGCTGGACCAGTCGTGTTCTCCATCAGGTCCTGAAACCAGAAGTCAAAGAAAGTTGAAGTCACTGAAGCATCTTTCCCTGACTGATTCTTATCTGGTGGTGTGTTTAAACATTTGATGTGGACAGAATTGGACTGCGTTAGCCTTAAGTTTTGCTAAGACACAGGCTAAGGTCAGTGATCACAGAACACCGCCTTACAAAATGAATGGCCTTACATGAATACCACACCCAACAATAAAAGATAATGTTTTGTTGCTTTGGGGGAGGCTTCGAAGTCATTCCAACAGAGTGTGTGCTTGTCTAAGAAACATTTCTGCTGCAAAGTGGATCTTTTAGAGAAGAGGGTATAGAAAATTTCATTTTTAAATAACATAGCTAATAAGTTCCTTATTAAAACAATAATTACTAGCCTTTTAAATGCAATCGTCATGGTTTCGGTTTCTGAAAACAAGCAGTGAAAGTGGTTTGTTGTTGCTGTGGGCTTAAAACATCACGTTAAGGTCTTGTGTATTCTTCGTCAATGATGATCATGGTTTTGTGGGCAGTTTTTGTTTTCTGAACAGCTGTAACTGTGAAACTACATATTTTAGTAGAGTAACACTCTTAACTTTCCCTTGCGGTCGTAATTACTTAACGTCCAGTTCATTTTTAATCTAGACTAGCTTCTCCATCATAATCACATCAGATGCCTGTGGCCGGCCCGTAGAGGATCATAACCCTAAATCATAACTGTCACCCTGTTATGTAGTCATAACGAGCATGCCTCTACAGTAAAACATCTAAAGCTCTCTGGTCTGGATGTGCTTGACATTAACACACTGAACTGCTGGAAGCTGAGGTCATGCAGTCGTTTGCAAAAAAATCCCTTAAATTAATGGTAATAACTTTAAATCAAAATAGAGTATTAATTAAATGAAATTCATTATAAATAATTAAATTAAATACATTTTAAATAAAGCTGCACGATTAATTGTTAAAAGATCGCAATCTCGATTCAAACACCCACAAGATCTTATTCCTAAATGACGATTCGGCTATGTCTATTAAACATTTGGCAAGTACGATCGCTGCGAAAATTCAGATCTGCGATGCCGCTGCCGATGAGCCAGAGAGAGCCGTTGGCATAATTAGATATGAAACAGCTTCACAAACTCTTTTTAACTACACAGTATCATTATTTTTGTGTTACAATAATTCAAAATATCACAGAAGTACTGGGATAAAAGATTATAGTTCAGATATAAACACAGATGTCTACAGTAGCAATCAAAATAGAGTTAATTTGCCTTTTTCACATAACTTCAAGCTTCAACGACTGGATCAATTACATTGTTAAACCAGTAGGTGGAGACAAGTTACGGTTAAAAAAATGTATTGACATTAATTCATTCATTCAAGAGATTCGTTCAAAAATGCTGATTCCTCTACTAATGAAACTAGTGAAGTCTTTATGAGTGAGTCATTGAATCATACATTCAAACTGATTTTTTTAATTCAAATTAATTAAATGTTTTAAATAAACTTCAGCAATTAACATTTTGTCAAAATCTATAGTAAATTACATGTTATTTTGTTTTGTTGTCTGTTCAGAATAGTGGTATAATCGTGATCTCTATTTTAAACCAAAAAAAAAAAAAAAAAAAAATCGTGATTCTCAGTTTATCCAGAATCGTGCAGCTCTAAAGTTTTAAATAATTAAAATAAATTCTAAATAATTAAAAAAAAAAAATTATATATATATAATTAAATTATATACATTGCATACATAAAAATTTAAGTTAACATGGGGTTTGTTGCAACTGGCATATGATATGAAATACAGTGGCACATGAAACTATTTCACATTTTATAAAGAAAATGCATGGTTCTTGTTGTCCAAATCGAAAGAGCCCAGTACCTGTTACAATACTAGGTGTGTAGAAACACGCACGAAGAGGAATATAATATCAAGGGTCAAACTTTACTAGAGAATCCAAAGGAGCATACAGGAACACAGGAGATACACACACTAACATCCAAATGATACCCGACAACATGATCAACAGAAACTGGAACTTAAATACACTGATGATTGAACTCAAACGAGGAACAGCTGAGATGGATGTGATTAATGTCCATGGTGACAGATTGTGGCGGGAAACTAGAACAAAGGAACATGTGACAGATGAAAACACAAACAGAAAGTCCATGTGAATGTAACATTACGCCCCCTCCCGGAAAGGCGTGTCCTTGCGCCGTAGAGAGAGGGGAAGAGGAAGATAAGATGCTGAAGATGATGTAGGAGGCTAACCGGGAGGAGGCGGAGAAACGGAGTCCAGGGTGGTGCAGGAGGTGGTGAAGTCCGGGAGGTGGCCTTGAAAAGGGGCTGCAGGCTGTTGTGCCAGGCACCAGCCAGGGTAGTGCCCCACGGCGGCATTGATGGAGGGAGGAGCCATGGGAGAGAGTTGATGACGACCGCCATGGGGAGGACCAAAGTCAACATCGGCGAGGATGGAGCCCACCGCGTAGTTGACGAGCTGAGGAGGTGGAGAGATGGTGACGATCCAAGCGGCCGCGACGGAGCCGCAGTGACGACCTCCTGAGATCAAGGAGGGGATCCGGAGGTCTGAAGACGCGCAGAAGCGACCGAGGGCGGAGACGGAGCCTGAGGTAGGGCGGAGCAAGCCGTAGTGGAAGGGGTGGAGGGCCAGAGAGCAGCGAATGGTCCGTAGGTCCGCACCGAAGGCGAAGCGATGTCTGACCCAGGTGGAGCCGACGTGCCGAGGGAGTCCGGCGTGGTCGGAAGGCCGATGGTCGGAAGGCCGATGGTCAACTCCGAGGTCGAGGGTGGGAGGAGCGCAGGCGCAGGAGTCAGAGCGATGGAAGGAGGCAGCTCGAGACCATCTGAAGCTGGAGGCGGAGCTTCGGGCTCCTCGTGCCCAGGAAGAGGCGGATCCCGACAGGTCCGAGATGGTGCCACGCTACTGAGAGGAGGTGGTATCGAGGGACTGGAGGGAGACGGAGATGACTGGGTGGCACAGATGGCTGTGGACTGGGAAACAGGCTTAAGTTCCATGCAAACATCTGAGATCAGTGGTGAGTCACAGGAATGTTGGTGAGAAGGTGGGAGAGGAACGCTGGACGGGACCAGCGGGGAGACAGGCAGTTCAGGGCTGGACGGAACCAGCGGGGAGACAGGCAGTTCAGGGCTGGACGGAACCAGCGGGGAGACAGGCAGTTCAGGGCTGGACGGAACCAGAGGGAGTGAAGACAGTATAGGGGCAAGACAGGTTTCCTCTCCACACCTTAAGTCCAGCAGTGTCTCAGCAAACTCACTCTCAGTAGCGGGGGGGTGGGCGGGGCTCATTTCCGGACCCTCGAGGTCCACCAACACTCCCTCGGCGATGACAGAATCGGCCGGCTCACACACCTGGTCAGGTACAAGCTGCACGGGCTCCGTGGCATTAATACCCCCGATCACTCTTGTGGGCGGCTCAATCGCGGCGGTCTCCGTCGTACTACCTGTGGTGGGCTCAGGTCGAATATCCTCGCCGTCTGGGTGGTTCTGGCTGGGCACTGGCTGGGAAGTGGGACTGGCGTTGTTGTCGTCGAATCCTACGGTCATAGGTGATCCACATGACACCAGCACCCACTCCACGTAGGACACGAAGCTCCCTCGAGGACCCTCCCCGGACAGCTGTGCACGTGTGGTGGAATTGAGTCCAAAGTACAAGAATGTGCACAGGCAGTAGTCCGGGAAGGTGGTCTGATGTGCGAGATCCAAAAACAGTTCTAAATGTCTCTCGAGGGAGCTTTCTGCCTGCTCAAGGCACATGAGTTTCACATCAGGGAACATAGTGCAACCAGGAGTGAAAAAAAAGGAGAAAAAAAAAGACACAAAAACCAAAAAGAAAATACTAAGTAAAAAAAACGTTGCTTACAGTCTTTTGGTCAGGTATTCTGTTACAGTACTAGGTGTGTAGAAACACGCACGAAGAGGAATATAATATCAAGGGTCAAACTTTACTAGAGAATCCAAAGGAGCATACAAGAACACAGGAGATACACACACTAACATCCAAACGATACCCGACAACATGATCAACAGAAACTGGAACTTAAATACACTGATGATTGAACTCAAACGAGGAACAGCTGAGATGAATGTGATTAATGTCCATGGTGACGGATTGTGGAGGGAAACTAGAACAAAGGAACACGTGACAGATGAAAACACAAACAGAAAGTCCATGTGAATGTAACAGTACCAGGTCTTTATGTTTATATTCTCTACTCAAAACGCATGATTTGTGGTATCGTTCATCTCTGTGTTTGACCAGGATAAATTAACTAACTTTTTTGAGTGACTGCATATGTTTTTTCATCTTAGACTTTAGGCAGTGAGATGTTTGACGTAATTACGTCCCTCTAAGTGATTCTAAAAGGCCTTGACTCAGCTGAATTAATTCAGACTCAGAATGTCAAGAGCTCTCAGTGTTAGCCGACACAAAGGACAACACTCATCTGAGCTCTGTTTGATATGCTTGATAACATCTACACAGCAGCACAAGCACTGCAGTGTTTCTCGTTTAGCAATTTGTCATGGTATTTTAAACAGTGGTCAGTTGCTTCAGACACTTCACTCCACTATCACATTGTCCGAATCTCAACATATATTTTTGATCTATATATTAACATTTTAATGGGCAAAAAAAATCCCATATAGACTTATATCTTGGGCCACTTGTCTTGAGCCTGTACACAACCACTTAGCAATGGCCTGGAAACTACTTAGAATAACCACATAGAAACACCCTAGCAATTGGTGTCTGGTGGCTCTTCTGACTTGGACCAGTAAACCACCACATAGCAACACCCCAGCAACCATGTAACAATTAAAGACACTTGGGGGCTCTTCTGATTTGGACCAGTAAACAACCACATAGCAACGACCCAGAAACCACATAGCAACACCCTATCAACCATGTAAAAATTAAAGACATTTGATGGCTTTTCTGACTTAGACCAGTAAACAACCGCATAGCAACACCCAAGCAACCATGTAACAATTAAAGACACATAGAGGTTCTTCTAACTTGGACCAGTAAACAACCCCTTAGCAAGGGCATAGCACCCACTTAGAACAGCTTAGCAACCATATAGCAACACACTAACAACCGCTTCTGCTAACAAACAGCCACCTAGAAACCACTCAGGGCACCCTAGCAACCACATATTTTAACCTCTGACTTCTGCATGAGTACCACTCATGTTTTCTTCAGAAAATGCAAAAATCTAGTTTTAGTAGCAGCTAAACTTAGCAGTTTGCTTAATGAGGGTGGTTGGTTTGATAATCACATTGTCTAAAATTCTTAGTCTACAAGTCTAAAATACAGCACATTACAAGGTAGTCTGACTTTGCAGGCACTGTAAATTTGCTCACAGAAGTGAAAATTATTTTACAAGTATAACTGAAGGGACAGAAGAGATTCAGCTTGTAAATTGCAATGTGCCACACACAAAGACAAAATAATATTATGCATTGTTCTTTCCTAAGTATAGGGAGCTATGAAATTTCACAGCCAAGCAATTAGACGAACAATTTCTTCCCAAAATAAAGCCATTATAACAGCTCTGTTTTGCAGTTGAGGTTCCTTGAGTGGCCTTATATCTTAGTTCAGGCCAGCTTTAAAATGATTCAAAACTAGATGTAATGTAATGACGTAAATATGTGTAATTCAATCATGAACCTACATGGTCTCCTCGAAAAGCAAACACGTGAGTGACAGCAGCACGAGGAGAGAGCCGGAGGGTTATGACATGAGGGACATGGTGGGAATCATTTCAGAGCCATGAGAGCCAAAAGGGGTCAGAACAAGGTCAACTTTGCACCACGAGTTCCCTTTTTCCAGCAGCAACATGTTCTTTGTTACCTCCATCATGGCTGCCAGAGGGTCTCCACGTCCACACTGGTATGGCATACTGGGATTGTTAAAGATAACAGTTAAAAAGTCTGTCCAGGAATAGGCTTGACTCATGAGGATGGTAACCAGAAGCCTGCTTGGTTCCCTAGGTGCAAGCAATAGAGCAGAACTCTGCGACAGCAGTCGTGATTAAGCATGTTTATTTTAAAGCTCTTCAACGTGTAAAGAGCACGTTCTGTTGGTCTCTGAATGACCTTTTCTACTGAGGTGAAAACGACTGCATCTGGTCATTAGAAGGAAATGCATTACAACTCAGTTACTTACAGTTAGGAGATATATTACAATCCGAATTCTGGAAATGTTGGGACATTTTTTAAATTTGAATAAAATGAAAACTAAAAGACTCATGAAATCACAAATCACATGAGCCAATATTTTATTCACAATAGAACATAGATAACATAACAAATGTTTAAACTTCTCCATTTTACAATTTTATGCACAAAATGAGCTCATTTCAAATGTGATGCCTGCTACAGGTCTCAAAATAGTTGGGACGGGGGCATGTTTACCATGGTGTAGCATCTCATCTTCAGTATGTGGCTTTGCATTGTCCTGCTGAAATACACAAGGCCTTCCCTGAAATAGATGTCATCTCGAAGGGAGCATATGTTGCTCTAAAACCTTTATATACCTTTCAACATTCATAGTTCCTTCCAAAACATGCAAGCTGTCCGTACCGTATGCACTTATGCACCCCCATACCATCAGAGATGCTGGCTTTTGAACTGAACGCTGATAACACGCTGGAAGGTCTCCCTCCTCTTTAGCCCGGAGGACATGACGTCCGTGATTTCCAACAAGAATGTCAAATTTGGACTCGTCTGACCATATAACACTTTTCCACTTTGAAACAGTCCATTTTAAATGAGCCTTGGCCCACGGGACATAACAGTGCTTGTGAACCATGTTCACATATGGCTTCCTTTTTGCATGATAGAGCTTTAGTTGGCATCTGCAGATGGCACGGCGGATTGTGTTTATCGACAGTGATTTCTGGAAATATTTCTGTGCCCATTTAGTAATGTCATTGACACAATCATGCCGATGAGTGATGCAGTGTCGTCTGAGGGTCCGAAGACCACGGGCATCCAATAAAGGTCTTCGGCCTTGTCCCTTATGCACAGAGATTTCTCCAGTTTCTCTTTGATGATGTTATGCACTGTAGATGATGAGGTTTGCAAAGCCTTTGCAATTTGATGTTGAGGAACATTGTTTTTAAAGTATTCCACAATCTCTTTACGCACTCTTTCACAGCTCTGCCCATCTTTACTTATGAGAGACTCTGCCTCTCTAAGATATCCCTTTTATAGCTAATCATGTTACAGACCTGATATCAGTTAACTTAATTAGCTGCTAGATGTTCTCCCAGCTGAATCTTTTCAAACTTTCTTGCTTTTTCAGCCATTTGTTGCCCCTGTGACAACTTTTTTTGAGACCTGTAGCAGGCATCAAATTTGAAATGAGCTCATTTAGTGGATAAAAGTGTAAACTTTCTCTGTTTAAACATTTGTTATGTTATCTATGTTCTATTGTGAATAAAATATTGGCTCATGTCATTTGAAAGTCTTTTAGTTTTCATTTTATTCAAATTTAAAAAACTTCCCAACATTTCCGGAATTTGGGTTGTAAATATTCACATAATACTTTTGCTGCCGATATAAAAATCATGAGCAACATCGTAAAAATGTATGTGCTTTTTATTTGACCATTAAGTTACAAGTTTTACTATCCCTCTTTCTTGCTGTTGACTGGACAAAATCAAGAGCAGGATGATTTTGGTTTCATTTTGTCAACTTTTTGATTTCAAGCAGTTTCTACTAGACTCTTTCAGCAGTGAAAATGGTGTTAAAGTATGATTCAAATTTCCAAACAGTTTGTGTCAATACTGTGCATAGATCTCTCTGAATGGCATTTTTGATAGAAATGAATACTTTTATTTAGTGAGGATGCAATAAATTAATCAATTGTGACAGTAAATACTCTTGCATTGTTGAAAAAAAAACAAAAAACAAAAACATTTTAAATAAATGCTGTTCATTTGAACCTTCTATTCATCAAAGAATCCTAAACAAAATGTATCACAGTTTACATAAATATATTAAGCAGAACAACTGTTTTCAACACTGATAATAATAATAAGAAAGTTACCTGAGCATCAAATCAGCATATTAGAATGATTTCTGAAGGATCATGTGACACTGAAGGCTGGAGTAATGATGCTGAACATTCAGCTTTGCATCACAGGAATAAATTACATTTTGAAATATATTAAAACAGTTATTTCATTATATTTCAGTTTTTCAATTTTTGGTCAAATAAATGCAGCCTTGGTGAGAATACGAAAAACATTTAAAGAAGAAAAATCAGATCCAAACTAATAGGTATGCAGGTAAATATTACTGTTTACGACTATGTATTGTTATATTGGTGGATATAAATATCATTCTTTCTGGTGTTCATTTAGTGCGGAAAACCGGACTATCTTACATTAAACATTTAAATCTAAATTGCAACAATGATTGAAATGGCAAAACAAAACTTACTTACCATTATATGTCCATTTTGCCCCTGAAAAAGAGATGGACACAATTATTAAATGCTTTTAAACTGGATGTCGACGAGCTTTATTGTCCCTGACCTGTTTTCATGCAGTTCTATTAGAAGTCATAAATCAGTCAGATAATGCATTCCATTGCAGCTGGACTCCATTCTGGTTGCAACCTGCTGCTCTGGTCATTGCTGGCTATTCTCAGTCAATCTGACGGACTGGCTGAGTCAGACTCTTGCTGGTCTTTCCCAGAGATTTCTGCTTGACAATAAGATACCCCGGGAGCGTGTATAATCTGTCACTGCTTAAAATGCTGAAGAGCAGGTTAATGGAAATCAAGGCATTTCTCTAATACTAAAAGTTCATAAGCTTAATTTAAACTCACTAACAGATTTAAAAGACATACTGTCTATGATAAAACTCATAAGCATTTTTTGTATGGCGCAGCTATTTTTTTTTTTTCCCCCAGCAAAACCACCATGCATTAACTGTACAGTGATGGAAATTTTTCTAAATGGCACAGGAAATTATTATATTTTCCGAATATGAGACTGAGTCCAAACAGCAAGGCGCAAAAAAAATGTCCTCAGCAATTTGGTCATCACTTTCTTTCACAAAAGTTAATCTTCCTTGCTATTGTGGGACCACAGGTTTTTCCTGAACTGACCCATTTGGGGAAGATCTACAGACAAGATATCAGCAGAGCAATTAAGTCAGCACCTGGATGCTAATTTGGCGTGACAAATGTTTCACCATGACTAAGGTCATTCAGGGTCATTTGTCAGATCTACAGACACAGCCTTACAAATCTTCATGCTAATTCAGAGCATTTTGGGGTTCCGCAAGCTTATAATTACACATTATGATTTTACAAGTTCTTACTTTACTCCCAAGGTTGTTCATTTATGGAAACAGCATTCACCCACTCATTATGTTAACAACTCAAATGAACTTCCAGGAATCTATATTTGATGTTCAATTTTCTCCCAAATTACTGCTTCTACACCAATATGAGACCTTATTGTCCACTTAAAGTGATGCAAAATGTTATGATGTCATATTTTACTGACTATTTTTCAAAGTTTTTAATAAGTATTTTATTCTTTACAGGCCAATGCAAATAAAGACATTTTCAGAAATGTAGGCTAAGTGTTTTAAAATAAATTCTTTAAAAAATAAATAATGTAATAATGTTACATTTCTGCAGCATTTTATCCATATATAATATCTAGATATAGGCTAATCCATTATTTGTCAACAGAAACTATAAAATAAGGTAGCACTAATAACTTTCATTAATCATATTAGCACATTTCCACATCATATAGGTAGCCTGATCTTTAGCAGATCATTAATTTAATTTTATTCCTCGAAATGTAAGCAACAATTATGAGTGTACATGTAGTACTAGTCTGTTAAGTAATACTTACTAATACTAATGTTTCTGACCTATCAATGGAATTTTAGGATTGTTATAAAGTGAGCTGTGCAAGACTTAGTAGGCTATAGTGCGCAAGACTAACTTACCTGTGGACGCGAGGGGACACGCGATGAAGATGATGAATAGAAGTGTAACTGTCATTGCAGAGAAGTGCCGGCTTCTCATGTACCCTCAGAAGTCGACTCAGAAGAGAGAAATTTTGACATAGCTGTCGGAACCGTCTCTTATATCAAGCATGGTGCGCTCGCGAGTTAAACAAACTGACGTCACGGAGATGACAGAGCAGCGCCTCAGAATATCTGTCGCTCGTTTGCAGTGACTTCATACAAATCTGTGGCTGTGCCTCGAGTGTGCTGCTACCCAGACAGCTTTTTAGGCATCAGAAGCGCACGACTTTTTCTAAATAACTATTAGCCACACGTTTTCAGACCGGTAATTTTAAAACTCCGCAAACAAGTTACAATGGAGCGTCATGGGATATGAGAAAAGAAAAAAAAAATTACAGCTTATGACAGTGATTATATCTCCATATTGTAACATTTGCATGGTGTTTACTGTGCCCGCAAATGACACACTGCGTTATTATAGGCGTCTATGTATATTGCAGGTATTGTTTGTAAAAGTAGCCTTTAGGCTATACGTTATCTTTGACTGGTTTTGCTGCGTAATTTATTATCTAATTTATTGTCTGTACTAACGGAACACCGCCTAGCCAATCAAATTCGAGGACCGGAATTATTCCATTATTCCCAGTTAACAAAAATTGGCCTATGTTTTAAGAACGTTTTGCTAACGTTCTCTCAACATTCAATATGTACAGGATTTTTATTTTTTATGTTTAAAATAAATAAATAAATAATAATAATAATAATTGGTTGCGCGAATTTGCAAACATCATGGGATTGTTACTTTTGAATGTTCTTCTGAAACGAGTAATGACATTTAACATTTAAAAATGTTGGACAAACATCCATTCTACTTCACAGAAAAAGAAAAAGAAAAAAATATTTCATAAACGATGTAGGCTGATGTTTTTGTGTTTACGTTTTAAGAGCATTATTAAAGACCAGATAACTTTGAACAAACGTTCTTTTAACATTACTGGAATTTCTTCATAGCTTGAGAGAACCTTTCCAGAACGTTAGTCAGGAACGTTCTTAGAATCTGGGTTATTATTTTTATGACAAGTCTATAGTTAAACGGCATACAAATGCATCCTATTATAGCTTTTTATTATTATACAATGAAAAAAAAATTAATAAAACAACAAAATGTAAATTATGAAATACTATCAAACTTTACAATAACATAATATCAAACCTTTGTTTTGGTTAATTTTCTAATGCTTTATCCCTCTAACAATGTAATATATGAATCTGTGCTGTTGAATTTTCCCAATAGAAAAACACTGTTTTCCCCCTGCTGGTGACCTTTGTTGTTGATGAAACAATTTCAAAAAGGCCTTGTTCGGTTTTCCATTTTTCTCTCTCTATTGTAGCTTTAAGAACTCAATATAACGTCAGATTGACGTTGGACCCCAACATCAGACAAATATTGCATTTTGGTTGGAAATAAAGATTGGGTTAACGTCAGAACCCAACGTCAGACTGACGTCAACATCCAACGTTGGACAGACATTGCATTTTGGTTGGAAATGAAAATCAGGTTGATATCAGAACCCAACGTTAGATTTACGTCAACCTCGAATGTTGGACAGACGTTGCATTTTGGTTGGAAATGAAAATCGGGTTGATATCAGAACCCAACGTTAGATTTACGTCAACCTCCAACGTTGGACAGACGTTGCATTTTGGTTGGAAATGAAAATCGGGTTGACATCAGAACCCAACGTTAGATTTACGTCAAGCTCCAACGTTGGACAGACGTTGCATTTTGGTTGGAAATGAAAATCGGGTTGATGTCAGAACCCAACGTTAGATTTATGTCAACCTCGAATGTTGGACAGACATTGCATTTTGGTTGGAAATGAAAATCAGGTTGACATCAGAATCCAACGTTAGATTTACGTCAAACTCGAATGTTGGACAGACGTTGCATTTTGGTTGGAAATGAAAATCGGATTGACGTCAGAACCTCACTTCAGATTGATGTCAACCTCCAACGTCGGACAAACGTTGCATTTTGGTTGGAAATGAAAATCGGGTTGACGTCAGAACATCAATTCAGATTGATGTCAACCTCCAACGTCGGACAAACGTTGCATTTTGGTCAGAAATGTCATCCGTTGGCTCGACACTGGATTTTGGTTAGTTATTACCACATTTTCGAAAATAAAAATGAAAAGATAGGAATATAGGGGGTAAAGGAAATCAGTTGCGTCGCTTCACCTCCATCCATAAATACTCTTCCTGGTCTCATGGCCTCATGGGGATAGTAAAGTGTCCATCGAATGTCCATCTAGTTTTATGAACACTGTGATTTCGGACTCAGCTCACATACTGTTTTTCATCTACTATATATGGAAGTAGGCATATTCGGACACAGGCTCAGTTTGCGTTTAAGACCTGTTTTCTTGTTGTTTTTAACTTTTAAAACATCAGTTAACACTTTAGTATGGGGAACAATTCACTCTTTTAACTAGTTGCTTATTAGCTTGCATATTGGCTGTTTATTAGTGCTTATAAAGAACATATTAATGCCTTATTCTGAATGACCATACTATACATCCCTGAATCCTACCCAATACATAAACTTTAATGCTACAACAACTACCTTACTAACTATTAATAAGCAGTAAATTAAGAGTTTATCGAGGCAAAAGTTGTAGTTAATAGTGAATGTTAATAGTGAATATGTGTTCCCCATACCAAAGTGTTACAAAAAGTCATTATAGCCTAAATGCATTTTAAATACACGTTGTGAATGATGGGGTTTTGCTTTAGATATTATAACATAAATCACTGTCGATAAACAGCAGGTTTCCTAAAGCAATAGCTTACCCCATATATAGTTTGACTATATGCCTATATAGGCATGTTGATAGAAAGGGTTAATGTGTATTTATTTAGTATTCACTTGAGTAAAAAAAAAAAAAAAAAGAAAGAAAAGAAATTCCTGTCATTAATTACTCACCCTCATGTTGTTCCAAACCCGTAAAACCTTCGTTCATCTTCGGAACACAAATTAAGATATTACTGAGGAAATCCAAGAGATTTTTTTAATCCTCAATAAAAAGCAACGGAATTACTATATTTGAGGCCCAGAAAACTTTTTTGTCAGCTTAAACTCTATGCCCTAATATATCTACTTGAAGCACCACCTGAGATTTTAAGTTAATAAGTTAAATGATAGAATTAAGTCAATAATAATAATAATAATAAAATTAAGTTCACAGTTCTCTGATGTCGGTTAATGTTCACATGCAGGTAAACTAATAAAATGTTTAATTTTTTAGTAAGTGTTTTGATTTTGTGTATTCATTTTAATTTAACATTTTTATGATTTAATTATTAGCTTTTTATTAAACTCACAAACCCCCTGCAGATCCTTCACAAACCCCATGGGAAATCCTGATGTAATAAAATATTTTCTTTCTCTGTATTTTTATATCAATATGGTACAAGAGTATATTCAAATCAACTTGATAAACAAGTTAGGTCAAAAGTAATCTAAAAAAGTAATCAAAATAGTAGTCTAATTTTATTACCTTAAATGTGTAATGTAATGGATTACATTACTAACTACAATTTACAATTTTTTATTGTAGTTAGTAGTAAATGTAATTTGGAATCAGTAACCGACTACAATTTGTAAGTTATCAACTTGCAATTACTCTTTATTTTTTTATTCCATAGTGGAAAGCTTTCAGCTACTACAAGCTAAATCTGTCATATACATATGTCACATACTATATGAATCACCCACTGGAGACACATGGATGATCTTTTAGTAAATCAAAGGTCAAATGAGGGAGATGTGATATGCCAGCTGAGCCACTCCACAATAAATATATTTTGCATTTTTAGATGTAATATAATGGGACTAAAGATAATCATAGTAAATTGTTTTAATATATGTTCTAATCAGTGATTGAACTAAATTAGATGCTATTTTGCTGAATTGTGCGTTAATGTTCCACTAAAAGGAACAGCCAATGCTGAAACCTGAATCTGCCACATCATTTGTGAGGCCTCTTACTGGCATCATGCTAGATACTATTTTCACTTGTAACCTCTGAAGAATTGTCCCATGGCGAGGTGAAATAATGGTCATTATATTATATTATAAAACGGTTAGTTTTTGTCCTTGATTTTGATTGATCAATAGCTGTGTTTTATTCACGATAAAACACGACTATAACCACTTCACCCAACAGTTCTGTGTATCACTACACAACACCCTTGGCAACCACTCTTAGCAACGTAAACTGTCTGTTCTCAATTGATAT
Organism: Elopichthys bambusa; assembly: GCA_037101425.1. Lineage (NCBI taxonomy): Eukaryota > Metazoa > Chordata > Actinopteri > Cypriniformes > Xenocyprididae > Elopichthys > Elopichthys bambusa. Next base: position 14,822,806 of record CM074455.1, read on the forward strand.
TGTTTATTGAAGCTTACTGTATTATGTAGAAGAGTGTTGTGAGAAAGAGATCGAGTGAGCGAGTTTATTACCTGCATTCAGATTTAGCATTTTCCTTCAGGTCAGTCTTATGTTCATAATAAAAAATCTGTTTAAATGTCCAATATATTATCTTGTCCTTTTAACAGTTAAGGGGTTTTCCTGTGACTGACAGCGCTACTGTCAGTTGTGTCTTGTTCCGTGTTCACAACAATTCAGTCTTTTCAATATAAAAGTCTTTGCTACTGACTGACACACTCTTTGCCGCCATCTAATGGTGTGATAATGTAACTTTTGTTGCTGTTCACGGTCAGGGACTATTTTTTCCGGCGAAAGGAAGGCTTTTAGTGAAAGTTTACTTCATGAAAGTTGCATTGATACATATTTTTGGCTTTAATATTTGAATTGTGTGGTAACCGTTTTATAAAAGCAATAAATTACTCGAGGCTAGTGCTGTATCGTGAATAAGTCACGGCTGAAGGGCATTGTTAGGCACGACGCGAAGCGGACAGCACAGCCTCTCGTACCTTATTGCTTACTTAATAAATATTATATTGTCTTCTACACATTTTGAAGTGAATTTATTTCAAATTCTGTGCTGGACCAATGCTAATTGTTTTTAAATGTCATTTTATTGATTGCTACTTTTAAATAAATGCCACAATAGTTTCATTTTCCTTACCACTGTATAATCGAGTTACTGGAAATAATGTCCTCTTCTAAGTTTATTGACAGTACAAAGATCTCTGATCATAACTTGATCAAACATTCATGTACACCAACATTCACATGACTATGTGGTTCACTATGAGGGAACTTGGCATCATTTTGTTCATTTTTGCTCTAAACTATGACATTCAGGCCCAAACTCGGAAACCAGGTAAGTGTTGTTATTTTCAAACGTAGATGATAAAACACAAAGATTAAGAGAAAAATTTGTATTGTGAGTGATAAAGGGGTTTATGTCCGGTTTGATCTTTTCTGTGATGTAATATAATGGGACTAAAGATAATCATAGTAAATTGTTTTAATATATGTTCTAATCAGTGATTGAACTAAATTAGATGCTATTTTGCTGAATTGTGCGTTAATGTTCCACTAAAAGGAACAGCCAATGCTGAAACCTGAATCTGCCACATCATTTGTGGGGCCTCTTACTGGCATCATGCTAGATACTATTTTCACTTGTAACCTCTGAAGAATTGTCCCATGGCGAGGTGAAATAACGGTCATTATATTATATTATATTATATTATATTATAAAACGGTTAGTTTCAAATTCTGTGATAAACATGTTAAGTGATAAAGGGGTTTATGTCCGGTTTGATCTTTTCTGTGATGTAATATAATGGGACTAAAGATAATCATGGTAAATTGTTTTAATATTTTTAATATTATAAAATGGTTAGTTCCTGTCCTTGATTTTGATTGGTCAATAGCTGTGTTTTATTCATGATAAAACACGGCTATAACCACTTCACCCAACAGTTCTGTGTATCACTACACAACACCCTTAGCAACCACTCTTAGCAACGTAAACTGTCTGTTCTCAATTGATATTGTTTATTGAAGCTTACTGTATTATGTAGAAGAGTGTTGTGAGAAAGAGATCGAGTGAGCGAGTTTATTACCTGCATTCAGATTTAGCATTTTCCTTCAGGTCAGTCCTGTGTTCATAATAAAAAATCTGTTTAAATGTCCAATGTATTATCTTGTCCTTTTAACAGTTAAGGGGTTTTCCCGTGACTGACAGCGCTAGTCAAAGCATTTGTCAGTTGCGTCTTGTTCCGTGTTTACAACAATTCAGTCTTTTCAATATAAAAAAAAAGTCTTTGCTACTGACTGACACACTCTTTGCCGCCATCTAATGGTGTAATAATGTGGACTATTTTATTCCGGCGGAGGAAAGGCTTTTAGTGAAAGTTTACTTAATGAAAGTTGCATTGATACATATTTTTGGCTTTAATATTTGAATTGTGTGGTAACCGTTTTATAAAAGCAATAAATTACAGCTAGTGCTGTATCGTGAATAAGTCACGGCTGAAGGGCGTTGTTAGGCACGACGCGAAGCGGACAGCACAGCCTCTCGTACCTTATTGCTTACTTAATAAATATTATATTGTCTTCTACACATTTTGAAATGAATTTATTTCAAATTCTGTGCTGGACCAATGCTAATTGTTTTTAAATGTCATTTTATTGATTACTACTTTTAAGTAAATGCCACAATAGTTTCATTTTCCTTACCACTGTATAATCGAGTTACTGGAAATAATGTCCTCTTCTAAGTTTATTGACAGTACAAAGATCTCTGATCATAACTTGATCAAACATTCATGTACACCAACATTCACATGACTATGTGGTTCACTATGAGGGAACTTGGCATCATTTTGTTCAGTTTTGCTCTAAACCATGACATTCAGGCCCAAACTTGGAAACCAGGTAAGTGTTGTTATTTTCAAATGTAGATGATAAAACACAAAGGTTAAGAGAAAAAATATGTTTTGTGAGTGATAAAGGGGTTTATGTCTGGTTTGATCTTTTCTGTGTTGAAATGAGGTAAAGTGAAAATATTTGATTTTAAATACCATTTTAAATTCCTATTTGTCTTGATGAAAAAGCTTTAAGCACTTATATGAAGTTCAAGTTGCAAACATGATATTAGATTATTAAATTAAGAACTGTGTAAAAAAAACAACTTTCCAGATATACAATTAGCTGTGATGTAAAAATACACTAAAATGTAAAGAACTTTACAGAACAACCTGCTACTAAAATCATTTAACATGTAATGACAGCCACCATAATAACATAGGTGGTAAAGAGAAAGCCACACAATGAAGTTCATCACAAGATGAGGCAAATACTAATATATAGAAGGTGCAAGCAGTGTCATACATACACAAATACAAAACACCATCATGGCAACTCTCGTAATACTATATATATTATTTAGCAAAGAGATGTAACATAAAACCCTAATGTATGTAACTTATCACAAAATAAGAAACAGGGAATTCTGAGAATGTCAATTAACATTTTTTACTGTAAGATTATTTGTCTTTTTACTTATAAAAATGGCACATTTATTAACAGTATTTTACTGTAAAATTATACGAAATGCCATGACAGATCTACTACAGTTTTTTGACAGATCTACTACCAATTAACAGGTAGCATTTTTACAGTTTTTACAGTGTGAATTGCAGAATTGAGCAAAGTGGCAGCATTTGAAAATATCAAATAAAAATTAGACTAAAGCTAAGAAATGGCAAAAATTCCAACCCTTTTGGAAGTTGTTGATGGTTCAACTCTGTAAAAATGTGTTATGCTTTATCCTGAAAAACATATTGGACAATACATTTTTTTTTTAAATTTTCATTAGAAATTGACAAAATGTATTACAATAAAAAAAAGGCCAATAAAAAACAACAACAACAACAACAACAACATATATAGGATAATTGCAGTGTAATTTCTGTAGTTACTGTGTCCAGACAGTTACAAATAGCTCATTCAAGTTACAATACTCATTCCCTTGACATCATAACTTTGGCATAATGTAGGATATACACTGATCAGGCATAACATCTTCCTAATATTGTGTTGGTCCTCCTTTTGCTGCCAAAACAGCCCTGACCTGTCAAGGCATGGACTCCACTAGACCCCTGAAAGTGTGCTGTGGTATCTGACACAAAGATGTTAACAGCAGATCCTTTAAGTCCTGTAAGTTGCGAGGTGGGGCCTCCATGGATCGGACTTGTTTGTGACCAGAAAATCCCACAGATTCTCGATTGGATCGAGATCTGGGGAATTTGGAGGCCAAGTCAACACCTCAGACTCATTGTTGTGCTCCTCAAACCATTCACGAACCATTTTTGCTTTATGGCAGGGTTCATTATCCTGCTGAAAGAGGACACAGGCACCAGGGAAAACAGTTTCAATGAAAGGGTGTACATGGTCTGCAACAATGCTTAGGTAGGTGGTATGTGTCAAAGTAACATCCACATAGATGGCAGGACCCAAGGTTTCCCAGCAGAACATTGCCCAAAACATCACACTGCCTCCGCCGGCTTGCCTTCTTCCCATAGTGCATCCTGGTGCCATGTGTTCCCCAGGTAAGCGGCACACACAAACCCGGCCATCCACGTGATGTAAAAGAAAACGTGATTCATCAGACCAGGCCACCTTCTTCCATTGCTCTGTGGTCCAGTTCTGATGCTCACATGCCCACTGTTGGTGCTTTCGGCAGTGGACAGGGGTCAGCATGGGCACCCTGACTGGTCCTCGGCTATGCAGCCCCATACGCAACAAACTGCGATGCACTGTGTATTTCTGACACCTTTCTATCAGAACCAGCATTAACTTCTTGAGCAATCTGAGCTACAGTAGCTCGTCTGTTGGATCGGACCACACGGGCCAACCTTCGCTCCCCATGTGCATCAATGAGCCTTGGCCGCCCATGACCCTGTCGCCGGTTCACCACTGTTCCTTCCTTGGACCACTTTTGATAGATACTGACCACTGCAGACCGGGAACACCCCACAAGAGCTGCAGTTTTGGAGATGCTCTGGCCCAGTCGTCTAGCCATCACAATTTGGCCCTTGTCAAACTCACTCAAATGCTTACACTTGCCCATTTTTCCTGCTTCTAACACATTAACTTTTGAAGACAAAATGTTCACTTGCTGCCTAATATATCCCACCCACTAACAGGTGCTGTGATGAAGAGATAATCAGTGTTACTAACATCACCTATCAGTGGTCATAATGTTATGCCTGATCGGTTTATGTACAGTAGTCAACATTTGAAGTGGATCAAAAAAGTTCAAAGTTGTCCTAAGAAGAAGGTTTTATGACAACTATGATGAAAGGTTTTGATCCACTTCAAATGTTGATTACTATATATATATATATATATATATATATATATATATATATATATATATATATATATATATATATATATATATTATATATTTAATTTACATTTTAATTGAGCACTTTGGAGAGATGCAATACAGTACAAATCACTCTCACTTATTTTTTCTCCAAATCTAGAGGCCTGCAGTCTGAAACCAGATGAAGGGACGGGAGAGGAGGTTGTGATTTATATGCACTACGACGAAGAAAAAGACACTTGTCATCCGTTTCGGTACAGCGGGGAGGGTGGGAATGCAAACCGTTTCATAACCGAGAAGCAGTGCATGAGAAACTGCTCAGACAGAGCTGAACAGCTGTACCCTAAAGACGGTAATCATACGCTAATTTGTCTGCAATAATGCAACATGAAAAGTTTTTGTATGAAACACATTTTTATTGACTGATACTTTCAGTCAATAAAGTGAAACATATTTGACTTAAGAAAATACTGCCACCCTGTGGTTATTTATTTTATTTTATTTTTTTATTTACAGAAAAACTAGCTTGCATGCTTCCAAAAGAAATAGGGCAATGTACTGGTCGCTATCTCCGGTATTACTACAGTCCTGAACATCACACATGCAGGTCTTTCTACTGGACCGGATGTGAGGGAAACGGAAACCGATTTTTCACATTTCCCATGTGCAATGCCACGTGTTTCAATGCAGCAGGTATGTGTGGTATGAGATTAAACTTATAGTTAATAGTGATTTTACCCAGAGATATATATGCAATAACATATATTAATGTACATTTGTATGATTATATCTAGGCCACGAGGACTATTCAAGTGAATCAGATGTACCAGTCGGTAAGTGAAACTCGAATATGATGTTTTCAACTCATTCAACTAATTTGTCCACTGATATTAATTCATCATTTTCCCATCAGGAACTATCTTGGGCGTTGTGTTTGGTCTTATTGGTGTCATTATTTTCACTGTGGTGATTGTCTTTGCTGTCAAGAAGAAGTCTTCTCACAGCCAGGTCTCATATGAGAAGTGCAAAAAGAATAATGTATATTATATACGCTTGTAAAATACCCATTAATGTCCAATCAATTATATCTTCTGCTTTATCTGTAAGTAAACTTATTTCAAATTCTGCAAAATAATAAAGTTTCATTTGACTTTGCATTGTAACAGTCTCTGTAATCAAGTTATTTGAAAGAAAATACAGTAACAAGTCTGTTGTCCCCTCCTCAAAGTTTATTGCTCTTATCTCAAGAAAGTACAAAGTGCAAAAGCATCCTCCACTCGCTGATTATTATTTGAAAACGTTCATCTTCACCAACGTTCACACGACTATGTGGTTCACTATGAGGGAACTTGGAATCATTTTGTTCATTTTTGCTCTGAACCATGACATTCAGGCCCAAACTCGAAAACCAGGTAAGAGTGTTTTTTTTTTTGTTTTGTTTTGTTTTTAAACACAGAAAGGTAAAGATATTAATTTGTGTTCTGAGTTATAATAAGGTTTATGGGGTTGGTCTTTGTTTTTAACTCATTACTTGAAAAGCAAATGTTAAAAATAGTAAATCATGCACAAAACAGTAAAAAGTAAATGCGCAAAATAAATAATGCGCAAAACAGTCATATTGTATTCTGTGTGATAAAATGAGGGCAAATGAAGATATATAAGCATGATCAAAGGTTCCGTGTATGGAACCCCGTCACACCTTAGAATGTCAGTTCCATTGGTGGCGAATAGTGTTGTGTTCCTTTCAGAATGAAATTAAGAAAACATTTTAAAGTCCAATTCAATTTCAGATCTTAAGGTAGCAAACTGAGCAATTTAAATTTGAATTAAAGGAAGTACAGTTCAAATGAACTTAAATTGAAATAAATCCATATAACTGCTAAACGAAGGTTTGTAGAGACAAACTATATGCCTTACAGACATAAATGGATACAGTTTGAAATGTTACCTAAACGTCTACTTAATTTCTAAAAAAATATCTACATATTTGATAAATACATTTTTATTTTATGGATAAGAACACTTCATTTGAATTTGTTTCCTGTAATTATAATTTAACTTCCTGTGGGGGCCGGGGGGCGTGGCCAATTCAATTCAAATTCACACTCATGAACTGAAAAACAATGGAAAAGTAGTGCAGTGAACAGAAAAAAGTGGCTTTTTTTTTTTTTTTTTATGAAACTGAATTTGCATAATATTTACAAGAAGATTGGGAATGAATGGTTAATGGAGCTACAACAGCATAACACAACCAGAAAATGAACAAACAGGTTAGAACGGACAAGTTTGAAAAGACTTTACTCATAAAAGACCTGTCTAAACTACAACACTGGGCATTGTAATTGTATTAATGAAAAACAGACAATTGATGTTTGTGTTTGTTTACTATTGCAAATTTACTTAGACTTACGACTGTACATCTGTTTTAAGATAACTGTACAAACAGGTACAAATAAAACCATCGCCACAGTCAGTCACTGGTTGTCCAGGTTTAAAATGTAAGTAATCGTTAACACTGAAGTGTCTATTTGTAAAATATGACAACATTTACAACTGTCATAAAAACTAGGTGTGGACTGTGTCCAGGCTAGTTACACATTACTCATTCAAGATACAAAGATCACTCCCATGGTTGTTTCGAACAATTTAGCAGAATGTACAACACAATCTCATGGCAATTCATAGCTATTTTATGTTTGGTGAATTGGTGGCTAATTCAATCTAATACAATCTCATTCGTATGTTTTCAGTTGCAGTTCAGTTTAAAGACTAAGGACACTAAGGAAGATAACGATAACGATAACGATATAGTTCTAAAAATAGGTCTAAATATAAAAACGACATAACGGCACAGAGAAACTGTGATACTAGCCTGGGTAGCGTTTCCCAAAAGCATCGTAAGCCCAAGCTGATCGTAGCTCCATTGGTGGCAATTGTTTTACGATCAACTTCGGCTTATGATGCTTTTGGGAAATGCAGCCCTGGTGTCCATTACAGATTTGCACAAAACTTCTGCGATATTTCCTAAATGACGATTAAAAAAACGTTTGCGAAATGATGGTATTTCCATTAACCAGTGTTATGCGACAAAAACTTAATTTTTTCCTTTCGTAATAAGTAATTTAAAAAATCATGGTGACGGATGTTGGTAGGTTTACATATATCACAACCACCACACTAGCCATTATTTTTTAACTGAAGAAGACGTAGGCGTTAGGGATGGCCGATACCACTTATTTTGTTCTCGATACGATACCGATACTTTCAAGGCCAATATCGCCAATATCGATACTGATACGATATCTCTAATATGAACTTATAGATTTTAACATTTATCTAATTATTGAATTATTAAGAGTAAAATGTGTTATGATACCCACTTAACATTATATTTGAAAGGCATTTTAACATTCAATATGCCTTAACTGCAGTTTATTAGATTATATTTTTGTTTACACATGGTTAAAATATTTACTTGGTAAACCATGGAAAAATCAACAAATAAGCCTACTATATGCCTAGCTGAACTATGGTCACTGTAGTAATGGTTCATTTTCATAAGGGACTGCCAGTGACAGGCTGTTGCAACCATAAAATGAAATATTTGTATTCTGACAGAACATCAATATGAACTTTTAACGTTTAGTTCTTACGATACTAAACGCAGCCCTGTTTGAATGTAGTGTCGGCAGTGAGCGAACACTCTCTGTGATTGATTGGTTCTGACTTGCAGCATTTGCGTGTGTTCGGTTGAGCAGGAAAATACTTCTACTAAAAATTATTCGCTGACATAGGTTATTTGTCCAATTCAATGCATATTGTATGCATTCAATTTATTGTTAAATAAACAAAATAACTGGTTAAAAAAACACACCTTAGTATTGATATTTTAATTTGAGTATCGATACTTTGAATACTCAACGTCAGTATCGATATATCGATACTTCATATCGATCTGCCCATCCCTAGTAGGTGTGTTATCAAAGCATTAAGGGCAAGGAAAGCCCCTTATACATGGCAGCGGCGCTTATAAGGTGTTTTTGGGAGGTTATAGTATGCGATTTCACGGAGGATTGTGGCATTTCTTAGTTGTTTAGAATCCAGTTTTCCAGTAATTCATTTCTTTTTTATGAGTTTAATAAAGAACTGTCTCGTCTTCTGTCCAAACATACCGCGCCATCTTTAAAGAATGATCATGTGACTTTTACTTACGGTGATGTGTAAATGCGAAAAAACTGTTTCCATTGCAATTTCGTGAAATATTCCTTTTTCGAATTGCCTGAAAAACCACCTCATGCGAGCGTAAAAACTTTTTTGCAATATATGGGAGTTTTTGAAAAATTGACGTGTTTCCATTGGGTGTATTTTCAATTTGCTATTTCTATTTGCGCAATTTGAAGGGTAATGGAAACCGCAAATTCCATTACAGATTTGCGCAAAACTTTTATACATCTCAGCCACTGCACTAGCCATTTTAAATCGAAGAAGACGTAGGCATGTTATTCAAGCATTTATGTTGGGGAAAGCCCCTTATACTTGGGAGCGGCCATGTATGAGGTGTTTGTGGGTGTTTCTCCCTCCTGTCTGCTTCGAGGTCTTGATAAATTTGAAATTGTGGCATTTCTATGTTGTTTAGAATCCAGTAGTCCCGAAATACTTTAGTCTTTTATGAGTTTAATGAAGACTTCTGCCCAAACATACCACGCCCTCTTTAAAGAATGATCGATTTTTACATATACGGAAGGTGACCTAAATGCGAAATTTCCATTGTAGTTTTGCGAATTATTCCTTTTTCGAATTGCTTGAAAACATGTGAGCGCAAAAGCTTTTTTGCGAAATTTACGTATTACGAAATAAACTTCCATTGCAGTTTTGCGAATTATTCCTTTTTCGAATGGCTTGAAAATATGTGAGCGTAAAAACGTTTTTGCGAAATTTACGTATTTCCATTGAGCGTATTTTTAATTCGCAATTTAAATTTGCGCAATTTAATGGGTAATGGAAACGCGGCTTAAGTTTCCTCCAAAGTTACGAATTTAACTTGCGCACAAAATTGGAATATCCAAATTCGTTTCGGTTTCATTTTTTTTTTTAAATGATTTCCCAAAATGCGCTTAAATAGGTTGATGAAAACATACTACTTTCAGAACGAATTATTCCAACTGATGAACGATTAAAACACTAGCTATGTTTCCATCCACTTATATTTATGCTCATTTTGAATATCGCAAAAAAAAAAAAAAAAAAAAAAAAAAGTGTTTCAACTGCACGCTCTGAGGTGCAAGTAATTTATGATGTAGGAAAAAAAGAGCCAAAGTGGCTTCCCTGATTGCAGCAACTTCCATTTTTATCACAGATATTCTGTGCCAATTTCCCAGGAAGTGACTATTTTGTTCTCTTGAACACATGGGATGGAAACGGTGCTTTGTTTGCAAATGTTTTGTGTGATATTCCAGTTTTGCGCATAAGTTAAAGTCGCAACTTTGGATGGGAAAATAGCTCCTGATATCAGAATCCATCCCGCTTCAAGGAGCTCAAGCATTTAAAGCGGCAGACAACACAACTGTAGTGTGCGCTCATAATAAACAAAACGGTATCATCCGCCAGTGTGGACGCTAATATAATTATCGGTATCATTGCCTTTATAGTTTTCATTTTTGTTGTGAACGGGCCTTAAGTGTGGGGTTTGGGGTGGACCTTCATGCTTCCTTTTTTATTTAATAATCGTACATTTTTGTACAATTCACATCGTACAAATGTATATGTAATCGCCACCTCATAACAGTTACATTTTCTTGTGAGATCAGGTTGGAATGCAGCATGTGTAATGAGTTTTTTTTTTTTTTTTTTTTTTAAATAGTGTTTATAATAGTATGTACAATTCACTATTAATAGTAGTACAAATCACTCTCCCTTTCTATATTATTATTATTATTATTTATTATTTTTTTTTTTTTTTCTCCAAAAATCTAGAGGCCTGCAGTCTGAAACCAGATGAAGGGACGGGAGAGGACGTTGTGATTTATATGCACTACGATGAAGAAAAAGACACTTGTCATCCGTTTCGGTACAGCGGGGAGGGTGGGAATGCAAACCGTTTCATAACCGAGAAGCAGTGCATGAGAAACTGCTCAGACAGAGCTGAACAGCTGTACCCTAAAGACGGTAATCTTTTTATGCACATTTGTCTAATATAATGCAACATGAAACTTTTTATATGAAAAACATTGTGATTGATTCACTCATTTGTGTACCAACCATACTTTATACATAACATCTTTGGCTACTGCCACCCTGTGGTTATTTTTATTTATTTTTATTTACAGAAAAACTAGCTTGCATGCTTCCAAAAGAAATAGGGGAATGTATTGGTCGCTATCTCCGGTATTACTACAGTCCTGAACATCACACATGCAGGTCTTTCTACTGGACCGGATGTGAGGGAAACGGAAACCGATTTTTCACATTTTCCATGTGCAATGCCACGTGTTTCAATGCAGCAGGTATGTGTGGTATGAGATTAAACTTATAGTTAATAGTGATTTTACCCAGAGATATATATGCAATAACATATATTAATGTACATTTGTTTGAATAGATCTAGGCCACGAGGACTATTCAGGTGAATCAGATGTACCAGTCGGTAAGTGAAACTCGAATATGATGTTTTCAACTCATTGAACTCATTTGTCCACTGATATTAATTCATCATTTTCCCATCAGGAATTATCTTGGGTGTTGTGTTTGGTCTTATTGGTGCCATTATTCTCATTGTGGTGATTGTCTTTGCTGTCAAGAAGAAGTATGTCATTACAGTACATTTTTGTTTGTGTTAAGCTATATTATTTTCTGCTTTCACTTTTTCTGTAATTACACTGGAATTTCTATCATTCAATTTTCATTTTCTAGGCCTAGCTCGAAGAAACATCAGAAAAAAGATGGGAAGTCAGCAGAGCAGCCGCTGAAAGAGCAAGCCATTGAGATGGGAGGAGAGGAAGCACAGCCAGCCACTCTTGAAATCTCTACAGCCCAAAACTGAAATATATGAACTTAAACCACAAATGTACATTGAAACTTTTGGCCAATTATTTTTTACTTTTTTTTTTTTAAAGTAATTGACTGGTAAATATGCTTAACTGTAAAAAAAAAAAAAAAAAAAGGTAAATAATATTTCTGTTGCTTATCAGTCAGTCAAACTGTTCATATTGCTAAATAAAATAAACATTTTAAGTAGAAATGTCTGTATGGTCTTAAATGGCTTAAAATGTGAAACTGTGACATTGTCTGTCTGTGAGAGAATGTCAGTGCACGGTGATAAAGCAAGGGGTTTTCATATTGGGGTACAGCCCCCATGGGGCTGAAAAGGGCAAAAAAGCTTTGACAAGTTAACATTTACAGAATTCATTTTATTATATTGTTAACCATAGTTTTATGTTTCTCTGCAGAACTCAAATAAAAAGAAAAAAAGAGATTTTTTTTTGTAATAATAAAAATAAAATAAAATAAAAATAAAATTAATTAAAAATTAATATTTACAGAATAAATTTTATTATATAGTTAGCCATAATGTTTCTCTTCAGAAATGAAATAAAATAAAAATGAAATGAATAAATAAATAAATTGACATAATAAAAACAATTTAAAATAAAAAATAAACAAAAAACAAATAAATGAAAAAATAGGTGAACATTTACAGAACATTTATTATATAGTTTTGTTTCTCTTCAGAAAAAAATAAAAATAAATATGAAATAAATCCAATACATTGTGGTAATAAAAATAAAACAAAATGAAAAATAAATAAACATTTACAGAATTAATTTTATTATATTGTTAGCCATAGTTTTATAAAAGAAATAAAAAGGGAAAAAATATGATAAAATAAATGAATAAAAATAAATTTTATTTACAGGATTTGTTATATTGTTAGCCATATTTTAACGTTTCTCCTCAGAAATAAAATAAAATAAAGTGAATAAATAAATAAAATTAATATTTACATAATTTATTTTATTGTACTGTTAGCCATACTTTCAAAAAAATAAATAAAATAAATAAATAAAAAGGATAAAATAAAATGAAACAATAAAATAAATAAGTTAACATTTACAGTATTTATATTATTACACATTAGCCATAGTTTCAAAAAATGAAAATAGTATAAATGAAAAATGAAAAACAGTAATGATATTACTTTTAGGTTTCACTTCAGAATATATATATATATATATATATATATATATATATATATATATATATATATATATATATATATATATATATATATATATATAAAACATTATTCTCATGGTGAGCCATACTTCATAAACTTAAATGAAAGTAAATATTTTTCAGATACTTTTTTTTCAGATACACATATTTCACCGTATAAATGGATCTTTACATTACTTACAGCTTGTGCCTTTTTATTTCAAGAAGGGGGTTCAAATCGGGACAATTATATATCAAAAGTGTGAAAACACTTGCAATAAAATATTGATTTGTAAAATAGTGCACTTTCTCACTTATCAGCCACTATGACGATTATCTTCCTGAGACATCAGCACTTGAATATATCCACTTCCTCTCTCTCTCTCTCTCAATTTTCAGTTTAAGACAAAAACTGTACATTTGTATTGTCAAAGCAATGGCAGCTAGGCTGTATACAAAATGTGTGCAATGTAAAGTACAATAACATTAGTGTAAATACTTCATTCTCTCACTCTCAGTAGCCTATTTATCACTGCTGTCCCTCCCTAAGGTCACATGGCCCTGGTCCTGTTTTGAATCACGCCTTTTCTCGATTAACACACACTTGTGTGTACCTCCCATCAAAGTGAAATTTAAGCAAACTCAAGGTAGAGAACGAGCTGAGTGAAGATTGTCAAGTACGCTCCCTATTTAGACTGTATTGTTGCGTTCTGGGTAGGGAGCTCAGTGGGTTTTGAGACAGCCTGAGTCTGTGCATGCATGTCTGGTCTTTTAAACCATAACAACACACTTAGCAGAGCAACATCACTGCTAACACATTTATACGTTAGAAATATACCTCGTGCTAAGCGTAAATACACTTTGTGGCTTTTAAACATACACTTTCAGAGTTAAAACACAGAAATCGTCCAGAAGAGGACATACTGGGTTAGCTAGTGCTGCAGCTACTAGCACACAGGCTCATGGAGTGCCCTCACCTCAACTCCAGTGTCTGTATGACGGTGGATCCGAGCCGATTCCCCAACGGTTCCCCTTCCTCATGGTGCTGTTCTGGTGAGTTAAATGCAGATACGAACGACCATTCACTAATAACAAACAGTAACAATTAAGTCAGTTTCCTGTGAAATAGCTCGAGCTAGCCGAGCCGGCTATTGCTCTCACAGCAGCTCGCGCTAGGAGACTTTTGTGTGTGTGTGTGTGTGTGTGTGTGTGTTTTTAAACTAATATAACTGAAAACTCATGAAACCATAGTCGTAAAATATAATAATATGATGTGAAGTTATAATATTTAGTAAATTTTACTCATATTACACTCCAAACCAAGTCGTTTAGTTTCACACAACACTCAAACTTGCTAATTTGAGTGTGATAGCGCAAAGCTTATTGTTCTATGAACACATTTCAGGGAAATATATTGTTTTTAAATAATAATAAACGGTCGTCACATTTACTTTCCTTTCGCTTTCGCCTGCTTGCTTCAGAAAGTTGAGTGAGACAGCTTTGGCTTTTTAATCTGCGATTGGCTCTTTATTTGTTATTTGCTTTATGTCGAGCTGATTATTTAATATACAGACCTGCTGATTTACAGTGAATTATTAATATCTTAATATGCAGTATTGTTAAGAAAATATAAAGCAGTCTAGATATGCAGACCTTGATATTAAAATAAACCGGAAATAACGTCTGCAAACGTTTTTACAACATTAGTGTAATGTTAATGCCTTAAATGAGTGCTTAAATATGTAAAAGGATCAAAACACTATCTTCTCACCTTAGTTTTGGATTCGGTCAGTTGCTGTACACAGGAAAGTATTAAAAGTGGCCATTTGAAAGGAAATTATTGTAAATGGTCATTTTTGTCTTTGTGTGGGACCCGCTCTTATAAGGGCCAGTTTGCTGAAAAATGTTCCCAAGGACATTCAAGGAGGCCTTGGAGAGACCTTTTAAAGTAAACCATTAAGTCTTATGGCAGCGAACTTGTGGAAAGAAAATAAGTGCAGGATCTAGTGTCCAATCATCTGTGTTTTTTAACATAATCTCCTTGAAACGCATAGAAACCAAATTAAAACAAAATAGGTTTATTAGAGAGATTATTTCTTGGGGTTCATGATATCAAATTTTATAAATAGTTTTGAAAGAAGTCTTTTATGCTCACCAAGGCTGCATTTATTTGATCAAAAAGTGCAGTAAAACAGTGTAAAATATTATTATTTTAATATCATTTATTCCTGTGATGGAAAAGCTGAATTTCTAGCATAATTTCTCCAGTCATCAGTCACATGATCCTTCAGAAATCATTCTAATAGTCTGTTTTAATGCTCAAGAAATTTTTTTTGTCAATTTATTTTTATCAATAGAAAACATTTGTAACATTATAAATGTATTTACTGTCACTTTTGATCAGTTTAATGTTTCCTTTTTGAATAAAAGTGTTAATTTCTTTCTTTTTAACCCCAAACTTTTAAAGGTTATTAAAAGTTTTTGTAGTGAATATAAACAACTAGTAAAGGTTGTGTAAAGTGTGTTAATTTAAATGTAGCCATATTGTTTACATATATTTTAATATTTATATACATGGATACATTTCAGCCATCTTGCTTTGTAGATGTCGGCATAGACTAAAAAACAAACAAACAAAAAAAAAAACGCATCAGGTGACTGATTTAAAAAAAATTATTGTTGTGCCTGCTTTTATATTAATATTAATATATTTTCTTTATTTCAAATGAAGGAAATATGTTAATACCAATAGCATCACCGATATATCATGCATGCCTTATTGAATTAAACGTGAAATTTTAAAGTAGAAAGACTGAAATAGTATATTTTGTTTTATTTACAACTTTGAAAAATCTGTTTTTACAGCGTATGATGTGTATTTTTGGTGGCAAGACCAGAATCGAGATAAATTGTCATGTTAGATTACACTGAAAACACATGAACATTTTGGGCGTGACGCCCAGTGGCCCTTCAGCACACCCATGGGACATGAGAAATGCCCCATATCTCATGTTTAACACATTTCACACTTATGAAACATGTCTTTTCAGAGACCCCCTCATTAATACTACTAAAAATACTTTCATATTCATTTAAAATGATCAAAACAGAGCTATGAACTACCTTAAATCCCATATAATTGAAGATGGCTTCAATTTTACTCTACTTTGTGGCATATTCTTTGGAAAAATCATACAAAATGTACTTGCCTAGGTGGTTTAGTTTTTTAAAATTAAAACTGATTTTGTTGGAACATCTCTTCTTTTGTGTGAAGCGCATTATATAAAGCATGTTACAATAGCACAGCATTATTTCTTTCTTAATCAGCACACAGCAGGTACGAGGAGACGCACGAGGTCTATTGACTTTTTCCACATTTGTTGGGTCGTGCACAGACCAGCATTCATGAGAATCGACCGTTCCTTAGCAACGGCTAATTCAGATGCTTGTTGTGCACTCAGAAGGGAAGGTGATCAAGGCAATTAGAACAAAGCTCTCGCTCCCAGCAGGACACAGCTAGAGATTACTTTCACAGGAGGTTAACATGCCACCTTAGCTCTTCACAGCGCAAAAGTCTTTATACACTCGGTTCATCTCTTTGTATGTGGATCTGGATTCATACATTTCGTCACCTTGGAATTATAAGCTTCTATCTTCTATCTGACATTTTTGTCAAAATTGAGTTATTCACATATCCTTATTCTGTGACTTATTTACGTGACTTATTTATGTGATGTTTTTTTAAGTTGTGTACGTTTCGGGACTTTATTTAGAAAACAATATATTTATATATATATATATATATATATATATATATATATATATATATATATATATACACACATACATACATACATATATATATATATATATATATATATATATATATATATATATATGTATATATGTATATATGTATGTATGTGTGTATATATATATTTATATATATATATATATATATATACACACATACATATATATATATATATATATATATATATATATATATATATATATATATATATATATATATATATACATACATACATACATACATATAAATATATATATATATATACATTGATTATATATATATATATATATATATATATATATATATTGAGCTTCAAAGTTTTTGCATTACATACATACATGTGTATGTGTATGTGTATTTATTTATTTATTTTGTAATACTAAGGCCAAGAGATGAATGTGTACGTCTAGTATAGAGCTTGAAATAATATGTACATTTTTAAATATTTTATAAAAAAAAAACAACAACAAAAAAACGAAGGCCTAATTTTGTACATTTGAAAAATGCCATATTATATCATTGATGTTACTCCTATATATTCTGATTTTGATTTTTGATTTATTTATTTATTTATTGGTAATTTTAAGCCCAAAGGACTAGTATAGAGCTTGAAAATTATTTTAGGAAAAAAAAAATGATATAAATATTTAAAAATAATCCATTATACAAATAGTATTGCTATAATATTATGCAAAAAAAAAAAAAAAAAAAAAAAAAAAAATATATATATATATAAAATTGGATTGTGTGTGTGTATATATATATATATATATATATATATATATATATATATATATATATATATATATATATGTATATGTATATGTATATGTATATGTATAGATATTCAAAATAAGAAAAGATGGTCTGGTTTTATACATATTTATTTTTTTTATTTTTGTAGTTTGCCGGTCAAACAAAAGCCCGTGGGTTTGCCTGACGTGCTTGAATGTGCATTGCGGAAGGTAAGTGCTTAAATTGATATTTTTAGTCTGTGTGGTTTCATTCTTTATGATTTACATTCAGGTGTAAATCCATAGTTTCTTGATTTAGTATTGTGAAAAATTTTATTATTATTTTAGTAAGTAAATTCGATTAAAATCAATCCAATTTTAACTATAAACATTTTAAAATTTCTTTGCATCTGTTTGCTGTGGCAGGTATGTTAACGGCCATGCCAAAAAGCATTTTGAGGATATTCAAGCTCCAGGTGGCAGTCAAAGGAAGCCAGAGCGAGAAAAGTTGAGCGAGAAGAGTCAGCAGCACTCTGTGTGTATGGACTGTAACAGTTTTAGCACGTTCTGGTTGGTTTCCTTCCACAAATACTTTAAAACAAACAGTTGTTCTTAAACGGACAGTACATACAATATTATCCAGTGAGCAGTGTTTGTGTTAATCTTTCCTGATGTTCTTTTTCACTTTTTTTTTACTCTGTAGTTACAGATGTGATGAATTTGTGGTGAACGACACAAAACTAGGGCATGTGCAGAGGGTCAGAGAACATCTTCAGAGTTTGGAAAAGTAAGACTGATGTTTGTCGAAGTACATCTGTTCAACAATCATCATCACATGAATACATTGTTGATATTGTTTTTGAAATGATTTATTCTCTTTGTTCAGCTCTGTGTCTAATACCGACCGACAGAGGAAGAGAAAGCTGTCAGACAGCTCTTCTCCTGACAGCAAGCTGAAGAAAGACAGCGTAAGTTGAATTGGATTGTAGATATGTGTGTAAAAGGACCCAGTGCGCTGAAATATGGTTCAGAAAAACACGACCATATACATATCTCAGCAAATATTTAATTGTTAATTACTGGAAGGTAAAATTTCTGCCCGCAGAGCGATTTCCCATGCAGTGCAGGAGTCCTTTATGTGACTCAGGTTTCATAATTCTTGTGATTTCCCACACCAGTACTTATTTGTTATTTTTTTAGGCCTAACATATAATAATAAAATGTGAAATGCTTCAAAAACTATTTTTTTTAAATGTTTTATATATATATATATATATATATATATATATATATATATATATATATATATATATATATATAAATAAACATTTAATACATAATATATGTAATATAAAATAGAATTATGTATGTGTGTATATATATATATATATATATATATATAACATTATTCATTCTATTTTATATTACATATATCCTGTATTATATTTTAATAATTAATTAATAAAAAAATATAAAATGCTAGACCTACATGCCTTGTTTTAGGCTTAAAATGTTTATAATAAAAATAAAAACAATAATTAATTAATAAAAAATAAAATATAAGTAATACATAATATATGTAATATAAAATAGAATTATGTATGTACGTGTATATGTGTATATATATATATATATATATATATATATATATATATATATATATATGTACATACATTACATATATTATGTATTACATTTTTTATTAATTAATTATTGTTTTTATTTTTATTATGAACATTTTAGCATAGCATAAAGCTTTAAAATATTAAAAATGCTTTGGAGAAAAAATATTTATTTTAAAAATGTATTAAATGTGTGTGTAATAATAAATATAATAATTGAATAAAAGACAACAAATAGTAAAAGCAATTTTTTATTTCTTTTTT
Organism: Elopichthys bambusa; assembly: GCA_037101425.1. Classification (NCBI taxonomy): domain Eukaryota; kingdom Metazoa; phylum Chordata; class Actinopteri; order Cypriniformes; family Xenocyprididae; genus Elopichthys; species Elopichthys bambusa. The sequence continues at coordinate 14,842,372 of CM074455.1, forward strand.
GTTTTATTATTAATTATATATATATTCTTTCCCCAAATATAAAATATTGACACTTAACACTTAAAAATATTAAATATATAAATAAAAATACATAAATAATGTACACTTCATAGAAATTTCTGGTTATGCCACTGTTAAAAAGTACTTGGATTTTTGCTTTGTACATTTAATGACGTGTATACATTCACTTTTAATTTAACTTGTATGTGTGCATCATTTGTCAGATGTGAGCTGGTTCCATAATTTTTCTGAAATGTCCCCACACAGGATGGCACTATAGCACTTTGTGCCACGGGCCTCCGCAACCTGGGCAACACCTGCTTCATGAACGCCATTCTCCAGTCCCTGAGGTGAGAGCAACCCTCACGACCCCCAGCCAAGGGCAGCCGGCGATGTGTATCCTGGCAGGGTGTGGGTGGCCCGGCTGGAGGAGGTTGAATGGCTTCCTGCTCTCTGCTGGCGGATAACTGTGCCTCTGTGGCCAGTGAGCTGGCTGGAGTAGAGTTTGATAGGGAGCCAGGTGATGGATTAGGCTGTCTGCCTGCTCACCGCAGCCAACCTTACACTGGCCGGGCCGATGGCTAAACCGCAGCGAGTAGCTCATGCCAAATATATAAACCATTAGGCCTGTGTTATTATGAGCTAGTGAGGGAAAGCATTAATTTCACTGCAGTTACACTACTGTTTTGTTTGTTTTAAGAAATGTAATACTTTTACTCAGCAAGGATACATTAAATTGATCAAAAGTGACAGTTAAGATTTTACATTGATTAAAAAAAATCAATATTTAAATAAATGCTGTTCTTTTGAACTTTCTATTGATCAAATAATCTTGGAAAACATTTATCATGGTTTCCACAAAATTATCAAGCAGCACAACTGTTTTTTTTAAAATTGATAATAATAAATGTTTCTTGAGCAGCAAATCAGCCTATTAGAATGATTTCTGAAGGATCATGTGACACTGAAGACTGGAGTAATGATGCTGAAAATTCAGCTTTACCATCACAGGGGAATAAAAACAAAACAAAAAACTTTTTTTTTGTAGTGTATGTGCTTTTGCTTTCAGATTTTTAATCTGTTATGGGTCTTTTTATTGCCGAGCTGTCATTGGTTTTAAGGCTTGAATGATGTCTAAATCTAAAAAAAAAAAAAAAACCCTTTCCATTTGCGCACTTTTCCTGGTCATTATCCATGGAAAAGGAAGCTTTGGCAAGGTTTTCATAGTATTCTGGCATATTGTTAATGTTTAGTTTGCCTTTGGAAAGATATACTAAAAGGTTGTAAGGATTTTAAGTCATGTCAGAGACAGATCTGTTTAGTTAAACGCTGTTTTTTGTTTCCTGTCTCCAGTAACATCCAGGTGTTCAGCTGTTATTTCAAGGAGCTGCCCTCGGTGGCCTTACGAAGCGGGAAAACGGCAGGAAGGAGAATGTACCACACCAGAAGTCAGGGGGACAGCAGTGTGTAAGGTCCTCTCCACTGAATGGCAAAAGGGGGGGTTTAAATGGTGTCCTTTATTTTAAAGAAAATTGTCAAAACACACTTTTCCTAGTGTAAGCTCTTACAATATTGTATATGCAAGGTTTAATCCATGGCTAACTGTTCATTAAACAATTTGAATGCACAACGTGGAGGCAAAGAACCGCCCAACGTGAAGCGTAGTGCATTATAATAGTTTAATGCACAGCTAGCCGTGAATTATCCCGCTTATACCATGGCCATTTGCCAGTATTGACAATGTAAAGCTGTCATTGATGTTTGCAGCGCAATATCTGATCAGAAGGGTAATGCGTAACATTACATTTATTTGAATAGATAAATTATAGCATTTATTTGAATTTATTATTGATTGAGAGGGAGAGGGATTGGAACAATACCGTATTGATCTAAATGTCTATGGAGTGGTTATATTCTTTGTTACTTAGAGAATTAATATACTGTGACAAAAATATATTGTCATTTTAAAAAGGCAATTAAAAAAATAAATAAAATAAAAATAAATATAAACTAATATATAAAATCATATAAAATAATATAAATAAAATATAAAATTGCTGAATTACTAAAATTTCAAATGTATTTTTTTATTTAAAAATATTTTTAATTTGTTATATGTAAAATAAGTACAAATACAGTGTTTCTCAACTAGTTTTGCCCAAGAATATGCAAAATTATTAACATGATAAATCTATATTGCAATTTATGCTATATATATATATATATATATATAATATAAACTATACAAAATATTTTAATTCTTTTTTTTAAATTTTTTTTTAAATATATGTTAAATTTTGATGTGTTGTTCTCAGCGGCCAATAATTCAGCTCACAAAACACAATGTGGTTCATGCAATCCATGTTTATCTTCAATACAACCTGTATTTAATATAGTCTGGGTAATTTTTGTTGTTGTTGTTACTTTGTGTATTTTATTTATGGTTTTTCAGGATGAGGGCAGCCCATTTATTTTGTCATCCTAAACACACAATTATATGTTGAGATGCATTGCATTATTTGCATTAATCATTGTTTTTCTCTGCTATCTGCCACCTCAAAACAGGCCTGATGTATCAGTCCCTGTAATGTCCATTAAAATGCCTGTGTTTCTCTGCTCTGTTGTGCAGATCACTGGTCGAAGAGTTTAGGAAAACACTCTGTTCACTTTGGCAGGGGAGTCAGACTGCTTTCAGCCCAGATGCCCTCTTTTATGTCATCTGGAAAATAATGCCAAGTTTCAGGTATCATAAAATCATACAGTTTATTGAAATTTTTCCTTGGATTTGTCATCCTGAGTTTTTATAAGATATGGTTAAAATGATAGAATTATATATGGTGCAACTAACTACAAGTTGCACCATAATGCAATTACATTTTTCATTATTCAAGAACCCAGAAAAATTATTAGTCTGTTTTATCCATTTTTGCTACCATTATGGACTTTTTGATGGCCGAAATCTCAGAAAGCTGGATGGCCGATGGCTGTTATAAAGCAGATTATATATGATTTCACACTATTTCATTTAAAGATAGTTTCTTCAATTAAGTTTCTTTTACATAATATTTACTAATGTGAAGTTATATAATTTAATATTAATTTTAATATCATTTGAACTTGATTAAAAAAAATCTGTTAAGTAAACGGATTTATTCTTTAGATAGGATCTTCTTGATTTTGTAATCATATAGTAATTTTCAAAAACACAAACAGGGAAGTAAAGGAAGTAAACACTCTAACCAAGAGTGTACTCGGTAATTTTGTGCACACTGGGAATCATGTTTTCGCAAAAAAAATGAAAAAATTACCGGTCAGTGCCAAAAATTAAAAAATGCCAGATATTGGCCAAAATATATGTCAGTCACTGATTTTTACTTTCTATTTTATGTATGACATGTATTAAATATTACATTTTACATTTCAGATGTTTAAATTTGACTTTGTTAAATATTTAAATATATAACATTTTGAAAAAAGGACAAAGTAAAAAATGTTTTCTTTGAAGTAACGTGAATCTTCAAAAAAAATGCCAAGAACATCTTTAAAAAAGTAAATGGGATTCATTTTGACTTTAATTTGATGTTTTTGCAGGGGTTACCAGCAACAGGACGCTCATGAGTTCCTGCGTTACCTGCTGGATCATCTTCACCGAGAGATGCAGGGAAGCAAGAACGGGTCGCCCAGTCCCGCCCTGACCCCGGACCGACCCAAACATGCCTCCGAGAGCAAATGCTGCATGTACGATACCCCTTTGAACACATATATTTGTAATTTCTACTCCCATGTCCACCTTTGTTTGGACAAACAGGTAGTCCTGCCCAAAACTTAAGCCGCCTTTCCACTATCTCTGTCATTTGCATATGATTGTCACATTTTGTCTCCTAGTGGCAGTTGCACGGAACTTTCAAACTGGTCATAAAGTAACTGTTACCCACTGCTTATTTAACCCTCTGGTCCTCTTCGGTCAAAAATGGAAATTTTGTTTGGAAATTTAATTTTTTTTTTGCTTCATCAGAATGGAATGACACGTCATGGACATGATTCGGATATGTTAAAGGGTCGAATAAAAAAAAATAGTCACACATGGCTCCTTCGCGAGATCTTCGAGAATACAAAACAGACACATTAACTCAAACACACTTAACATACTAGTAAAAATGTATGTACATTTTGCGAGTGAACGTTAAGTAACTTGGGGGAACGCAAAACATTTTCTGAGCGAACACAAATGAACCGGTGTGGCTGTAACAATATAGTCAAATTGAGCCAAAAGACTCAAATAAGAGGTTGAGATAAGATCAGACCCATATTTATTAAGCTGTAATAAAATATACCTGTTCATTTTTGTTACATTTCTATTGAATTTTGATTTTATGTGTAACAAAATGTCCTCCTCTGTTCAGGTTTGACTGTAGTAAAAATAATGCAAAAACTGACATTTCAAATCAACATTTCGAACAAAAAAATGTAAACCTTGACAGAAAGTAGTCTTTGAGAATGTCTAAGTATAAATCCAAATCCACAACCACAAAAATAAGTATTTATGTCTAAAAACTACAAGAGAATTTATAAGCCACTTTATATAGAACTACATAGGAATCTACTGGTTACACTGTGGCATTGCATACGTTTTTCTTTTTTTACTCCCACCCAATGGCACTAATCTACCTTCAGAAAATTGGATTTTAAATGCCTTGTCTCTGTTTTAACATGGAATACTGCTTTAATTGAAAAAAGAATTTAATTTAAAAATATATTAGAAATAAATTGTGTATTATTTTCAATAGGGAAAAATAGCTAATAAAAATTGTATCAATATTGCATAGTATCATAAAATACCCTTAACATTTTAAATAATAATCAAAAAATATTATTAAACAAAAATATATTACATTGATTTTCCTGAAAAACAAAAAAGTTTCAATTTAAGGCTTCGATCACTTTTGAACATGAAGGAGCCAAGTGTGACCCCTAAACAAAGACGACCAGAGGGTTAAAATGAATGATGTGAATGAAGGATTTGAATGGATGTATGAATATATACATACAAAACAAATGACGCCCAATATGTCTGAAAGAAAAACACGGTAGGTTTTCTAGAGCTAATCAACGTAAATAATGATTAAATAATTATTTATTGCAGAATTATTGATAACCGCCATTTTAATACTGGTAAAATAGTAATACTGGTAATTATTTCCTCACGCTCATAGTGTTGGTTACAATACAGTCACATTCAGTCAGGCGGTCCCATACGGTCTAGCCGCAGAAGTTCAAATATTTAAACACATCCGAAGCATATGGTTAGAACGCCACAATGCTTACATACTACTTGACATCAAAAATGAATGACTTCCGGTCAGTCGCTTGTCGGAAATTGTGGAAAGGCAGCTTTACGTGACAGGTTGAGCAAGAAGTAGATATTTAGGACCACTCAAACAAACAGCGTTTTTTTTTTTTTTTTTTTTTTTATAAAAGCACCACAGTAGCAGAAAGTCTTAATATACAAAAAAAATGCTGAACTTTCCTAGTCAAACCGGTACACAGATGGTTCGGGGCAAATTTCTAATTCGAGGTTGGTCTATCTCAGCAGGCCGCCCCTCGTTGCCTATCTCCCCTGCTAGTTTAGTGAGTTTGTGGGCAGCAGTGATAAAGATAACTCTTTACGGCACGCAGAGGGAAGTCTCTTTCGTATACAGAGACGGCTGTTCCCACACTTGCCTGCTGCTAGAGGCAGAGCCACCCTGTTGTGTTTGTATTAATAGCTGCTGACAAGTGAGGAAGCCCCCAGCCACGGGCTGTGAGGGTGACCTGAGTGGATTTGCCGGGGTTATTGAAAAGGAAGTGCAGTGTTGTGTCGTGCTCACTGGATTGTGCCGAACAAAATGGCAGGTTAATCCTGCTGCGAATAGACGGACTAGATGTGCTTTCATAAGGGCCTGATTCTGTTGAACACTCTTGAACGCTACTCATGTGGGTTTATTTAAAGGGGACCTATTATGATTTCGTTTTTTGGGTCTACTAGAATTGGTTTTCATGCTTGAATGTTCAAAAAACACATTATTTTTAACACATTTTACATTGTTGCAGCACCTCTTTTCCCAGTCTGTCAGTAACGCTCTGTTTAGAAGCTCCTCCTTCTAAATGTGCTCTGATTGGTCGGCTGGACCAGCGTGTTGTGATTGCCCAACCGATTCGAGTGTGTTTGGGAAATGTCATGTCCCTTACCATAACCGCGAGTTTCAACACACTACTAAGGCAACTCAACCAGGCCTAACCCCGTTTTTTGCGTATGCCTTACTTAAATGAGGAATATTGTGACGTGTTCATTCCCCGAAGAAAACTACAATCGAGGCGTTTCAGGGAGTTCAAAAACAGTGCGCACTGATATAGAGAATAACTCCCTTTGGAGCAACAATAGGACCCCTTTAGTAACGCAAAGCAGTTTTGCTTTTCTTCTAGAAATGGGACCTC